>JAYXIM010001881.1:0-486960 GCA_037575425.1 Anastrepha fraterculus
CACCTTCTAAATATGATTTAAAATTATCACTCAACAAAGTTTTTAAATAGTTACGGAATATATAAATATAACTGTTACTGTTGGTTCTATCTGTCTAGTCTGCAAGAAAACTTTCATTTCTAGATTTACTAAATGACTAAATGAATAAATGAATAAAGAAATTAAATAATGAACGGAGTTATTGAAAACAGCTCAAAACGAAATGTTTCGCTTGCCCAGATAGTGTCTTCATCAAAAACTCGATCTCATCAAAATCATTTTAAACCAATTTGGAAACTTTTCTCCAAGCCATACCTATCTTCACCTTTTCTTAGTACTTACAAAATGTATGCCACAAAGTGTTTAAATTGATATATAATTCCAATAAAGCTGTCTTAAACTAGTGTTTAAATGGCAATTTTTTAGATTCCGTGGGTGAAAAGTAAATTTAAAAATTTTAGTATTAAATAAAATTTCACTACTAGACAAAAAAAACATAAATTTGGGTTTTCATGGGTAAGAAATAACTTTTTTTGTTCATATGTTCTGCACCAACAACACGCGGTGTTCCCAAGCGGTCCCCCATCCAAGTACTAACCGCGCCCGACGCTGCTTAATTTCGGTGATCGGACGAGAACTGATGCTCTCAGCATGGCGGTAGGCCTAGCCGAATGGGTTGGTGCGAACAAATTTTTTCTAATAGCGGTCACCGCTCGGCAGTCAATGGCATACCTCCGAATGTATTTCTGCTCTGAAAAAGCTCCTCATAATATCTGCCGTTTGGAGTCGGCTTAAAACTATAGGTCCCTCCATTTGTGCAACAATAGCAGGACGCACGCCACAAATAGGAGGAGGAGCTCGGCCAAACACCCAAAAAGGGTGTTAGCGCCAATTATATTGTATATATACAAATATGTTAGGCACAGCAAATAATTGGTTCACATAGAAACTAAATACATTTAAACAGGAGAGTTGGAGAACCGCTGACTCTTTTGCGGTACAGCTTTGCAGGTTAGAATTAAACATTTGCCAGTTACCACATGCTAGTCATGCCGACCCCATAACTCCAATGAAAAATCACACTTTGGACACTCTCGGCAATTGAAAGTCAACACTTCGAGCACAGGGAAGCAAATAAAACAATCATTTTGCTCGGTAATAAAGATGAAAATTTTATTAAAAGATGTCCGGAACAGATGGCGCAGCGTGGAATGAATGCATACACATCTTCTACACCCCAGCACAGCAAGCATTATCCAACCTTCCACCCATCCGTCCATCCATCCACCCACCACCAGACTGCAGGGCTTCCAGCAATCGGCTGAACTCATTGTATGTGGAGTGGAATGGAGCGTCGCGTCGTCATCAAATACATTTTATAATCTTTTATCGCCGTTTTTCTGCTTCATAGCACAATACGCTCGCTTGTGCGGACAAACACTCCCACATAAATACTCGATTATATACTTTGTAGATCAAGTAAGTGTATGAAAGTATGTTGGTAAGCATTCACATTTTCATATTTATGCCAGTGTTAACGCTATGAAAAGCCCATAATTTGTGATTTTTCCTTTGTTGCCACTTCGCTCCACCCCTCCTCTTGCGAATGGGAAAGCTACCAATATTGGGCGAGCGAACCAACAACCAACCCAACTACGTATGCCGGCAGCAACGATCGCATCTTTTGTGATGAAAAATCGATAGAACGCAGAAGTTCAGTATTGGCATTCCCAGCAAAGAAGCACAGCGAGCGCACAACATTGCACGCGTGTTGTCAACTGTCGCCGGCGACGGATGCGGCGGAGTCAATTACGCTTCACTTACGATTCGGTACTCACAAATTCACTGGCACAAATTCACTCACTTGCTACCCGAAACCAGTGTTTCTCGTCATGCAATTATATTTATTTGCTGCTTCGTATAAATGTCTCAAAATATTTTCGGCAACGGCAGCAGCTGTAGCAGATTGTCGCAATCACCTTGTCACAGCGCCTTTGTTTATGCTATGCTTCGTGTGTGTGTATGCAGTCATTTCTGCTCATTGTTGACTAACGAATTTATTTATTTTATTTTATTTCATTTTATTTCGTTTTATTGTTCACATTTGCGCGAATCGTTATTATTGATATCCTGTCAATAACACAATGACATGGAATCGCTTGACGGATGCACTCGCATATTAAAGCGATAGTGCGGATAAAGGAAGCAACTTATTAAAATTTACTTATTCACACAACAAAGCTGGCGGTGCGTGATACTGAAATGGAATTAGTTATATTATATTTACATAAGCACTTAGACGCCTAACGGGGTTGGTGGAAATTTGATGTAAAGGAATGTCTGCTCTTAAAAGTCAAATATTCTGCAATAGCAACTACAAAATGACTTAAAGGATACCATCTGTTGAGGTCTTTTTTGCCATCAGGTGAATGGAAAACCTTTTAGAGATTACTATAAAGCGTTCAGGGATTAAAATAAAGCGAGAGTTGATTAGATTGTCAGCTTGTGAACAGTGTCTGGATATGCTGATGTGGTTGAGTATCTGGATATCACGCGCTTATAAAAGAACCAGTTAGAACTCACAATTTAACGGAACCCTAAACCAAATCGTATGGACCATGAGAGTTTACGAAATACTTCTTTGTGGCACATATTTAGTAACTTTATCCCATTTTAGGTCTTCGCAATTTGTGGGCCGAGTACTTTATAAAATATATTACAACTATGTAAAAATCAAAAAATAAAAGGCTACCGGTGTAGCCGAATGGGTGGTGCGTGACTATCATTCGGGAGTGCGTGGGTTCGAATCTCCGTAAATGAAACAATAAACTTTTTTCTAATAACGGCCGCTCCTCGTCAAGCAATGGCAAACTTCCGAGTGTATTTCTATCACGAAAAAGCTCCTGATTAAAACCATTTGTCGTTCCCAGTCGGCTTAAAACTGTAGGTCCTCCATTTGTGGAGCAACATCAAGGCGCACGCAGCAATTAGGAGGAGGAGCTCGATAAAACACCTATTTTTTATGTAAATAATTGGACTCTTTCAATAAATAGATGTATTTCCTCCAGATGGGGGAGTCTATAATTTAATTCAGGCCCCGAATGGCTTTGCTATGAAACTCTTTTCGAGGAAACAAATCGCACGAGGGTTTGCAATTTACTGACGGTGAATGGCGGCTATGAATGGAAACTCGAATTCTTGTCTCCAGATATATACACAAATAGTTGGAATATCGAAATTGTAAGAGAAGACCAATACCCGGAACTATATACAAGGTGGCGCAAAATTAATTGCCCTTCTGAAAAATTTATAATTTTTGTCAAAGGCGTCGCACGTCAATCATATTTGACACCAGACAGCTGCATTAAACAAACAGACAAGCAATGGAGCGCGTAAAAATCACAATAAAGAGTTCCATGGTTGATTGGTTTCAGTGGTGATTCACCAAGAGTAGCACAAGTTATACGAGTTATTTCTACACGACTATATCCAGTCTCTGTGACTGAGAAACCTTTGAGGTTGTTTACGTCTGTAGCAGCCAGCTCTTCGAGGTTTTCAAAATGCGGGTTTCCAAGTGTTAACAACCTCACCTTCCATAGGGCAGAGCATTTACAGAGGTAGAGGAAGATAGTTCACTTGTTTACTACCATGACAGTATAAACTGAGAAGGCTATCCATTTTGGCTGCTTGCCTATAGACCAAAAGGCAGTTACCACTGCCGTGACTCTGGCAGCAGCCCTTCGTTTCATATTTATCAATATTGACTTTTGTTTGTGCTGCTAACTTCGCATCTCGTCTGGTCTCTCCATCTACAATCCGCGTTTTGTATTTTTTGAGGCGATTTCATTGTTGATTACAACCAGTGGTGTGAATACCGATTCTACAAGAATGTTGTTCATGGCAGATCCCCCCTTGCCAATTCGTCTGCTTTTTCATTTCCATCAATGCTCTGATATCTCGGGACCCAGATTAAGGTAACGTTATGGTTTTCGCTCATGATGGTAAGGTCATTCCTGCTTTGCTCCATATTTCTATGACTCCCTTTTTATATTAAAAAAATGTATTCAAAATCAAAATTGTTTGCCACCTGTTACTAGCTCAATTATCTATCGATTGGGTATCTTTGCTTACTTATATGACCAAGTCTCGCCAGGTGTGTCTGCTTTGGGCGCGCCTCCTCCAATTTGTTACATCAAGCGATGATAGGGTTCCCTCGACTTGGTCCTTCCATCGGCGGAATGGTCTTCCACCACGTCCTTGTCTTCTAACTTGCCATATGAACCACGTCTTTGCAGTAGGGTCTGTATCCATACACTCAACGCGCCCTAGCCAGCGCAAGCGTTAAATATTCATGCGCTTAAGTTTGACCACATCATCATAGAGCTCATACAGCTCGTCTTTCATTCGGTGGTAGTAGTTATCGCCAACGAATTTCCGAAGTACCTTTCTATCGAATACCCTAAGAGCGGCTGCATTAGTCTGCGACACAACCCATGCTTCAGCGCCATAAGGCAGCACAGTTAAGATGAGCGTCTCCAGAGTGTTAGTTTTGCCGAGCGAAAGAGGTCTATGCTACACATTTGCCTATTGAGTTTATTTTTACCTGAAACCAGGTTTGAAATCCATCTTAAATTTCAGGTTTTTCTTATGAAAGTTTTTTGTGAGTAAGTTCCTGAAAAACTCTCTCCAGAAAAAAACTTATGCTACACATTTTTGAAGTTTCACAGCCTAAGTCGTAGAAAATGTATGCGAAAGTCTGGCTTTTATGCTATTCTATCTAATCGAGTACCGTAACATCACTTTCGTTGAGTTAACGAAAATCAAGCGATGGCTTCATTGATTTGGCTGACCAATAGTTATGAGAGCCAACTTCAGCGAGTTCTTAACTTTCGATCAAGCCGTAATTCGTGCAGTCTTCGTTTAGAGAGATTCAGCTCAAAGTACTTTGTACCTAAATTTTCAGTCCCCAGTCAACTCGGTTATTTGCGTAATCCTAAGACATTTAATTTTTATATTAAATATATTTTCACTAACCACTCACCACTCAGTTCTAAATTTGCTTTGACTCTTTGCGACTACATAAACTTATCAAATAATTGTCCACGTTCCATTATCAGCGCATACATTTGCACAAATGCGAGCCGGTATTACCAGCACAGTCGTGTATGTATGCGTGTGCGCCAGTAAAAATGTTCTAATGGACAAAAAGTTAACCCCAAATGAAACCACCCGAGTATATGACTTACAACCAGCATTCCACAGAATTGAGCAGACTCATCAAAACATGAGAGAAAGGTTAAATAACGAGGAGCGAAATAAAAATCTGAAAAAATCCTTTGCATAAATGACGCTGACAAGGAGTTTTAATCATTATTATCACATATTTATACGCTTATATGAGCATGTTTTATATACTCGCACACAATTCACAATTCTGAATTCACGTTCACATTCCCCAGCCCGCCCGTACAAACCCACTTGAAAAGCGGCAACAACGACCACGACCAAATAGAAGTGTTCCAGCCCAGCTGCCATCTATCCTTTCCATCTATCTCCTCCTCAGCGCGGTGCAGCAATCCTTTGAATGTGAATTGTCAAGTACCCGTATAATGCGACCTCTTCAAACATATCAGCACAGCCAAAGTATATGCGGATGCTGCTCTCGCCAATACAAAACGACACCAGGCTAGGCTAGGCGAGTCGAGCAGCCGTGCCACGTAAGGAGTACGGGCGGCCAAGGCGAAAAGCCACAAATGGCAGCGAAATCGACAAAACGAAAATAAAATCTATTGTGGTGAAAAAACAAAAAAAAACGAACATCCTGAAAAAAATCAAAAATCGAAATGTCAGTATAATAACAAAACAAACATACAAAAGAGGAAACGAAGCATTTGCTCCACTGCGTTAGCTTGGCTGCTTCAGCAAACAGTCAGAGCAGTCAGTGAGCAGCAATAAAACAAACTAAAGAGTATGGCCATTGTTTGTGTTATCCTTATTCTTATTATTATGTGTGCTGTGGAACTCAGCATCACTGCGAAACCACGCCCCTTCGGCATTAACACACAGGCACAAACCGACACACTTAGTACTCGTATTCGTGCGCTGGTAGTTGCAAAGATATGCGAGTGCAAGAGAGGGTTGATTGTCGTGGCTTGCCAACCAAACCCCACACGCAAAGCTGCGATGGTGTGCGAGTGGACTCTCGCAGAAGGTTTAAACATCTGTGCATGTGTGGGAGTGTGTGTGTGCCTATTCCTTTAGCTAGAACAATACTAGAGCGAAATAAAAATAAACAGCAAAATGGACATTCGTTTTAAATAAATTTCAAGTAGTTATACATACACACACACACACACTTTTATTTGTATTTTCTTTCATGCTAAGGACAAGTGTCTGTTGTTGGCTTATGACTTACTTCGGTGACTTCCTGCAACAACTACCAACTGCTCGTTTTTTTGGTATGTGCGAGTAATACACTGGTGTTTGGGAGTGTGCGTGTGTGCGTCAAATGGTTTCTATAAGAGTGAGCGCTGAAGGAAGGAAGTGAGAGGTCACTGTGAGTACTCAGAATATGCCATACTTGAGCTGAACTCTGAGTAAATAAGACATGCTACAACTAATTTGTGGTGATAATAAAAGTTCATAATGTTGAAACGCTTTGTTAAATATGGCGATGACGATGACGACTTCTGTTATTTGAAACCCAGGGGCAAATGGATTAAGCGGGGCAAAAAAAAACCCATTATATTAAAAAAAAAAATTATTTTTATAAGTATATGACGGATAAACTGTATTTCGTTCAAACTTTAACTATCAAATGGCAGAGCAATCACATAAAAAATAAAACTAAATTAGTAAGTATTGTCCGTCCAGCTTAAATTGGTTTTAAAATTAAGCTTTGCATTTGTAAATATAATATAGATATTATTATTTTTATTGTTATTGTTATTGTTATATGCAGTTTATTTCTAAGCATAAATTTTACTGATAATGCTATGTTCTCACGGTACGTATTTCGCTCTCTTTTCGCTGTCTCATTAGCAATTCGATCTCTCTTTCGTAATTCACTTTCTAATTACACTTCGTGAATAAAATATAAACTATGTGATCCGCCATTCAAAATTTTGAGAGCGATTTATGTCATTCGTAAATAATTCAATTACCTTGCGATTGATGAACAAATCGTTATTTTCTCGAATTTTCATCAGAAATTAGCTGTCAAGCCAAACAAAAGAGTTAACCAAAACCAAATTAGTAAGCGTTGATTAAACTAGAAATAGAAACATATTTAAAAAATGGAAGCAAAAAAAGATATATATTTATATTTTATTTAATCTTGAAAACTATTGCCGAGGGGATTTGCTGAACGACTCAAGAATTTTTGAGGAGACCAACTAGTCTTCTAAGGAACTATTTCACCTCTTCAGCTACTAAGCAACTGTATCTTCCATGAACTGTGAAGTTATCATTAACCTCTGAAAGTTTCACCTGGAAGTTAGGCCGTTGAAAAGTTTATATGAACTTGTGAGTAATTTTATAAAATACCTATGAACTAGATTGCCAATGCGCTGATGAACTTTGATTTAAAAATAATTTTTGCATGCTATAAAATAAAGCAAAATCTTAATTTACCCATTTAACCATTAAGATTGTTCAGCCCAGCTCGTCCTCTTCCTTGTGGTGACGGAGAGACCTACAGTTTTAAGCCGCCTCAGAAAGGCATATAGTTTTTTATTAGGAGGTTTTTCATTCCAGAAATACAATCGGAGGTTTGCACTTTCCTGACGAGAGCCGACCCGAAAACATAGTTTTTTAATTTGGTGATTCGAGCCTAGACACTTCCGATTGGCATTCACGCACCTACCTATTCGGCGGCGGAGTTAGTTTTAGCTTATCTTTTTTCTCCATCACCGGTATTCCCAGTAATTAATAATAAGAACCGAAACAAGAATTAGAAAAAGAGCTGTCAAAGTGAATTAAGACTGCGCTGTGAAAACAGGGCAATTCGAGAATTACTTACTTGTCGTGAGAACTTAGCACAAGCCTAAAAAAAGTGCTAACAGCTAAAGTTTTCGGCCTTAAAATAAATGCAATCTTAATTAGGCTGTTCTCTTCTCCGTATCTGGGGGCCGAAAACTTGATCTCAAATGCGAATATACTCGTATTGAGATTCGGGAAAGAAAATGGTACTGTTTAGGGCATACTCGCACGAGGTCAGCAGAGCAGCTTTAGACTGGAATCTACAAGGATCACAAAGTAGAGGACATCGAAGGGGCTCATGACAATGTAGCAACATAGATGACCTAGATCGTACAGACTAAAACCTGACATGGGCTCAGGTTAAGGCAAAAGCTGAAAACCGAATTCAATCAAAATTTTTTGTTCTGGCACTATGCGCTCAATGATCAGCGCAATAGCAATTAATTACAACATCTCTATTGGATAATAGCCCATCTCTATTGGCACTGAGCTGAAGCCAAATTTTGTCTCAGTTTGATTAGATGTCTGATATTAGACAGATAAGAAAGAGATGTATCGTGTTTACTATTTTTTCAGCTTTTTCTGGTGATGTTATGGATATGATATTATCGATATTTTTTACGTAAAAAAATTAAACACTCGACCATTGCCTAAGAGTTCGATAAGTTCAGATTATAGGTGTTGGTTTTAAAAATATGTTAATCGATGACTACAGAGGTACTGAACAATAAGATTTCTTCCATTTTTACAGCCCTTCTTCTTCTTGATTGGCTCGATAACCGCTTAAGCGACTTTGGCCAAGCTTAGCAAGTGCGCCAGACGTTTCATTCTGGTGCTAACCGACGCCAAGTGAAGCAAAGTCCTTCTTCACCTGATCTTACCAATGCAGACTCTCTTCTTCTGCTACCACCAGCTGGTTTCGCAACGAATACTTTGTATTTATTCGGAAGACATGACCCAGCCATGACCCATCTCTACCCTTACAAATACTTATATCCTAAAAGGGTTAGGGGTAGTCAAAGACCCGAAAAATGATGATTTTCAATCATTTTTGTTTGCTAGTCAATTGCTTTATTTTACAAAAGTAAAAGCATAACATTAATACATCATGTTTCGACTTGACTTTAGCAAAATTAAAACAAACAAAAAATTAATAATTGTAAAAGTTATCGCTGTTTGTGTGGAGCCCGTTTCTTCAGAAGTTCCTTGCGGGGATCATCAGATGTCCTTGGAGATTCCTCTAAAATCAGTCGGGCAAGAGAAATTAGTTTTATTCGTAGATAATCTTGTGCGTGATCCAAACTTTTTTTCAAAATTAACAATATGGCGGCCTCAGGAAATATTTTCTGATTTGTTTAAAAAAAATCGAAATTTAAAAAAAAAAATCCTTCGATCGCGCACGAGTTTTTTATGTTTTTCAAAAGCAATATACATTATATTGAAAACTACCTCGCCGTTTTTAAGTTACAGTGATGACCAGTTCAAAAACACAGTTTTGAGAAAAACGCATCGATCGCTCCGGAGTGCCCGAACACCCTTTGTTAATTGTTGAATAACTCGAAAAGTATTTGTCGGATTCACTTCAAATTTTCAAACAATATTTTTAAGATATTATACTTTAAGAAAATGCAAAAAAAAATAAGTTTTTGAAAATTCTGACTAACCCTAACCCCTTAAACCGTCCTGACCTTCTTTTGGCTTCATTCGATTCCTCCATCGATCAGTACTGAAAAATATAAAATGTAAAAACTTTGTCAACCTGGAACTTGTAAACAACGAGGATTCCTTTGATTTTTTCGAATATTTCCTAGCACTATTTCTTTGTATAAAAGGCTGTGAAGGAAAACCTTGCCTGAAAACTACAAAAACCAATTATTTTTACTTTTAATTTATATAGCCATCACACTAGTCCTCAAGGGCCTTACGATTTTAGAAAAATGTCGAGGAAAACTGTTAAGGGTCTTTTATTATATGACATTCACGTTTCAAGAATATTCGTAATCGAAATCGTATTTGCTCGCGTTCTCAAAACAATCAAAAAATTGTTTTTACTCATTTCAGCCATTCTTGCAACATTCGCCATTGTCCGTGAGTGGGCCAAAATACCTGCAAGTCACATTCGGGCACCTTGCGATTCGTTTCTGGACCATCTCAAGGCCATGGTCTAGGCAAAAGATGGTCATATCGAGCACAAGTAAATTGATTCTTAATTTTGTTACACTTCGAGTGCCGGGCCCTGTATACTTTCACCGTTCTATGATATTAGAGATCAAGTTTCAAAATATTATCAAAACCGGACTAAACCTGTACTAGACGAAATGAGGTTATTAGGCCCAGTTCCGCTTCCTACTCCCTACTTCTGTTTAATTTAAGATTCAAGGTTCCGAATTTCATCAACATCGAGCATGAGTTTGATATAATTCTTAACTTCTGGAGCTTCCCTGGACTTTTCTAGTCCTTTTTGATCACCATTCGGAAGATTTTATCAAAATACAAAAATTTCTACCAGAAAGTTCTATGAGAAATTTTTTTATAAAACTTTTCATGCATCAAAACTAATTTTTTGAAATTAATTTTTTTGCAAACCAAAAACTATAAAAAAAAACATTTTTATTTTTCTTGATAAAAAAAAAATAAATGCAAATGTTTCGTAAAAACACAAATATTTCTTCGATTTACAATATTTTGCAAAAAGTATTTACAAAAACATTTACAAAAATAAAGCGACTTACTTTTATATTTGTGTCCACCTTTTCACTCGAAGGTTGCATTTACCGCACCTGCACTTGTAGCAATAACCATAAACTGCTAAGTGAAATATCCATGCTTTTTTAGCAGCCCCTCCCTTTGCCCTTCCGATGCCGCATAGCCGAGGAAAAACGCGCACATCCAAATACTTATTGTTATATCCACTTTACAAGAAAATTAATATTTTATTGTTGTAACACACGAATAAAATCAAATCAAAACAGAACAACAACTACAAACACACTGGCAACAGCAACAATACCAAAAGCAACAGGAGCAACAGGAACAACAACAACACCTATTACATAATAAAAGGAGCGAAAACAAAGCGCACAATGGAGGTTGCCTTAACTACCACACAAATAAATAAAATACATAAACAATTACATAAATGTATTAAGTGCGCAAGTACATAACGGGCAAGCGGCGCCGTGTTGTAGAAGAGCATTGCTGCACGTATGGCATATGGCACTTGCTGCAGCCAGAGTCATATTCACACATACACACACACACATATACATATATGCACTAAGAAACATGCGACACAGTAGGCAGGAGAAATAGACCAACCACCGTTAAGCATCCCTTAACTGCGCATCCTGCCAACAACGCCACTGTAAGCTAACCATTGAGTCGTCAACCAAAGCCAGTTTATCAGACACCATTCACGCGCAACCCAAAGTCCATGCATCCAACATGGATTCAGTATCAATTTAGTCTTTGTCGCCTTTGCACGGCGCACGCAATTTTCCACCCAGTAGTTAAACACCACGCACATAGCTTGGTCGTGCATTCAGTTTTTCCGTTTGGTCCGCGCGTTTGTTGGCCATGTTAGCTGAGCTCTTGGTCGATACCAACCAGCTGACTAATACCTCGAAACCCGCCGCCACTCGTACGCCTCACGCTTTAACGGTTATCGCGGACGCCAATTTACGGACAAACTCCGAGTCCGATTCGTTTGTTGGGGTATCGCGCGGTGAGTTCGGTGCCGTCGCCATTTTCCCCTCTGCAAGGGCTTCCAATTGCAAAGAAATGTTGCTCAGCCGAAATTCGTCGATTTCATCAGCACACGAAGAGGACTCAGCACCGCTCGCCAATTCAATTGATCAGTCGTACGATCGCTTGACGAACGGCACGGATGGCGCTAGCCATGGCCACAATACCGACGGCGGTCGAATCGGTGAAAGTGTAGAATTGTTTTGTAATCGGTGTGGCAATTTTGCACAAATTATGAATACAAAAAATTACACTGGTGATGAGTTGATACGTCGCGAAAACAATTTCAAATGTGATAAGTGTTGTCATCTGAGTGTTGTGAATGGTGGCAGTGAAAGTGTGGGTAGTGTTGAGGACGACGAGGAAGAACCGGACATTGGCATTGACGATGACATGGATGATGCGGAACTTGATCCGGAACGGGATAATGAAATGGATCTGCACAATGCCAAGGCACTGAGACTGCCTAAGGTGGAGGAGAAAGAGACGACCATCTTGAAGGATAACAACACAAAGCCTATATTGAAATTTAGTGTTTCAGCAATTTTGGGTGATACTCGAGAAGGAGTGAGGGTGAGAAATGGTAAGGAATAAGAAATGGCAAAGAGCTACTCTAATATGAAACACCATGGAAGAGATGAACTTGTTAGCCCCTTTTTCTTATATTTTAAAACATGGCAAATGTGATTGCTCTTTAATTCACACATGGAGAAGGGAACAACCTAATGTGTCAAAATAAAAATCATCATATTCAATATGACGCCAATCTTCACAGAAGTAAAGTAATTCAAGTTACAGTTACTCATATAAAATCAAACTATGGTTAAATATACACTGACCACCAACTTTTATTATTACAGCGGCCGTTAGCTTTTCCAACTTCTAATGAATTATGATGCATATTTTGATTGTATAAATTCGTACCGTTATAAATTCTATCCAACAATAGTAAAAAAATAGTCACATATCATCAATTATCAATTTTGTAACAATTTTTATAACAGAAACTATATCGCGTCTACTTTTGTTTTTGTTTTCCAATTGCTGAGTCTGATTATGCATACGGCATGCGATTTAGTATTTACTTCGTTCCCACAACCCACTCACTCCGTTGGAAACACTTGCACCTTTAACAAACTGAGATTTGCCGTGGCTCCACAAATTATTATAATAATTTTTCGCTCTTGTATCCGGCCTTTGACGATACAAACGACTCTCATAATTCTCCCCTGGCTAATATTGCTGTTCAATAATTTAAGTGCTGCTGTAGGAGTAACAGCGTAGCTTCTAAACACGAAGTGTGAAAAATGGCGAGCTTTACGATCACTTATTTGAAATGGCCTATCTCTTTTAAACCTTAACAACTTTTTCAGCTACATATTTATATATTTTTCTTCTTCTTTGTAAAAAAACAGTAAAATGCACATTTAAGCGAGAGTCTCATACATTTTTGTTGGATATTCTGGGATATGTGTGCGCACATACATACATACATTATCTGCTACTGTTATTTTGACTTAAAACCTTTCTGAGAGAAATAAAACAGGTGTGCGAATATGATTATACAATAGCAATTTGTAGCCATTTGAATTTGAAGATGTTGTTGCTTTTCATGTAACAGCGTAAACATTCCCCGTAAATATTTGGGGAATGCTGCTAAAATGACAGTGCTTGGTCGAACATACTCGCACATGTTATAAATCGCGTAATATTACACCGACTGTCGTGGAGATATTACCGTTGCTGAAATGAGAAGTGTTGCAGTATTGTTCACCATTGCATGTAATTTAAGTTGTTGCTCTTAAATTTTTAGAGTTTGTAGAGAGAGTACGGTTGTTAATCTACTGATGAACAGAACTCGGAAGGGGAATTAATAGATGAACTTGGTGTAAAATTGTATTACAATATCTTCAAGTACTGTTAAATAAAATTGGGGTCTGATTGTTTAAAAATGTTTAAAATCATGTGGACGCCTTTTCTTCTCGAAATATTTCGAATCGTCAAAGAGTCCTATTCTTTTTATTTTTTTTTGCAGAAGCAAGCTCAGCAAATGTAATATTAGGGAAAAATATATTAATAAATCCATTATTTTCTCGGTAGATGGCTGCAGTGCACGATATCTCGTAAAGTATCGCTCAAACAATTTAAAGTTTATATTCGTTGTCAAGGTGATATTTCACACTACAAAAATTCGTCTGCTGTTTTTGGTTTGTTCCATTCAGTTGTGAGTTACAGGGTGCTAACAATGGAAGTTTACAGGGAGAAAATTCAGTACATTTAACAGTTTTTCTTTGATAAAGGCGAAAATGCAAGCCAGGCCGCTGAAATTGTGAATGGTGTTTATGTTGCCGATATTGTAACAGCTAATTACGTGCAATTTTGGTTTCGTCGATTTCGTTCAGGCATTTTTGATGTTAAAGAAAATGTAGTTCGAAAATGTCAATAAATTCGCAGAAATAATCGAAATTGAGCGGGTTGTTAGTAGTCATAGCATTGCCCAGGAGCTAAAGATCAACCATAAAATAGTTTTAAACCATTTGGGCAAAAATTTTACCCAAAAATAATGGATTTCTAAAAACTAACATCCACTGTAGCCATTTTTCAAATACGAGAAATAATAGCCCTATTTGGCAGTCAGTTTTAAGCCAGTAAATAGGCGAAATTCATTGGTTTGCGCGCTTAGAACAAGCTACATATATTCCTTAAAGCTAAATTTCTCATAGTTGCATATGAAATAGAACTCGAGAAGTCAAATCTCGTAATGCATATAGAAGTGAAAATGATTGGGACGCAACAAAAGTAAAGAATGTGGCAATGCAAAGAGTATTTCAAGGGGCATAGATGTTGTTTTAAAATAAAGCATATACAAATTTCAATTCTTTTTTAATTTTTTCATTTAAAATATTAACAATTATATGTGAAAAATCATTTAAATGTCCACCATATGCACGTCTATAGGCTTTCGCACGAGAATTAAAATTTTCAAGAACGCGCTCACATACGAGTATTGTCGCATTGACTTCAGCAGTCTCGATCCGAATGTTGTGTTTCAGCACTGGATTCGTTGTTGAATTATTCATACAAACTTTACTTTTCAAAAAACCCCTGTTCAGTGTGCCAGTCCTTTTCTATTCTCAACCAAACCTGTTTCTTTACCAGTTTTTTCACCTACCTTTGAATTTATTTATTTATTTATTCATTCTTTAATCAGTTCAAAGTTCAACTCAAATATAGTAGATTACTAATATTATATTAAAGCCGAAATATAATGTATGACAAACAATACGTTGAGATACATCAGTCACAATTCAAAAAGTGTATCTCCAAATTAAGTCTTGGCTTGAAAGTCTCTCGTGAGTTAGAAATTTTTAGGTACATGGAACATACTTCTGCGTCTAAGGATACGAGTAGGACAATTAAAAAGTATTTGCTCCAATAAGAAGTGATATTTGATTCGTGGCTATGTCCCTTATATGTAAAACATTACCGATGAAATTTTTCTTCGCATTTCTAATGTTGACAATGCTAACAGAAGGCATCTACTTTTATGTGCAGGCTATCGATGGGAATGTTTGGCAAACGTTTCTGAACCTTCGCAATTCTTAAAGATAGCCCCATATAGAATGAATCCCAGATAATGCTGCAATATTCGAGGTTTCAGCTAACAAGAGAAAAATGCAAACTCTTCAAGGTAGAAAAATTCTGGAGCACCTGGACTTGGCAGTCATAAAATGTATATGTTTAGAAAACGGCATTTCCGATGTAAATATGACCCCCAAAGTATTTCTTTCCATAAATTTTTGTAATGGTGGTAGTGCCCAACTTTCAATCGAAATACATCGCAACTTTGCGTCTACCGAAGGACAAGTGCTGGCATTTACCGTCTTTAAGAGGGAAAGAGTTATCAGCACACCAAGCTTTCAAACTTGTTAAGTCCTCTTGAAGCCATATGCAGTCAGCTACGTCTTCCTGTAAACTTTGAAGTCATCTGCATACATCAGACAACGCGCTGTCACAAAAAAGTTTGGAATATCATTAATAAAGATTAAGAACAATGGTAGCCCGTCGTGGCTACCTTGAGGTACAGCTGAGGTAACTTTGATGGCATGAGATTTTATATTCTTTATACGAACGAACTGAGTTCTAGCTGTAAGATAAGATGCAAACCACTTAAGTAAGCTAAAATTAAAGCCAATTGAATCCAGCATTTTAAGTAGGATACTATGGCCGACTCTATCGAGCGCATTCGAAAAGTCGGTGAATTTGGCATCGCATCGTTGGCCTGTTTCAAATTGTTGGAAGGCAAAGTTTGTGAATAAACCTAAATTCGTAACAGTAGATCCATCCTTAATGACGCCATGCGGATAAGGCGATATGAGATCTGAAATTTGGAAGAGAATCAAATCATGAAACAGGTTTTAAAGAATTTAGGTTTAACAGAGGTTTTGCAAATCGCACTGTTATTTGCACCAAAACAATTACGAATTTCCCGATATGATGTTCTTAAAGATCGACCATTTTTATAATAATTTAAAATAATTGTAACGCATTGCTCTATCGTGTAAAATTTTAAATCTACATCCTAGGCAAATATGAAAGATTACATAAACATTTTTCACTATTGACATCTCGACGTCACTTTTAAAAGCCCCTTCACTTCATAAAAATGGGAAGTTAGATTATGTGTTCATAGATTTTTTTTTTTAAATATGTAAATAAAATACATTCTGTCAAAAAGGTACCGAAAACTGTTCAATAAAACGCAAAGTGTTTAATTCACATATGCCAACAAATAGTCTAGTCATCATAGCACCTTCCTCAGCTCCTTTCACGAACTCTCCTTAATGGCTTCTATCGACTCAAAGAGGCACCCGCGGAGTGGCAATTTAAGTTTTGGGAAAATAATCACAGAGGCTAAATACGGTGAATACGTTTGTTCAATGATATTTGTCCAAAAAGTGTTCACAATATGAGCCTTGTGAGAAGGTGCGTTATCATGATGCAAGATCCATGAGTTTTCTTTCCACAAACTGAGCCGTTTCTTCCGCACATTCTCTCTCAAATATCGTATAACATACAAATAATATTCTTTATTTACCGTATAACCATTTGGAACGAATTCCGAGTGCACATCACCGTGATAATCAAAGAAAACGAGTAGCATGACTTTCACTTTTGACCGACTTTGACGTGGTTTTTTGGGTTTCGGCTCATGTGCATAGCGCCATTCAGTCGCCCGTTGACTGGTTTGCATGTCAAACTCGTTGACCCACGTCTCATCACCTGTTATGATGAGGACGTTGGGCTGGGTTGAACTCGTGCAGAGTAGCCAAGTGCTTAGTGAAAGAACCAAAGAGGAAAATAGCGACCTTTCTCTTAAAACTCAGCACAAAGGACCCGAGAGTACTGGTGGGTGTAATCACAGGGCCCAACGTCTGTGGTCAGCATATGGCTACCATGGGGGTCGTAGACAGTCCGATATCCTGTCTTGAGAATGACGACACTGCAGAGCATTTTCCCTGTAGCTGTCCTGCATTTCCCAGAATCAGGCTTCGGATATTGGGTTGCGATATACTGAGTATGGATAAAGTTCATACTCTTCCTCTTCCGGATATCTCAAAATTCATCAATGAATCCAAGAGATTTGTGGAAGAGTGACCTCAAACTAATTTATGCGTCCTACCACCCACTTTTATCTTTCCTATCTCTATTCTTTCTACTGAAATCTATCCGGGTGTAGTGCAATGGTCTACTGACTGAGTGCTTGGTCTTATCCAACCCCACACAAATCTCATCTAATCTATGCTATGATGCGCTTGATAAACATGGATCCGAGTTCACTTGCTCAAGCATGTCCGCAGCCACCTTCTTCCGATGAATTTTTTGAAAGAAATTCAACTCTCTTGGAACGAGTCGAGCAGCCACGCGTCTCATGCCCAATTGATGATGTAAAATGTTGCGAATTGATTCGTGAGACACGCTAAGGTCACGAGCTACCTCCCTCAAATTTAAATAATGACTTTCCAACACCATTTTCTTGACTTTTTCGACGATTTCATGCAGTGAAGACGTTTATGGCCAACCAGATTGGGGCAAATCTTGCACGACTACTCGGCCCTCTGCAAAAGCCTTATACCACTCGTATATCCGTGTTTTTAATAAAGCACACTCGCCATAGGCTTTCTTCAGAACACAAAATTTAAGACAAATACTTTTTTTGATATTTTTATCCATAGGGAGAATCGCAGAGCACACCTGCGGTTGACTAATATAATTAAATTCCAAAAACAAGCCCTCAAACTCTGCGACATTAAGGAGGATAGTTGTACCAACATTCCAGTAAAACAAATTTAGACATACATACATATGTATGTGTAACGCGCGCTTCCTATATTGTTCATATATTCATGCCCGATTTTTTTTGACAGAATGTGTTGTATGGTAATAATTCTTCAAAATTTGCCTGCTCTTTTAAATTTTATACTCAAAATTGAATTCATTGTATGACGCTCATATTGCCACTCAATAATCCACATAGAAAAGTTTCCTTAAAATTTTTCATATTCCAATTAAATTCCAGCCAATTATACGCAATAAAAACACATTGAAGTGAACTTATGTGCATTTAATTCGAAAACAAATCCTTTTCATTAACTAAATGGAATTGGAAAAACAATCGCGCGCATATAAGATTCCCAATATCACTTCACCCTTTGCGCGAGGCCTTTCAATAGATTGGCGCTTGAATTATAAGAGCAATGAGAAGAGAAACGGTTCTCTACTGTTTTGGTTGCACTTAATAGTATTCCGTTTTATAGTTGGTCGTCAGCTTAACTGTTTCAGTTTTTATTCAAACTACGACCTAAGTTTGTTAGTGGTACTTTTGTTTTCATTTTTAGGGCTATAAGCCCTCTGGGCTGGAGGCTGTAATAACACTCGCACTCCTAATCATGTTTAAATTATTGCGTGCGGTATGTTTTTGCATTGCTCATAAATCCTCCAATGAAAACACAACCAAAGTAACCAAAGCAAATTTGGATAACCAGTTCTATGCCTATCCACTTCCTTCCTTGCCTTCCGTCTTCCACTATTTGCCTTCTCTATTGTGGTCGCACGCCGCTGCATTTGAGGGTTAATTCGAAGTTTGTGGCCATCGGTTAGGGATATTCGCTTACTGCGGCGCCGTTCTCGCCTTGTTGCAGTTCGTCGGTTATTGCTTTTTTAAGGCTTCAACAAAAGGAGGCGTAACGAATTATCTATCAGTCATTGTGTCTTTTTATCCTACAGCATTTCAAATGCCAAAATTATTGTCCTTTATGTCGGCATTATTTTTTTATTGTTGTCATTATATGGGGATAATATAAATATGGTACTTTTGTTTTTGTTTCTGTTTTTGTTTTTTGTTTTTTTTCTGTTTGTACCGGTACTACGACTAGCAAATCAGTGGGTTGGACGAGTTGAGATTAATTGGTATTGAATGCAGTTCATTCACATTTTCCCAATAAGTTTTTGCAGTTACTTTGGAAGGTTTTCTAGTAAATTTGCTAAAATTCTCACCATAAAAATCAGAGGACACGTGCCGAATGCCTGTGATCAGAATTTTATGAAGTAAGTATCGGGTGTTTTTTAGCGGTATGAGAACTATCGATATCGATAACTATGGTTTGGCAGCTGTTGATATTTCTGTTCAGTAAGGCTTGGCAAGTCATCAGAAATCGTTGAACGCTAAGTCACCGCTTCGAAATTGTTAAAATTTACTTTGAAAAAATAAATTTATTCGCGAAGTGCATAGCGCATGGCGACATCACCGGCCCCTATTTCGTTCGAAATGAGGAAGAAGCTGCCGTGACGGTAAATGGCGAGCACTATCGAGCCATGCTGACTGAATTTTTGTTTCCAAAAATGTATTAGCTGAGCATCAACGGCATTTGGTCCCAAGAAGATGACGCAACTTGCCACACAGGGCGCTTAAAAATCGCTTTATTGAAATATTCAAGCCACCATTTCCTCCATACTGCAAGCCTTTGAACGAAAAGTACTTCGAACGAAAAGTACTCAGCAGAATTTTCGGAGCAATCAAAGATCACGGCGAGTGGCGGATAAGATGGAACGACGAGCTGGATCAACTGATAAAGGGCGAAAATGTTACACGTTTCATCACAGCGCAGAGGCTAAGATGGCTGGGTCACATTACAAGAATGGACGCTACGAGGGCGCAGAAGAAAATCGTAGAAGCCAGAGCGTTCAACACTAGAGCAAGAGGAAGGCCGAGAACAAGATGGGCCGACGAACTAGAGGACGACATCAAGAAACTTAGGATAACGAAGTGGAAAAAAAAACGTTGGAGACGTATGGAGGTCCCACGTGCAGCAGGCCAAAGCTCACAAAGAGCTGTATAGCCAAAAAATGATGATGATTGACTCCATACGGCAAGATTTATTGTAAATTAGGCAAGAATTGGACTGTTGAAATGAACCATGTAACTCATAATTGCCGCGGTCATATGTCAGTTATCGTATTGAAAAAGTAATACCATGAAATTCTGTCTACCAGATTATAATAAAAAAAAACCATTTCAATAATATTTCTATCTTGTATTATCCGGCTAGTTTGGTTGGCTGAAGTTACTACGCGGCTCATGTGATATCTCATCTTGAGAGCGTCTGAAACAGAAAAAAAGTAATTATTAGTAAAGAGTAAACTTTCCGCTTTTATTTTGCGTTTTTCGAACTGTACTCGATCCTTTGTACCAAAATAATGTTTTGTCCAACAACGTTTTTGAGAAGTACCGCGTACGATGGTTATATGAGCTATATCCATGAACTAAGCGTGTAAAAATGTAGCGGAGGCTGGCTTGGACATATCACTCGTATGAAAGAAGACGCTCCCGTAATGCGATTTTTCGACACGGCACCTCAAAAAGGGAAGACGAGGAAGAGGAAAACCACATCTCCGTTGGAAGGACCAAGAACTGCAGAACCTGTCTTCACTCGAGATTTCCAGCTGGCACCAATGGGCGCAGGACAGAAACAGGTGGCGCGCTATTTTGGATTCGGCCCAAACTGACACACGATTGTAGCGCCGCGTAAGAACTAACCTCTTAAAGCACACTCACTCCAACTCACTTAATGGTTAAGAGAAATTTTTATATTTGGGACAGCAGTAAGCTCTTTATGAATCATCAAATACTGATATGGTTATGCATACTGAGGGATGATCCATACAAAAAACTGGTTGGCGAATAATTTGTGTCACTTTGGCTTCCCACGCCAATAGCGCTTGTGTGCCCAAAAGGTGTTCCAACATGACAGTGCAACTTGCCACTGAGTGCACGACACCACAACTTTAGTTGGACGATCGGTCGGTGCCCGAAGTATCTCGCCTTTCACACAGTCAATTGACCGATGAAGGTCAATATTTTGGACTAATTTAGCTGGGGGCGATCCTAAACTGGACTGAACAAATGTTCTTTATAAAACGCAATTATTTTTTAATTGCCATTATTTTTAACCAGTAATGAAAAATATTAACCATTAATTTCATGGTATTTAGTTCTATTTAAAAAAAAGTTAAGATTAATCATTTTAATTAAACAACTAAAATAAATATCAAAGTTTTCCAGCTCATCGAACTTAAATAAACAAAACCTCATTCATGTCGAAGCAAATCCCAACCAGCCATCACCAGAAATCCCTTAACCTTGCGATCTGAGCTACCACTTTAATGCGAGATATACAGATGCATATACATTTACAAATACTGTTCCTAAAATCCACAAGCCACCATTGTTAATTCAACTTACAACCGTTGGCAAAAGCTTCAAATACGAGTTAACCATCATCCTTACAATTTTCAAGTGTCAAGTCACAAAACCGTAATAATTATAAAGCCAACAAAAACACTTGACAGGATATAAAGCGTTCATAACAATCTGAGCGTTTGTGCATATTTTTGAGTATTTCAATATATGAGTGTACATGTGTGTGTGTGAAACATGTGATTCACACGTTGAGGCATTAAAATTCCGACGCTTTGAAGTCAACTTTGCCGGCTGAAAGGCTTCCGGCAGCACCGCCACAACTCGTGCAAGCGCACTGACAAAAAGCATCACCTCAAGTGACGCCATTATGTGGCATTGTGTGAAAACTTTTCAAGGCTTTAGAGTTTTCTCTAATTAAGCAGCCGAAAACAAAGCAGCTTCGAATAACAAACGAGCAAACACAGACATACTACGAGAATGTGCATATGTGTGAGTATGTAAAGGATGTACAAAAGCAAGAAAGGCGCGGCAACAGCGTCAAAAGTGAATGTGTGAGCGGGTGAGTGTGAGTAAAACCACACATTGATATACGTTTGTGCAGATGCATGAATGGAAAGTGGCATTTAAATTCTCCTGATATATATGTAAGTAGTATGTACGCTTATGAATATACATATAGTAAAATGTAGTGCAATGCCATAAAGGGGTGGTTATATAGCGACCATTTCTGAACTGCTTTCAAACTGGTCTAAACCTCATGCAGTTATAAAGCGACTTTCAAAAGTGTCGCCTAGATGTCAGTAGTGAATAATGCCTTGAGGGAGGCATTTTTTTATCATCTTTGACAATTGTCACGAAGACAGATGTGTAATTTTACACGATAGAAGAACACCTTAAAATTATCGAAACTTATTATGAAAATGGACGATCTTTAGGAACAACATATCGAAAAATGCGAGATTATTTTGATGGAAATAATCATCCGAATGAGTTGACTACTCAAAGATTGGTGGGAAACTTTCAAGAAAATGATTTTGTCCAGAAGAGAAAAAGAACTGGCAGACCAAAAACTGAAAGTTCTGTTGAGACTATCGCTGCTGTAGCGCAAAGTGGTGCTGAGCAACCCTCAATAACGATACCTCGACGTTCTCAGCAATTAGACCTTCATGAATCAATCGTTTGGCGGATTTTACCTGTAGATAGGTAGACATTTAAATGATGTCATTTCTCACATATCATTTTTAAGAACCATATTTTCAATAAAAAATATTAGTTTGTGGAAAATTTATCAATTATTTTCTCGGTAGATGGCTGCAGTGAACGATATCTCGTAAAGTATCGACCAAACAATTAAAGGTTTATGCTCGTTGTCAAGGTGGCATTTCACCCTAAAAAAACTATTTTGCTGTTTTTTGTTTATTTCATTCAGTTGTGAGTTACAGAGTATTAACAATGGAAGTCAAAAAGGAGAATATTCGTTACATTTCACAGTTTTTCTTTGATAAAGACGAAAACGCAAACCAGGCCGCTGAAGTTGTGAATGGTGCCGATACTTTAACAGCTCATTACGTACAATTTTGGTTTCGTCGACTGCGTTTAGGCATTTTTGATGTTAAAGAAAATGTCGACAATGCTGAAAATGTCTATAAAATCACAGTTTCAAACCATTTGCGCAAACATTTTACGCAAAAATAATGGATTTCTTTTACCCCAAACTAATATTAAACCTGCAAGAATCTAATTTTTTACATGTTTTATTTCAAAACAACACATAGGCGCGTCTTTAGAAATACCGCTTTTTCGAATTCCGAGCAATATAAGTATAAAAGAGTTTAAAAGACTCTGAGTCTACAGAAGCACTATCTTCCAATTATTGAAAAATGGTAGCCAAAGTCATCGCTACCCAAAAGTAGGCAGCTGTAAGCGTTGTATATTAATTAAGAGCGGCGGCCTGATGTTGTTGTAAAATCAATCCGAACTAGTGTGGAGGCAGTGCGATGCACCGCTGGGTGTATGTACTATGGCTGTGTGCAGTTATTCTTAATGTTGCCTGTATTTATGTTGTGCGTTTGCGAAGAAGTGGAAAAGTGGAGTAGTGGGGAAAGACTGCTTGTGATTTTAATTCGATTAGACAGAAACAATTAACGTATTAACGCCTCTTTAGTGCTACTGGCGCATAAACACACACCTGCCCATATGCATATAACAGATTTCGTTGCTGGAACGAGTGTATGTGTTCCCCTTAAATGGCACATTTCCCATTTTAGTTGGCAGCTTATTTTACGCCACGTTTAATCTTTTGTGAACCGCCATTTGCCATTTTCGCGAGGATAAGCGAACGTATAACTGTATGTGCGAGTATGTATGCAATTACGGGTTCGTAGTTTAATTTTGTTTTCAAATGAATTCGCGAAATTTATACGCTAATAAGTTTTTAGTTTAAGTTAAATCGTTTCGAAACTGGACTTTCGTTGAATGCTGCAAATTAATTGCTTGGAATATCACTGAAATTTACTGCGCACCTCCAGAGAGTGACAGACGGAGTTTTAAGGAAAATGGCTATGCCAAATATTGTTTTATATTTAGGTGTTTTAAAGGGTGCATTTCGTATTGATAGCACCATTGCTGATGACAGTCAATTTGACAGTGGAGACTTCACTGATGTTCAATATGTTTTCCAATTCACCTTGAATGGACCATTTTTGGCTCAACGGCAAATTGAAAAATTTGAAGTGGAAAAAAAATCATTAGCCTTCATTGAGACGCCTTAATACTTGATTTAGGAGATGATGGATTGGCGACCAATAGTTGTTCTAAGCTGATGTGTTTATGAGGAGGTGTTTTCGTTTCAGCAAGGGGATACTATACCATATACGGTACAGCAAGAGGCGATCCATGTATTGATGTGTTGCCTGCAATAGAGACGTCCGACAGCCGCATAATACTCAAGTAAAAAGTTAATAAACATAAGTAGTAATCAAGAGAGGAAGAGCGAGTTTTGGAGTTCAAAAGACTAGATATAAATTATTAACTACTCTAAGAACTTTTCTCTTACAACCTTCAATGGTTGTTTGCCCTGGCTCTGCCTCTAATTTGTGCTGTATGTCTTGAAGTTTTTCCACAAAGGAAAGAGCCTGCAGTCTTATGCCATCTTGAAATGACAGATGGTTTTTATGAGGAGGATTTTCATGGCAGAAAAACATAGGTTTTTTCATTGCTTGCCGTGGAGCGACCGCTATTAAAGCAAACGTTTTCTATCATTTCTTGTTTTATGACCGGACACTATCGAGTAATAGTCACGCACCAACACAATCGGCACGGCGTTCAACCTCATAACTGTGTTAAATTAAGGAGTGATTTTGGTCGTCGTAACCGAAGCACATTTGGAGCTTGATCGCTACGGCAACACCCAAAAATGCCATACATATTTATGGTGGTGTAGCCCGTTAACCGGCTCTCAGTGAAAGAATCAGCTGATTGGCTGACGTAACCGATTTTTCACGAAGAAACTGAGATTCTTTTGGTGAAATACGAAACAAATTAACATAGTCTGCGCTTATGAACCTTCGTTGCATTTGAACAAAGTCTGATTAGACAATTATGCTAAGATTCGTGTGTTGTTTGAGTAATTTTTTCTTCTTCTTGCATTCTTGTTCGCATTTTCACATCTCTCCCAAGCAACTGAAATTCTGCTGCCGAGTCCCATGTGACGTGGCAGTCGAAGTTACTCTTACAATTTTGTTTTTCACCATAGCGGAAAAACGTTATAAAAATAATTCAAGGTGTTTCTTTACAGAAAGTTTGCAATCAAATTATTGTTATAAAAGTCGTGGAGCATCAAACAAAATTAATGTGTAATTGGAAAAGGTCCCTTGTGTGGATAGCTTGTCTTGTGAGGAACCCTTCGAACGACTTTTTTTAATTCAATCTACAAAGATATATCCTACAGACTCAAGCATTAAGTTAAATATCACTAATCAATTATGTTTAAGTCTTTGAATATTAGCACCAAAATTTATAAATTTGCTGTAGTTATTACAAAAAAAAAAATATAAAAAAAAAAAATAAAAACAGGCATGAAAAATTCGTTTATAGAATAATTGCTTTTGCTACTTGAATAACACAAAACGTCAAGCCATGGAAAATATCCATGAAAGGAGAATCGACAACCATCTTTTCGTCGATTTTAAAGCCGCAGAAGGAGTTGCCTATATGCCCCGCAAAACTAGTACGGCTATGCAAGATTACCTGATTAATACCAGCAGCAGCAAACGAGGTTTCATACTTGCTGTTGCGTGAATTGTATAACCTAATACTGGAAAATATCGTGCGACCAACAGGACTTAATCGCTCAGGCACAATGTTTTCTAAGAGCGTGCAATTGTTAGCGTATACCGATGATGATGATGCCAAATCAGAATTAACAACTGCGCTGTTAGTTCTGCCCTTTCTAAGCTGTAATGGGTCTGGCAGGACGAAGTAGCCCCCGGCCTTGCGAGTAAACAAACAGTCGCACTCGCGTATCGGCACTCTCGTCACTGTTGACAGTTATAATTTTGAAGTTGCAAAAGACTTGGTTTATCTAAGTCCATGTTAAGTCTATTTCGAGTTGATCTCCACATGAAAGCCTTCCGACGCTCAACTGGTCATCTTTTGGCAACGCGCTTTAAGTAAATTAGACTCGACAGAAGAAGCCGGTGGCACACGATAAACGGCTATGAAAATACTCTTTTCACAGAGGAGAAAATCTTCACTGTTGAAAGAGTTGAAAACAATTTTTTTTTTCAAGGGTTCAGCGTGGCCACCATCAAGCCTCCTTAATGGTTTTGGTGAGGAGTGTTTTGTAAAGGCGATACATCTCTTCATTTCTGCGAAAAAGGAGTTAAGATCGGGGCAGAAGTGTACCAGGATGTCTTAGAAAGTGTGATGAAGCAGTTGAGCAGTACTCTCTCTAATGTAGAGCGTTTGATTTGCGCTTCAGCCCATAAGGCAAAAACCACCCAGCAGTGGCTAAAAAGCAATATTTCTGCGTTCATAACCACAGAAGATTGGCCGTCTGGAAGTCCAGATCTGAATCCATTGGACTACAGCCTGTGATCAGAATTGCAGATCAAAACCTGTCGAAGATCTCACAGAAATTTCGAGAGTCTCAAACAATCTTTGATTTGAGCAGCGACGTCAGTATCCATTTCTATCTATAATGGACTTAACTTGTAACAGAACTTATAGCAGGACTATACATATTGCCATAAGTTATGTTACAAATTAAGTCCGTTATCTATACTAATATTATAAAGAGGAAAACTTTGTTTGTTTGTTTGTTTGTTTGTTTGTTTGTTTGTAACGAATAGGCTCAAAAACTACTGGACCGATTTTAAAAATTCTTTCACCATTAGAAAACTACATTATCCAGGAGTAACATGGATTACATTTTATTTTGGAAAAAAATAGGGTTCCGTAAGATATTTGGATTTTTCGGACACAAACTGAAAAAAATCTTATATATAAAATAAAGTCAACTTTTTGTGTGTGTTCGCTAACCGGCCGTGTCTGCACCGAATTAAACCAAACTTACACACATTGTTAAGAAGGTATTGAAGATGGTTTCCGTATACTTTGGATACCTATTGGTGGATAGGGCTCGAGATATAGGTCAAAACGTGGACCCGGGTAACCTTCGGATGTGTATGTACAATATGGGTATCAAATTGAAGCTGTTGGTGAATGCTTTAGTACAGAGTATTTTTCATGCCGCTCCGTGACTAGGGTCTCGAGAGATAGGTCAAAACGTGGACCCGGGTAACCTTCGGATGTGTATGTACAATATGGGTATCAAATGGAAGCTGTTGGTGAAAGCTTTAGTACAGAGTATTTTTCATGCCGCTCCGTGACTAGGGTCTCGAGAGATAGGTCAAAACGTGGACCCGGGTAACCTTAGGATGTGTATGTACAATATGGGTATCAAATGAAAGCTGTTGATAAGTGCTTTAATACGGGGTAATTTTCATACCTATTGATGACTAGGGTCTGGAAATATATGCCAAAATGTGGACCCGCCGTGTCTTTGCACCGAATTAAACCAAACTTACACACATTAATAAGTAGGTAATGAAGATGATTTCCGTATAGTTTGAATACCTATTGGTAGATAGGGTCTCGAGATATAGGTCAAAACGTGGACCCGGGTAACCTTCGGACGTGTATGTACAATATGGGTATCAAATTGAAGCTGTTGGTGAATGCCTTAGCTCAGAGTATTTTTCATGCCACTCCGTGACTAGGGTCTCGAGATAGAGACCCAAACGTGGAGCCTAGAATGTGTTTGTACAATATGGATATCAAATTGAAGCTGTTGGTGAATGCCTTAGTACAGAGTATTTTTCATGCCGCTCCGAGACTGGGGTCTCGAGATATAGGTCAAAACGTGGACCCGGGTAACCTTCGGATGTGTATGTACAATATGGATATCAAATGAAAGCTGTTGATAAGTGCTTTAATACGGGGTAATTTTCATACCTATTGATGACTAGGGTCTCGAAATATATGCCAAAACGTGGACCCGCCGTGTCTTTGCACCGAATTAAACCAAACTTACGCACATTGTTGAGTAAGTATAGAAAATGGGTTTCGTTAAGTTTGGTTGTAATTCGGAGCACTGGCAACGGGTACAGCGTTCTTTTGAACCAGCCATAATGTTGCTTACGTTTTTAACGCTTGGGGCGGAACTGAACTGTCAAATTGACAGTGTGAGTTACAATGGGTCTATATTTCTTTCTGATTTGGATGCCATAAGGAAAAAACGTAAGTGCAACATGTAAAAATTGTTTGTGAATTTTTTTGGAGTGGATTTTGGAACAGTGAATAATTTCTTACGAAATTTGAGAATTTAATGTGAAATCCGAATGAAATTATGTGTTCTTGAAAAAAAAATTTTTTTTCGTTTTTTTTTTTGAAAAATATAAATGGATAATGGTTAAAAAAGCTCCAATGCTTAATAAAACATATAAATTGAAACGAAAAATTCATGGATTATCAGGAAAAAAGACGATTGTTTATTCAAATGCGTTGATTTGAAATTTAAAAACAATCTTCTTTTTTCCTGATTTTCAATTTATATTTTATATTTACTCAAAAACAAATAGAAAAACAAAAAATATTGTTTATGCCAAAGCGCTTGAATAAAGAATAAAGAAATAAATAATATGAAAATCATATATTTTCTGTTCTAAACCATATCTATTCTATTTTAGTGTGCCCAGCGAAGGGGGCCGGGTTTGCTAGTAGATATATATAACGATAAATATATATATATTTATATATATACTCGTTTATGTGGTTTGGTTAGCTTATTGCCGTTAATATGGTCAAAAAAGTTTGAGAAGTGATTTCTTCTATCAGGCAATGACTACAGGCATAGCAATTATGTCTGCCGTTATAAGCGAGACGACTATTTGGCCACCGAATCTTATATAAAGAGAATTTCGCCAATATTTTTTCTCTTTCGAGTTTCTCTTTTGAATCTCGAGACGACTTCTCAGCAAAGTAATATAAAGCGACCGCCATGTGTGAGCATCTTTGAAGCCATTTTCTCCTAATTAAGTCAATTTATTTGGTGAATCATAGCTTGGCGTCAA
Source organism: Anastrepha fraterculus (assembly GCA_037575425.1). Lineage (NCBI taxonomy): Eukaryota > Metazoa > Arthropoda > Insecta > Diptera > Tephritidae > Anastrepha > Anastrepha fraterculus. The sequence continues at coordinate 29,098 of JAYXIM010001881.1, forward strand.
ATCTAATACCCAGATCATTCATTTCGTAATGGCGATTTACATTTCCTTTTGTTATATTATCAAAGATGAATTTAGAAGTTATTACCAAGTCCCTAAAAATATTTATAAAATTATTTTTATTTCGTAAACCGATTCACACATCAAAATTTTTCTTCCACTTGCAGAATTCATTCAGCCGCAGCATATCTGGCCTTACCTACAACAAAACTTCATTCACCACACACACTTTCCACATCCCGCTTTTCTGACACACCATCTGCACACGCACCCCCTATCGCATACACATCCCCCCCTCCCACACCATCCACACCTGCCGCCACATCAGCTGAATCCCATCGGGGCCGCCAATGGCAATAGTTGTCAGCCACAAACCGCAGCGTCGTCGTCATCACCTGGCAGCACAATCAGCGATAGCGACAATCACTCCACCGGCACCGGCGCCAGTAGCAGTGGCAGTGGCAGCAACAGCAACAACATCACCAATACAATCGATGGCCGACCATATGAAGGTGTTGGCAGCGGCCACAATGACGGCGGTAGTAATCCCATCGAGGATAATAATAATCGAAGACTAAATTTGCCGACGGCTCAGGAAAAGCAACAACAGCAACAGGCGTCACCACACCTACAACCACATTCGGTACAGCATCAATTGCAATCTCATATGGCGCCACACCACTCGCCGTTGCCCGGCCAAGCGGCAGGCCATCAAGTGATAGCGAAACCATTGCCCAGTCGCCCTACACCCTTCCTGCCACACAGCCTACAACATCCGCATCTGCATTCACTGCTGGCGCATTGTCGAAATCCCTACATGAGTGGTGAGTGTTATTGCTATTGTTATTGTAGTCCAACTATGTGTGAAAATACATGCCAGCATTAGATGACAAGTCGGGGAAAGCATTTGCGGGCATTTGCCGTAGTTGTGGCATGGCAGTAATAGAATTTGACTAATGTCTGCAACTGGTGTTGTTGCACTTGTCAACACATTGTCGCACGCACGCACACACCAATGCATGCGGTGATTGTGCAATTATGCATGCGTGGTTGCGTGTGGCATGCAACAATTAAATGCAACAGTATTCTAATGCAGCCACTGCCCACTCCAAATGCCCCCCACTGTGCACTACTATTGTTGCACTGTCTCGACAAGTAAATGCATTTCCCACGCACTTCCGTTTCCGCTTCACACTCAGCGTCTCACACACTCGCATCTCTTCCTTTGCAGTTGGGGCGCAAGTGTTTCCCCTGCCTCCCGGCCAGGGTTTCCCTTGGGCGCACTCAACGCGTGGCAAGCCTCGTCGGGGCATGATGCGACGTGCCGTATTTTCCGGTAAGTGTAAAGTGCGCTTGGTTCGAACCATTAAATGCTTGATATTTGCAATGTAAATACGATTATTTGTGGTTTAATGCTTGTGGCCATTTTGATTTATTTGTTGTGGCTCAGATTCGCAGCGCAAGGGACTGGAGAAACGATTTCAACAGCAGAAATATATTAGCAAACCGGACCGCAAGAAACTGGCCGAAAGACTGGGATTGAAGGACTCTCAGGTTAGTACAATTAACAAACCAGTGCGAGTAGTATGTGAATTTATGATTCGTACAAACCATTTACGTAGTTGCATTGTTGCATGTAAATTGTTCCAGCTACAACATTTGCCATTCTAGGAATCATATTAGGGCAATTAAACTGTCATAAATTCCATTTTTTCACGTGCCAGCAACTGTCTATGCACTTTGCTATCGTAATAGCAAATAAAAAAGCACTGCACACGCGTGTATAGGGGTTTTCATTAAGAGCGCACAAATTCTGAAATTAAGTACGGCAAACAGGTTAAGTGATATTGGTTTTTTGTTTTGTTTTTGCGTATACGAATATATTCCGTAATACTAAGTGGGGAATACAATTAGTCTTCTTCTTCTTGATTGGCGTGATGACAGCTTACGCGTTTTTGGCCGAGTTTGACAAAGCGCGGCAGACGTGTCTTTCCCATGCCAACCGGCGTCAGTTGGACACACCAAGCGAAGCCAAGTCCTTCTCCACCTGATTTTTCCCACGCAGAGGGGGGTCTTCCTCGTCCTCTGCTGGTACCGCATCGAATACTTTCAGAGCCGGAACGTTTGTATCCATTCGGACGACATGACCATCATAACAGCTCATTGTTGCATCGCCTACGGTCCCCGCCGTCATCAACGTGCAAGGGTCCAAAAATCTTCCGCAGGATCTTTCTCTCAAACACTCAAAGGTACCATATATATATATATAATTGGCGCGTACACCTTTTTTGGGTGCTTGGCCGAGCACCTCCTCGTATTTGTGGAGGGATCTACAGTTTCAAGCCGACTCCGAACGGCAGATATTTTTATGAGGAGCTTTTTCATGGCAGCAATACACTCGGAGGTTTGCGGTTGCCTGCCGAGGGGCGACCGCTATTAGAAAAATGTTTTTCTTAATTTGGAGTTTTCACCGAGATTCGAACCGACGTTCTCTCTGTGTAGTCGCGCACCAACCCATTCGGCTACGGTGGCCGCCATACAGAGTGTAATAATATAGATAACTTAAACTCAGTTGCAAAATTAAGATTTTTAATAAAAATTGATTTAAGCAAGACAAAATTTAGCTCGAAGGAAGTTGAGATCTGTTTACCCTTACCACGAGAGTAATTTGTTTTAACTAGGTAACTTAGGAAGGAACGAAGACTTCTCAGCGGAAAGTTATTCTTCCTCACTAGATTTTCAATAAGTTTTGCGGTTCGATAAGGGAGAGCGTTGCTAGAAACCTAAATTGTTATGTTATTCTTCATAGGAACCTATTTGAAATTTCATTTTACTCTGTTAATTCATTTTTTTTTACAAGCCAGTTGACATCAACGTGTCTCAGTATTTTCTAGAATTAAAGAAATCAAGTATCGTACAGTGATTGAATTTTTATTTGTGGAAGCTTTAAAGACAAAGAAAATTTGTGAACGAATGTTGAAAGTGTATCAGGACTTTTCGCCATCAATTAGTACAGTAGAAAGATGGGTTGCCGGTTTAAAACGTGCCCGTTCAAGCCTTGAAGTTGATCGACGTCAAGGACGTCCCAAAACACAGTAACAATACCAGAAATCGTAGAAAAAAACAGGAACTCTTATTAAAAAATCGTCAAGTGACTGAAAGAGATTTACGATTAGTAGAAGCCCTAGGCATCTCATTGGTCAGTGTAAGCAATATTTTAGCTCAAGCTGTATGCACAATGAGTGCCGCATTCGCTAACAATGGAATAAAAACACTTTCTTCACAACATTTAAAGCATTTTCGACAAAGTGGATTTAGTGTATTGATTCATCATTATGGATGAGACTTGAGTCTATCATCATGACCTTGAATCAAAACAGGAGGCTACAGAGTGGGGTGAACCTGGTTCTTCGGTTCCGAAACGAGTTCGTGTTCAGAAATCGGACAAGTTGGTGTTAGCACCAGTTGTTTGGGATGCGAAAGGAATTTTGTGTGTGGACTGCTTGCTAAAACAATTGGTAAAACAATAAATTCTGAAATTATTGTAACCTTTTACACCAGCGGAAGGTCTAGGTTGCAAAAGAAGAAAAATCCTTTTTATCAGGACAACGCACCGTGTCACAAGAGCATTTTGACAATGGCTAAAACCCATGAATTAAAGTTCGAATTGTTTGAGCATTCACAGTATTCACCAGATTTGACCTCGAACGACTTCCATTTGTTTCCTGACCTAAACCAATTAGTGCATGTTTTTTATCAAATTACGAGGTGTGCGGCTCTTCCAGACGGCCACTTCAGGGATGGAATTCATAAATTGGATACTCATAAAGTTGTGTTTTACTTATCGAATCGTATAGTATTTTTGGGCCAGGAAGTTTACTTTCACTGCTAAAAAAGAAGATACGTACTTATTTATTTGAGAGGCTGATATCAGTAAGATCACGGAGACACCCAAGCTTAGCTGTTAACCTCCTCTAGGCTATTTTTCATTACCGCCTTCAGAGTCTGGAGTCACTGAGTCAATAAAAGCTGGATCATACAAACTCAATTATATGGTAGGATAGGATCTAATTATAGGATATCAAGGCGTTGCACCTTTCACACCGTTGTTTCACCCTGTACCCATTCTCATTTTATCTCTCATTATCTTTTCTATTATTACTAGTTTTTACTATTATTAGATAGATAGATTTTATAAGAGGTTTCTTACTTTGTGCTGCATGAAGAGGTTAATAAATAATAATAATAAGAGCTGCGGATTAGCATAAACCCCCTGTAGCTTGTTTAATTTAAGTCAACGAGATGATTGACCCCCTTTTGTCTATTGTAAGAGATCTTTGCATCTATACTGGTAAATTTCTCGAAGAACTCGTATTAAGTTGGCCTTTTGGACGGCAGCTGTATGAGATTTATCTGCCTAGAATTGAAATTTCTCGTAGTCTCAGTTTCTAACTGGCTCGTGAGATCCACGTCACTAAGCTAAATAAAATGTGTTATTCTCATCCGTTAACGGCACCATTAGCAGGGAGCGCAGCTGCAATGTCGGCCACATTTGGCGATCGGAGAAGATAATAAATTTTAATAATTTTAACGCGTTACTAATTCATGTACCGTTGCGTGTTTAAATGTTAGAACTGCATAAATATATATACCGCTAAACTTCGCGCGCACCTATTGCGAAACCCTGTATATACCATGTTTTGGTATGTAATAACATTTCTCCAATAAATTATACAATTACAAAGGTTAAAAGTAAAAACTTAATAACTTAGTTATTTTTAATTGCATGTAAAATCCCATAATTTTCTAGATCAGAGGCGTATATTAACTGGTTATCCGCTTGTAATGAATTTAATGATTTGTCAAAGCGATTGAGGAACCACTTAGATACACTTATTTATTAAGTCCAAAACAATAAATAAACAATTCAACTTAGTTCAACTTATGGAAGCGGAAAAAGCAAAAGTTCCCTTTAGAAATCATCTACTTTTAGGCAAATTTACAAACCGACTTTGTGCACTGGATGAATTCATAATTTCTTGTTTTTTTTTCTGAAGTTAAATATTTATTAGGCCTCTGTATTCCGTGTCAAAAATAATTGTCTAATTTTTTTTTAATTTCCAAGCAGTTTTTACAAATTGAAATGTTTATTTGGATATTGTTAAGGGCATAAAAATAAATAAATAAATAAAAAGTATGGAAAAGTTTTCAGTTTTATCAAGACTCACTTGGAAATCCAAAATCTTAAACTTTGATAAAATTACAATTTATTTTTCTAAGTTTTGTTAATTTGTCAAGAGCACGGGTTTGGGAGTTTAATACAGTAATTAAATTTAAGTCAGCAATTCTCATGATTTGGCTCCTAATACTCCTCGCAACCCTATTTAAATATTTCCGCCATTAAAAATAACTTCTCTCCACGCAATTTGATGAAGCAATTACTATTAAGGGTCTGAGTTTCATGAGTCTGTGTTTTTGATCATTCTCAGGCAGCTGGATTTGACTTAGAGATTTTCAAGCAGAGTAAGTGCTTATGAGCTAATGATTTATATTTCTTTTGTCTAGCTCAACCAATTGATTTGTATGAAAATAAAGCGCATAATCCCTTGCCAATTCTGAATTCTCCAGAGGGTTGGTCAATAAGTGAATGCGAATAGAAATATTTTATTGCTCAAAAAAGTATTTTTTTAGTTTAAGAGTAGAGAACGGCCGAACATCGATTTTTAACTTTTTCCCCGAAAATGCAAGTCCCGACAGTTAAAAAATAATAATAAATAGTAAAAGGAATTTTAAATCGTAGTATCAAAATGGAGTCCATCAAAAAGCAATATTGTGTGCCAATAACGTTAGATATGAGGAAACAGTGCCAGAAACAATGGACCGCAAGCGATTGTGAACTTCTATCCATTTTTTTTTTTTTTTGTGCCGCTTTTACAGATCGGCCCAAACTATATTCAGCTATTATAATTTCAACATCCGCCTGTTCTTTTTGAAATTCTTTTAAAGCTGAATAAAAATCTGGATGCTGTTTTCCCACAAGTAGACGAAACCGATTGCGCCATCCTTCACTTGCGTTATTTGTCTTGTGGTGCCCATCTCGTGCAGACTTATACTGGCTCCATGTCGAAACTGGATATCTAGGAGGTACAGCTCTTCTTCTTTCTCTCGATTTTAAATACAATTTTACCTAACGACTCCATATTTTAAAATTAAAACAAACATTTTGAAGAAATATCTTGATTCGAAATGTCAAATTACAAGTTTATAAACAAAACTGAAGAATGATATGATATAAAAATGTCTAAAAAAAAATTTGTCGGGAAAAAGGTTATCGGGAATTTGGATTTGAGAAAAAAGTTGTCGGGGAATTAGATCCGGGAAAAATATCCGTCGGGAAACCGGTTGTCGGGAAAAAGGATTTCGTGAAATAGGATTCAGGAAAACGGGTGGCTATCAAATAACGATTTTCGGCCAATACTAACCGAGGCCAGACCGAACCAAACTTAGACATTAGTATTGAACAAAAATGTTACAAAAACTAAAAGTTGATAGAATTTTGAACAAAATCGAACTGAAATTTTGTGACCGGAAATGGCTGTAGCAAAAGCCGAAGTTTGGAGCTCGACAATTTAATAAAGGGTTTTCCAATAACAGGTGTTATTTTGAGTAGCCCGCTATTTCGGTAGATGTCACTTTTGAAGCTGCCATTTTTTCATATTTGACAAGTAGAAACTACGCCATCAATAAAAATGGAACGATATTGAAATTATTAAAATTCACAATAAAAATGGTAAAAATTTGGCAGAGACGGTTCGTAAAACTCGAACATTTTTGGGTCATCGTGAAGCACCTTCTCGGACCGCAATACCGAAATTGGTAAAAAATTCGAGCTGTAGGGACAAGTTAGTAATGTGAAGAATAAAACCCGTGCACGTCGCTCGAGAGCAGCCGAAAATATTGCTGTTGCAGCCGAAAGTGTTGAAGAAAACCCAAGTTTGTCCATTCCTCGTCGTTCTTTGGAATTAGGCATTCCACAAACGTCACCGTATTTTGCACAAAGATTTGGGTCTTAAAGCCTATAAATTCCAGTTAACACAAGAACTCAAGCCGACCGATCATCAACGACGTCGTGTCTTTGCTAATTGGGTCGATGAAATGCATGAAAATGATCCGCAATTCCATCGAAAAATCATCTTGAGTGATGAGGCCCAAGTCCACCTCGGTGGCTTCGTCAACAAGCAAAATTGTCGGATCTGGGGCTCAGAAAATGCAAGAGTCTCTGTTCTCAACGTGTGACTGTTTGCTGCGGTTTATGGTCCGGCGGAGTCATTGGACCTTACTTTTTCGAAAATGAAGCTGGAGCAACAGTTGCGGTGAATGGATTGCGCTATCGAGAGATGATTAAAGATTTTTTATGGTCGGCATTGGATGGTATTGATCTGGACAACGTTTATTTTCAACAAGACGGCGCTACCTGCCACACAAGCAACGAAACCATTGATCTTTTACGGGAATAACACCTCTTATTGGAAAACCCTTTAGTAGAGAAACTGTTTGGATTGTTCGTTGGCCGCTGGAATGTTGTGATAAAATAATGTATAGAAGTTTAGCCTGAATTTATGAAACGGAGCAAAAATTCGTAGAGATTTCCATTGTCCATCGCCGAACACTCTATTGCAGTTGTCACACGGTCGAGTTTCGTTGGCAAATGTGAGCAACGAGAGCTCACAGCTTGCGTATAGTTCTTCACTTCCAAATATTTATGAAAAACTAAGATCACTGACCCATGCCGTGGACTCTGGAACTTTTTCAATACCATACCTTGATTTCTTCGGCACCACAATGTTTTACTTCACTTCTGCTGATTCGAACACTCGAAAATTTAGTAAAGAATTAGCGTATAGATTGACATATACGTTACCGAAACGACCCGGATTTATATCCGACCAAGGAATGTTAATGCTGCTAGAACAACAACAGTCCTCGCAAAACTTTTCAAACTACTGCGGTTTGCATAACGTGGAGAGCTTTTCGAACGTCAAAGGAGTAGCCATTTTTAATAAAATGCTGAAAGAAAGACTGCTGTTTTAAATAAATGTCACTACAAAATTAAAGATAGGTGCGAATTATTATACGTTCCTTCGATAGAATATTCTTGGCAATCAAAATATTGGGTTTGAGGTGTTAACGCCATTGTTAACGCACGTTTAGTTTGCTGAAAAACATGTCAGTTTAAATCTTTTAAATTAAAAACCATGAGTCATTGTAATGGTCAGATCATAAAGTGCTTATAAAATGAATATTTGAATATAAATTCGAGCATATCACTTGTGATACGTAGCATGCCCGAATGTAAGCTAACCTAAAAGTTCAATTTTGGAGAAATTTTCGTGCAGCTAAACTTATTCGTTTGAACTTAGTCTGCTTTCTCGGCGAAAACCAACAATTTGCCTTTTATTGATAAAAAAATAATAACTAGGTGCGAGTTGGTAGGATCGCGAATGGCAATTCACAGGGCAATGACTTTCTTGGTGGGATATTTTATTTTTAATTTAAATTTTATTTGATTTTATGTTCCGCACGCCATTTCGCTTCGAGTCATACCACCATAATGGCTGCTGTGTGTATTGAGAAATTTGCTCTTCTTGGGGTTGTATACGTGTTGTTGTTGAGTATTGTTTACTCTCATGGCTTTTTGGGCGCCACCCAATTCTCAAATGCGCAGTCGCTTTTCCTTCGACTACACGTACACACGCACACACACAAATATACAAACAATCAACTATAATCCAAATTGAGAGCAAAGCACAAAAAGGGCAATCAACGACTATGAAGACATTACTTAAATCACTTCGAGTACATAACTGCACACATACACACAAAGCCCAATGCCGTTGCATGTACAGCCGTGCGAGTAGGTTAAATATAATGAGAGGAGTTTACGATTATGCAAAAAGGAGCCAAATAGTTTTACAAGAAAGTAAATAAAGATGAATATTTTAAGGCTTTTATTTGTGTTGTAGTTAGAATCACTTATAAATTTCTTTGTTAGGTAAACTGTGATTATAATTAATTTTGTAACACGCACACATAGAAATATCAAATTAATTCACTATGTAAAAAGTCATTATTCATGAGCAGATTAAACAAATGCTTTATAAAAATAAAAATAAACTAATTAAATCCCGCTAAGATATGTATACCTACGTTGCGTCCGACTCGATCATACTCCGCACACATTCCCTGAAGAGAGGAGTGAAAGCAACTGAATACAAGACTCACTAAACCTCTTCACAGACGGTTCGAAGTTTAATGGAGAGGTTAGTGAGTGAGTCTTTTACAAGGAGATCTTGAAGCAATTCGAATTTTAACTTAAAGAATACCGTAATGCTTTCAAAGTGGCCAATATCGCTACGAAGCTAACCTTCTTGCCAAGGGTCGATCAGACCTGTTTGAGGAAGCTTCTAAGGCAAACAAAGTCACAACTCACGTTTGTGGCACAGGCCTTAAATGAATACTTTCGAATGGAAATCCGTACAGGGCAGCTGTACTCAATTTCAAGTTACTTCTCAGACGGCTGTGTGGAGTTGCCTTGCTTTTGTGAAACTGAGATTCAGAAATCGGGACTCTCACATGTTACACAAGCTTAAAAGACGTATCAGGATTATATATTAGGTGGATATGGAACCTTCTTTAGGTCATGAAGCGTCTTCCCATAGTCAAGGGTCCACCGCTTCAACACTTGATGAAATATATCTCTCTCTTTTTTTCATATATTTTTTTCTTTTCTTTGACGTTTATAAAAATTACTGTATAAAAAAACCGTACTTTATTATTAGAAGGTTCGAAACGGAGATTGTTTGGACAGGAGACATTCCGCGTCCTATAAGCTCTTCGCTAGTTTCTATGGCAATGGAGATTCTTTTAAGGGAGAATATCAATTATTTATGAAACTCACGTGGAAGCCTACTATTGAGGAAAAAGTAAAAAGAGCCAACGTTGCATTATATACTTGCAAAAAAGCGGTCGGTACTAAATGGGAGATAACCCCTCGTGTTATGCGTTCGCTCTATACTGCCCTAGTTAGGACAATCTTAATATATGGAATACTTGTTTGGTGGCCACCGGCTCAAAAGGAGACTTACTCTAAAGTCATTAGTAAGGTCCAAAGAACAGCTTTTTATGCATATCTGATGCTTTAAGAACTACCCGAAACAAAGCGCTGGAAGTGCTAATAAACTTGCCTGCACTAAATCTTGTAGGGAAACACGTGGCCGCAGCCTCGGCGCTTAGACTTACAAGTAAAAGTATAGGGCTGTGGAATGTCCGGCGGTTTAGTCACGCCTCTATTTTGCATACGCTGTATAGTCATAAACAAGAAATGGACTACTCTACTCCTAGACTCATCCTTGACAGACTCTTCAAGACGAGCCCACCGTAAAGAAGAGAGAGGAAAACTCCAAGGTCATGGAGCAAAACTACAATAAATATATTCTCGGATAGTCAGGGCTATGTTAAGATCGAAGGTTGCACAGGAATGCCGGGCAGCTCTAAATGATATTAGTGTCGTATTCAAGGTCAACCTTAATTGAGTTCTGCGGCACAGAGAGACATTATAAAAGCCAGGAAAGGTACTACTCTTACATTTCTTAGTGATGGAAGTACCATTGGGAACCTATAGCCACGACCAAACTAATAAGTAAGAACAACATTAACAAGAGGTCAATAGGTTATGGAGAGATGAAGGCACATGCGTAACAGCTAAATAAGCAATGTGGCCACAAATAAGTAATGAAAGGACAAAGGAACTGCTTATCATCTCAATAGAGGATACCTCAAAGGTCAGGACTTATATAACCGTTATTGGCTCGAATATTGTAGAAGTTCTAGAGATGGGGAAGCGGAAGAAAGAATTGCGCACTTCCTTTGCAATTGTACAGCCTTAGCTAAAATCAGAGAAGGTTTTTAGGTAGATACTTTTTCAATTCTCTTTCAAAACTGTACGGTGTGGTGACTGGGTGAATTCCGCACTTCACAAAATGATCTTAGGAAGAAAAACAGTGGCATCACAACGGACCTGTGGGATCTAAGTGAATCATGCATACCCCCAGAGACTAATCTAACCTAGTCAGGAGGATGTAATTTGGATATTTTACTTTCATGCGTGTGAGAATACACAGTTAAAAGAAGTTTATTACCTGAAAACATCATTCAAAGTCCAACATTTCTGCAAAGTTGCTTTATGATATCTCAATTATTATAAATAATAGGAGAACAAACGAGCGATGATCCACTTTCGTGTACGAAGTCATTGTGTTTACTGTCTCATTCCATTCATTTTCATGTATATCGTATACAATTCGCGCACTAAGTTGATAGAGTTGGATAAAGTAGTTTTAGAGATTAACTTGAAAATGGACGGTGCTAAGCCTATTTTCCTAAATGCCATCCTTGAAGTGAATTTCACAAAGTTTTCTTCATTGGGCACTGAAATACCGCATTTTGTAATTTTTTTTATTTTTATTTAATTTAATTTAATACTTTTTTATTTTTACGCAAGTTAAGTTATACGCAGTCGAGAGGACGAAAAGTCAAACATGCGGCGTAGCTTAATTCATTTTCTCATCATTCTGAAGGTTTTGATATAAATATCTTTATATTATATCTGTCGTGCGCACAGTTATATTACCCTAGTGGACTGGCATGCATTTGGTCTACCTAGACATGCAAATGGAAAGAAACAGTGCCAAATCACACAACAAAAAATAGGAAAATTAAGTATGTATAGATGTAAGCTAAGAATAACAAAAAATGCCAGCGGCGAAAAATCGATGAACTCCAGTCGTCACAGCACATCTCCTGCCAACACTAGCAACTATTCATAGAAAAAAGTGTTCTTTGGTGTGGGCAAAACTTTTTCCATTTTCACAGCGACTTAATTCCATTGTCAAGGAATTCATAAAATGTCTGCCAGCGCATATCATTACAGTCAGATGAAAGTCATCAAGTCGTAAAATTAATGAAATTTGTTTGAGGTGCCAAATTTTCGCTGATTTTATTTCTTTTTTTCTCGTTTTCGTGCCATTCTCTTTGAATCGATGCTTTAAATGAGTTTTCACTTTTTCTTTTCCCTTTTGCTAATCACTGGCCTGGCGTATTTTGCCATCCAACCTACTTTCCTTTCTTTCTCTGCTACTTCTGTTATTTGTATGTAGAAAATTTGGGCGTGGCATTGCTTAATTTGCGTAACAATTTCAGAGTAGCAATCCTGTGTTGCCAGTAGACAGTTGACAACTGTCAAAATGTAATCGATCACAACTCAATTGATTTCGCTTCCCACAGTAAATGTCACATGATTAGCGAATTCTCAAGGCGTGCATGCGTGTGCAGGAAATTCGTCCACCAAACAACACCCTTTTGCATTTTGCTAGCAATGCTCGCCGTTCATATTCTAGTTGACGACGTCACGCCAATTTAACACCACAATTATGTCATTTACACAGAAAAGATTCATCAAAATTTCATACTCGTATGATCGTCTAAGCGTGTCCAATCGTCATCGATCCATCAACTTTCTACTTAATGATGTTATAATGTGGCGAAATGATGAGCCAATCTGCCGGTGAGTTCATTCAAATGGAAGTCCAGCTGTAATGTGTGCACGAATATCCGTTAGATATATTCAATTTCAGATTACATATTATTACGCATATACGAGTATCCACATGGAATTTCAAGAGAAAATACAAGCATGTCAGCATGGGCCTTTAAGATAAAGAAAACATCGATATGATCACTTTAAATCAAGAGATTATTTTTATTGGCATAACCTAGGTGGATCCAATCAGTGCTGCCGTTGAAAAGTTTCGAAAGCTCGCAAAAAAGGGATCACGGCATGAAGAAATGTTCACTAGATAGATAGATCTACTCTTTATTATCATGACTGCCCAATGGTAACATGGGTTCCGGCCGAAATATTTGTCGGAATTGGCTGATCAGAAGACAAATAAGCATCGCTGGAGAAAAGTTTTTCCTGCGAAAAAAATGAGCGACTGTGGCGCACGGTGAAAGTTTGCCTCAGAGCCCAATCTGACTAAAGAGTCAGAGATCTCGTTACCCACGATGCCCACGTGTGTCGGAACCCATGTTAGCATCAGGCTATTATGTTCAGCCTGGATTTAGAAAACTCGACTTCCCTTGAAGTGGTTGGGGGCTGTCTATGGACATTAGCGCAGCTTGGCTGTTGCTGCAGACACACATAGATCTGCCTCTCGATCTGTTTTCCAGAACAAAGTTCATCGCTTCTTCAACAGCATTCTTGAAAATCCAACATTAATGGCATTAAAATAATAATAAAATCAGCGTGGGGCTATGAGCTGTTGAAACTTTTTGGCAAAGACTTCGTGCTGAGCGAAATTAATTTGCTTTAAGAAAAATTCCATGTTCCCATACCGGTTGGCTCAATGTAACTCTATGTAGAATCAAAGACTGTTACCTCTTACTAATTCCAATTATTCTTTTACATATATCCTCCTACAGAGAGCTTTTGTAATATCTAGATTATTTTCTAAATCCTAGAGAGATAAATGGACCAGATTTTGGCAGAAAATATTTTCCCAATTGGATTCGAATTTGCAGATCTATTCCAAATCAAGGTTCCAGAGAAATATATATTTTTTTAAATATGGTGTCAATGTTACATCCCTTCCCGCTACAAAGCCGCATTGGTTTTATGTTATTTCTGCCATGTTTTCGATGCGATCTTTTACCACCCTTTCCCACATCTTAAGGGTATGCGATGTAAATTTGACTCCTCGATAGTTTTAATATTTTTGTACATCCAGGCATTCGGAATATAGCCTTTTCGTATATTTTGGTAAACAAATCCTTAAGCCATTTTACTCCTTACATACCACATTGCTTCCACACTTCTGCCGGTTTCTGGTGGGGTCCACAGCTTTCGTTGGTTTTTTAATTTGGTGATACTTGCCGTTATTTCGACTTCTCCAATTTCCGCGATTAGTCCTAAGCCTGGTTACTTAATTCAAAAGGTTTATGGTAACTTTCCTCGTTTAACAGAGTATTGAGTGTCTTAAGGACCTGGACTTCGCCGATGACATCTGTCTCCTCTCTCACAAACTCTCTGACATGCAAGCAAAGGTGGGCAGACTAATCACGCTGGCACGCACTGTCGAACTGGAGGTCAACATCGCCAAGACCAAGGCTATGAGAGTCAACCACGCAACCTATGTATAATGGTTGACGGGTGTCCGGTGAATTTGTCGAAAGTTTCTGCTACCTCGGATGCACTATCACGTCGGCGGAACAGATGAAGATGTCAACTGCAGGCTAAACAAAGCAAGGACAGAGTTCGAGCAAGTGCATAGGATATGGGCGAGTTCGCAAATCTTCATGCGCACTAAACTACGAATATTCAGCTCATGTATGAAGTCTGTATTGTTGTACGAAAGTGACACATGACTGGTCCCCAACACGATCACACAGAGGCTACAATCTTTCGTCAACAAATGCCTCCGCATCGGCTGTAGAATATTCTGGCCCAACACCATCAGCAACAACGCGCTGTAGATATCAACCAATGAGGAGCCCATCCTATGGCAAACCAAATGCAGAAAGTGGCGATGGATAGGACAAACGCTTAGAAAACCACCAGATAGCATCACGAGAATGGCGCAAGACTAGAACCCACATGGGAGCAGGTGTCGCGGTCAGCCAAAGACAACTTGGAGAAAGTCGATATTGCGCGAGCTAGCAGAAGCTGATATCACATGGAGCGGCGCAAAAACAATAGCCCAGAACCGTGTATGATGGAATAGTCTAGTCGAAACTCTATGCTCCTGAGCGGAGTGAACAAGGATAAAAAAAATTTACGCGTAGTTCAATCGTACAAGATTTTTCATCTGGCTGCTTGACAAACTTTAAAGTTGATATAAACGAGGTACTGTCTAGGAATTAGTCACTACTGATAGCTAGACGTCACTTGAAAGCCTTTTACTAAAATGGCGTATAAATTTTGATTCCCCTGCCGCTTTCAATACTTTTCGATCAACCTGTAAATCGCGCGCAGGTTTTGCTATTCAGCCGCCGACCGAGCCCAAAATTGCATTTCACTTCAAAGCTGATATTTGTCTATATATATTTATGCAGATCTATTAAACACTTAATTTCCTCCATAAAAACAGACATTTTATCACCTAAGATTATATGCATTTGTATATGTAAATAGGGATGCATTGTTTTTAAATGTTTTCTAAGAAACTGTTTAGCATTCGTAATGAAATGTAATTGGAATGCCATAAATTGAAACATAAAATTAATTATGAATAAAAACATTCATTATTAATATTAAAATATACTAATCCAACGTAAACTTCCTGCTAATTATTTGCGCAAATTCTCATAACACGCGGCGTCCGTGCGCAATTGAGCCATTTTGTGTCATTTAGTGTCCATTCACTAACCCAACGGGTTGCCGCAGCTACGGCTTACGAAGCTTTTTGGATCCTTGAACCCAAGCCTGTGTTAGCCGCTATTAATCGCCACTAATATTAAAATATTTATTAACTCGAATAATGGTGCATGATGCGTGGCAATAGAAACAAACAACGTCAATAGCACCAAGTGCAAATTCTACTCACCGCAATTCGTCAATTTGTAAGTAGCAGTTAATGCTTGCTAGGGTCGAGTGGCTCACCTCTGCCGCGGCTATTACCACATAACTGCGAGCGCTGCAACAAATGAAAAATTGTACTCGAAGTAAACAAGCTTTGTTTAATTGCATGCACATAAAGCACACATCCAAACACACCTGTGCGCGTGCTTGCGTTTTTACACACCTGCATACGTACGTACATTGTCGATACTCGCCCGAAGTATTCAAGTAATCGTAATTCTAGGTGACTCTCTCCGCCCCATCACATGCAAAACAAATGCAAATTGTTGTAATTATCAGGTAGTTGTTATCTACGCGCAATACGCGCGTTAGG
Organism: Anastrepha fraterculus; assembly: GCA_037575425.1. NCBI lineage: Eukaryota > Metazoa > Arthropoda > Insecta > Diptera > Tephritidae > Anastrepha > Anastrepha fraterculus. Next base: position 45,102 of record JAYXIM010001881.1, read on the forward strand.
AGGTGGACGGTGGGTTAATGCGACTGCTGGCGGGGTGCAAGGGTGGACGATGACGAAGTATAAAAACAAACAAGCCAGTGGAAATTTCTTCTCTAACGTAAATGAGTGTGAAAAACAGCAAATCACCAACTAATTTGTTGCAATTTTATAATGCAGCAGTTCAACTTTGCACATTCAACCAATAAAAGCCAGCGCAGGGCGTCGTACCAGCCATTCCACTTCTCTAATAGCCCGCATGCAGCTTTCCACGATAGAGCGTCAGTGGTGCGTGTCATTTAGGTCCACTTTACTTTGAGTGCGTTTGTAAAAATTCCATTTAACGCCACAATAAACGTTGCAATAATACTCTCGAAATGATGAATCACCTGAGTGCTGCACCGTTTGTCAAAATCTGCGGCCACCATGCAACGGCCCGGCAATTGCAGTGACCACAATGCATGCAGCCAAACAGATTGGCGCGCCGTCCTTTGTCCATGTTCTTTCACGATGTTTGGCAGGACATTCATTTGTTTTTTTTTTTGTTCAAGTCCTCCAACACCGCTGACGCTTGGCCTCAAGTATTTATGGGTTCTTTTCCGCCGCTCCACATTGTTGGTGCTCGTATTTTTTCTGTCAATGCATGTTGTCTGCGAAATGCGCAACAAAAGCGAAATTGCATCGTTTGGTGATAAGCACACGGGCAGCCATACAACAACCACAATGTGTACGTTGATAACCTCCAACCGCGCATTTAACTCATTGCATACAAATAGGCGCATAGCCGCCGCAAATCGCTGCATTTCACTCACCCGTTTTTTATCCCACAGCCAATTGAAGTCCAATGCCTTTTTTCACTCATTTTTTGATTGTTTGTTTTTTTTGTTGGGGCTTTTCAAATGCCTCGAGCACTTTTACACTGCGTCAACCCTTGCGTGGAACTCCACTATGAAAAAGTCCAATCTAGGCGTCGAATGTTATGGCTCCACTTCAAGTGTTGTATTCGAAACTGTCTGGGAGTTTGGGGCACAAACCGTGTGACAGTGCGACAGCGGCAGTGTCACTTGACCGAAGCGGCTGAGTGTGAATTGCCACACTTGTTCAAACACCTACCACTCTAGCGCCATCAACAGCACCACCATCATCATCACAGCAGGCGTCCACTCTCCAATACAGCTATGAGGAGTATGAAGCCAGGAAAGCAGTACTGTAACGTTGACGCTTTCGGTCAGTCTTTGATGTTTCGAAAAAAGGGCGTAACAATACAAAGCAGACACTGTCGCATGGATGGTGGCCTGCTGGGCAAGACCGTATTTTTCTGACACTTTCGTTCGTAATATTTTTGTACATACTCGTATATGTTTTTATACATAAATTGCATTGGATTTTTGTGAAAGTATTTGAGTACCGTGAATGAAAGAAGTAAACATGCGAATTTTTAAAAAGACATTTGACCACAAGATGGCTGATATTCTGCACAACAAATCTATGGCTTTTCTTTTGATTCCCACATTCATTTTATTATCTCTAAACCTTATTCAGATCCTATACCTTCATTCTCACATCTTTGAACCCTAAAGCTGCTACTTTCATCGCTCTGTCTAAACCGAGTTATGCTGCGCTAATTTCGAGACCGCATTCTCAGTTTGCATAGAGAGACTTGAATGTACACAAAAGGGGTTTCCGAAGTTTGTTTTTCAATTTGTAAGATTCTTAAGCTTCTCCGCATGAGTTCGGGTGATCGGAACTCCGCTATGTGTTTTTAAATTGAATGGCGGGGGCTCCCAGCACTTTAAGCGTCCTGATTCTGTCGTACTAAAGCCAAAGTGTTTTCGAAAAAGCACACGAGAAGACAGAACTCCATATGTTTTGTGTTTTTTTTAAGAAAGAAATTGTGCAGTTTCTCTTAAACAATAGTCAAGGGGACACCGGTGTCCGAAACCAGTTCTTTCGACCCTTTCCTAGCAAACTCATCGACAATTTCATTCCCCTCTATTCTTTCTATGCCCTTTATTCTTTTATTTCCTGTGCCCTGGAACCCACATAAGACGAATGTTTTCAGCCCGTTCGAGACGTTTGATCGCCTCCTTATAGAAGTTGACCAGAAGAAAGCTGCAACATGGCGACGACAGAGTCTTGATCGCAGGTTGACTATCGGAAAAGATATTGTATTGTATGCCTGCAAAATTGCGAAGACCTCTGCTTGAAAATCACTATTGAAATTTTGAAATTTAAAAAGGCAAGTCGAGAAACACCGAGAGATTGGTAACTTCCAAAACACTAAGGCTAAAAAGCCCATTGTATTCGAAGCTTTGGAAAGTAGAAGGGTTAATAGTCAAGGAGGAAAGGAGAGAAGTGACAGAGAGAAAGGGATAGGGTAGAATAAAGACAAAAACAGAGATAGCTAGTCCTGGAGAATTTTCCACATTCTTTGGTAAATCTAAAAATATCTTCCGGTTTGAGAATTTTACTAATTCTCATGACATCGGAAGCCAAAATTCGAAGTCTTGGTCTAACAAAGAGAGAACACTCACAGAGAAAATGCCCAGTGATATCCACCTTCTCTAACCAAGACAGGCAATGTAAATTGCATAATCGCTTATCCAATTCGTAATTCTTGTAGAGCTGATTCCGATGATTGGCTCTTTTAAAAAGTCAATGCTCGTGCAGGTTAAGTCGTTTTTATAATTTTTTTTAAATTTAAATTTATTTTGTTTTATTTTATTTTATTTTATTTTACTATTTTATTTTATTTTATTTTATTTTATTTCAGATATAGTTTTAGCAACGCAGTATATGACTATTATAAGTTCTTCGAGACTAATCTCTTCGTTCAGTGTTTCCGGTAATACAACAGCGTTGTAATAGTCAACTAATTTTCCGAGTTTTCTAGAGGTGTTTAGTTTCGGCAAGTGCGGCAGACTCATCACAGGCATTCCCCTATATTTCGCATAATTTTCTTGAAAACTATTATATGCGCTTTCAAAATCTATTGACTCTGCATTGTCGTTGACGGGCTCAATAATTAAAGGGACATTCCCTTCGTTCTCTGCATCCATACTACCATCCTGTGGTGTGTTGTTTGTTTGCTCAGGGCTTGCTGGGGCTCCAGAGTTGCTACCGAGCTCTCTCGCCACTTCCTGGGTAATTTCTTCTCTTCTTGCTTCTGTGATGTAATCATGTCTGCGTATCGCTCTTAAGGGGTTAGGGGTAGTCAGAATTTTCAAAAAATCGATTTTTTTTTTTTGCATTTTCTTAAAGTATAATGTTTTAAAAATATTGTGTAAAAATTTGAAGTAAATCCGACAAATACTTTTCAAGTTATTCAACAATTAACAAAGGGCGCTCGGCCGCTCCGGAGCCGATAGCAAAACTTTAAATGCGTTTTTCTCAAAACTATGTTTTTCAAACTGGTGAACACTGTAACTTAAAAACCGCTACGTAGATTTCAATAAAATTTATACAGCTTTTGAAAAACATAAAAAACGTGTGCCTGATCGAAGGATTTTTTTTTTTTCAAAAATTTCGATTTTTTTTTAACAATTAACTGTTGGTTTTTTTTTCTAAAATCTGGAAAAAATTTTTCTGAGGCCGCCATTTTGTTCATTTTGAAAAAAAAAAAAAAGCTTCGATCAGGCACAAGATTATCTATTAATAAAACTAATTTTTCTTGTCCGATTGGTATTAGATGAATCTGCAAGGACTTGTGATGTTCACCGCAAGGGACTTCTGGAGAAACGGGCTTCACACAAACAGCGATAACTTTTGCAATTATTAATTTTTTTTTTTTTGAAATTTTGGTGAAGTCAAGTTAAAACATGATGTTTTTATGCTATGTTTTTATTTTTGTTAAATAAATTAATTAAGTAGCAAAAAAAAATCATCATTTTTTCGGGCCTCTGACTACCCCTAACCCCTTAATTGATCAGACAAGTTTTGCTCTGACACGTTCATTTGCGGATATTTTTCTACAAACTTTTCACGTAAACGTTTTCGGAAAAGGGTTCTGTGTGTTTCTAATTTAGTGATCTGTAGGTATGTGCGTAATAAGAATTTGTTAATTTCTGATGTCCATTTTTTACGCTGTCTAGTTGCTACAACTGGGCTGGTCGCCGCATGCGATGCTTGCGAATCAGTTCCCGGCTGCAAAAGGTCTTGTCTATTATCCCCAGAGTAGTTGTTTGTATCTGGATTATGATCAGTCTGGGGCCGAGCTGGACCACAATCCAGAAGTGTATGATTAGAATTAAGATTAAGGTTATCCGAGGCTTCATTTATTCTTCTCATTTTTTATAATGGTTCCATTTTATACCTGCTGGCAGGTGCGTTAACAGCCGCTTCTTACCTGAAGTACAGACGCCGACCGGAGAGCCGCCCAATCTGGTTCAGTCGCTGCCGGGTTTAGATTTCCAGTTTTTGGTCCGCGAGCGGTATTTTATTTCCCGCCTACCCTGTATATCTACAGAGCGTTCCCCTATACGCCACCCGGGGACGCGTCCGATGGGAGAACGGATTGAAAACTCCACACGGAGTTTATTTATTTTATTTTATTTTATTTTATTTTATTTTATTCTTTTTAATTTTCTTTTTTAGTTATTGAAATTATTGTTATTGTAATTATTTTTATTTGATTTCAGTCTCATTTATTTCTCTTTTTGAAGTGCATATAAAATCGATTTCCACTTGCACAAACTAAGTTTCTTCAAATCAACGTATTTACAACAAGTTTATTATAATATTTTAAAGGTTTTTTTGTCTCATTACCAAACGGAAGTATTTGCTGCTCAATTAAGTTTACTTGTGTCAACATTTTATCACCTCTCAGAATCATTAATCAATGCAATTTTAACATTTTAATTAAGTCATAAATAAACGCCAATTCAATGAATCAAATTCAATTTCTTTTCGTTGGAAATTTGCAAAAATCTGATTTGCATAACTGCAATGGACTAAGAAAACGTTAACTGCCAATTAAAAGTCAATTTGCGATGACCTACATAGCGGGGCGTCACTTGTAATGCAACATGCACGATATCATTAATTAAATTTAAAAAAAGCATTAATAAATCTTTCTACTCGTATCGAAAATATTATTAAAAAATATTTTTCTTACTAACCTGATAATGGCACAAATAATTATTCAAGCACTCACATACAAATTATGCGATTAACTATTTTGCATTGGAAAACTTACTAACCGATAAGCTAAATTTCTTTCTTACTACGACATCAAAAAAAGTCATAAGATGCGAGCTCGATTACTGCAATTGTCCATAAAATATTCATCATTCGACACATTAAAGTCGCCCAATGAGCAGCAGCAGGCAACAGTTACGCTTTAACTACTCCCAAATTGCTGTTGTAACAATGCGAGCATACGAGCATATGAGCAGCGAGGCAATCAAATAATATCCTTCAACTTGTAACACATTTTTCTGACACTCCCCACTTTTGGGCAACGCAAAAGTTTCACTTTCTCTTTTTTCGTTTTTTTTTGTTTTTTTTTTTCTTTGCTGAAATGCTGTGCGCATACAAATTGCTTGCAAAGTATCCTTTTTCCCAAAAATTGACTTCTCAGCTGAGCATTGAGTTGCTAAATTGTTTTGTTGTTGCCATTGCGAAAGGGCATTACAGGCTGTGTTGCCTGCTTCCAGGCGCACATGCAATTTAGGGGATAAAACAAACGATAGCTAAACAGCTAACAGCCATCAGCTGCTCAAGCCGTCGAGAGCACTTTTTCACACACTACCACCACTTTCATCGACTCACTTCACTTGCATAGTCAGTAGTGGATTCTTCGCTTGAGTTCGCTCGTCGCTAAATACTCTAATCGAAACATATGTTTCCTAATGAGACGTCTTTTTCATCTTACCATGTGCTGCACAGACGCACTCACGCACAGACGCACAGCCGATGCATTGCTTCCACTACGATTGTTACCAATATCACTGCGCTATGAGAATCGTCGAGATTCACCCTCGCTTTGCTCAGAACGAGCTGAAACATCGCATAGCAGCTTGGCACAAATAGCACTAAGGATGTGTTGAATGACATTCGATATGTGCGCTTAATGGTGTATTAAGTGTGATTCGATGGCAATAGCGGTGAGCGGGGGGGTCGGTGTGTGGACTGAGATTCGATATTCGGCTACATTGATTGTTTGCGCCAAGTGCAAATGCTGCAAGTGCTGGACCATTTGGACCCTCTGCGGTTTACAGTTTGTGGCTTGCGATGGTAGCCTTTCTCCCTGCACTTGCACTATTTGCATGACTTTTGCGCTCTCCATAAATACGAGTTCTGTTATTTCAGTGTGATTATTTACAAATTACTTAGTCCAGCAATTTGTGAATTTGCACTAGAAATGTGCAAAGAATGAGGGAAAAGCTCGGGTTTCAGTTTTAAAGTGGTTGGTCGAGGGGTTCGATGAAGTTTCATCAGAAATAGAATTAAAATATGTGGTTTGTGCACATATCTACACCTCCATATGCGTATTAGAGTACATCATTCTCGATACAAAAGGAAAATGGGTACTGTTTTCTATCGGAACTACAAAATGTACGTAATTATGTTTATCACTAAGCTTTCTAATATTTCTAAAATTTTTGAGCTCGCAATCAATACAAAACTAAGTTTTGCAGTAAAATCTCTTTTTCCCCGCCTCAGCATAGTTGGGTGCAGGGAGATCTACCATCACCAATTTCGCTATTTTCAATGCATATTGTTTTAGGTATTTTGCCTCTGGCTTCCAAGTCGACTGTATTTATGTATCGCTTGTTTTTTTAGCTGCATGAAAACTATCGATATCGATAACTATGGTTTGTCAGCTGAGAATGGCAAAGTGTGTTGTCATTTCTGTTCAGTAAGGCTTGGCAAGGCATCATGAAACATTTAACGCCACCATAACGCTTCCATGAATCAAGCAGCCTGGTTCGGAAGGATGGGATAGTCTGCACGGACATAGGTAGCTCAGTTTTCACCGAGGACTCCAAGGTGGAATGTGGAATTGGATCGGGCGTTTTCTCTAAGTTAGCCACTATTTCATTATACTTCAAACCGCACTCATGCGAAATGCTTAGTGGTCGCTGTTGGGAAGAAAGCATAAATATCTTTTCCGATACTCAAGCTGCGATTAAGGCTCTGCCGTCGCCAAGTTACAGCTTTCTTCTGGAGAATTCCTATAAGAAGGGGATCAAACGTCTCGCACTTACAGGAAACATTTTTCTTATAGAGGAGCATAGAGGGAAATGAAATTCCCGATGAGTTTACTAGGAAAAGATCGGCAGATCCGGTTTCAGTTGTCCCCATCTCAGACATTGGGGTCCTCTTGATCATTGTTTAAGGGAAACTACACAATTTCTTTCTTAAAAAAGCACAAGACAGATGGAGTTTTGTCTTATCGTGTGCTACCTCAAAACCACTTTGGCCTCAATGCGATAGAAGCAGGACGCTTAAAGTGCTGGGAGTCCCCCACCATTCAATTTCGAAGCTCATACCGGTGTTTACCGGTCACTGGGTGATCTCATGCGGAGAAGCTTGGAGTTCCGTAATACCCCCATTACAGAAGCTGTGAGGAGATTAGTGAACACTTTCTTTGGAAATGCCCGGGTTTGGCGGCTAGGCGCTTGAGATTCCTTAGTGTGCCTTTTGGGAATAGCCCGTAGATTATTAATAGAAATGTCCTGAATTTCACTCTGTTTTCCCACGTTGGTTAAATTCTTACTTATGTAAAGAAGTTGTGTTGCTTCAATTGTTTGTTTGTTCCATCTTCAAGAGTATCGCGAGGTAGTGTCTGAGGTCCACTTCTCATTTATGATGCTGCTTTCCGTTTGCAAAATTTCTGGTTTATGCAGATGATTTAAAAGTTATGCGAGGATTGCCTTTTACATTTTACACCTTTGCAATACTGTGTGTGATGAATTTTTATTCGATGTTTATATCGGAAAGTTTTTTAATTTTTGTTTTATTTCATATAACGTATTGAAAATTTCATCTGGCCCCAAAGATGGCACTAAGCCATTCGATCTCTTTGAACATTTCTCCGTTTTGTTGTAGTTTTGCGATAAGACGAAAAGCCAGCAATGTATCCAACGGGCCTACGACAGGTCTGAGAGTGGATGCTCTCATTTCTCGAACCATTCAAAAATGTAATGACTCAAGTAATGTCTTTCCCGCTTGATTTCTTTCTGCGAAGAGAAGTTTTCTTAAATTTTTGAAATTTTTATTTTAAGTTTTATAGTACATTGTTAGTAGTTCTACAATAAGTTACGTATATACTCTCCTTAATCTGCAATGTTGCGAATCCATAGACTTAATTGAAATAAATAAATAAACATTTGGGCAAAATATTAAGATATTGAGGTCGATAAATTCCAAAAATCGGATTATTTTGAATGCATTGAATGGTAAAATGTTTGAAATATTGTATGCAGGACTTTTAAGCATAAGCTCTTCCATCATCTGAGCTCATTATTTCAGAAGAATATTCTTAAAAACTAAATCTATTTATAAAAACTAGGTTTTTAGAGTTATTTTCAAATTTGGGTAGCTTGCATAATTTTTAATATTTTTCCGAAATATTTTTGGTTGAGGTCTTAAAATTGCGTAATTTATTAGTGAAATACCCTAATAAGATACCCTGTAATGCATGCATATAAATATAATAAAACATTAAAAACATGCTCGCTACACACGCACACACTCACCAAACTATGCACATGGATGGACGCGCTGATGTAAGCCACTTAATCGTAAGCAAATAATCGAAACTAATGACAGTTCTAAGCGTAAATCAATTGCAGATCCATAAAAAGTCAACGCAAATCGTTAACAAACAAACAAACAACAACAAAAAAACGAATCCATTTAAATATGTACATGTGTGCGTGCATACATACATTTACTTGTGTACGTACGCATAAACGCCCGCTTTGGCTACATGGGCCAAAACACTTTGCCACAACGACAGTCAGTCAAATGCAAATCCACAATATAATAAACAAGTTTGCCAAACAATTTCGCTAAAACCACAATTCGCTGCACACAAGCCCACATACACACGCACACACAAAACAAATTCACACAAAAGCAATAAAAAGATAACAAACTCGTCTAATGCAGTTGGCAAACAGATATGGAACAGCAGCCGCCGGCGGCAAAGGAGTGAAATGGTAATCGAATCGTCGCTTCCAACACCCTGCCTTCTCCATCCCAAACATCTCTTCCCCATTTCGGCCGCTACTCACCACACCATTTTTGCTTCTTTTTTCGGCGTACGTCGTTTTTTATGTCGGTTTTCCAACATTGAATTTATATCGCAGATCTCAGCACTTAGTCAAGCAAATAAAAATCTGCATTCAAGGAAAGGGTGGCCCACAGCTAAAGCATCCTTTCATTACGTGCGGTGGTGTAAGCACACATGGCACACACATACATATGTAAATATGTCTAGTTATCATTTGGTTTTTTATTTATTCTTTATGTTGTATTTCTAGCAAATCAAAAACAGACGAATTTGTTTTGGACATGTCATTCGCTTAAGAGGAGCTGAAAAGTGTGCTCATATGCCCACAAAATTAAAAAAAAAGATCAGTGTGTGCCTTCAGGGGGTAGCGCATACGAGTTGCAAGCACTGGAGTATGAGTATTCAAATTGCTGCACATATTTACGAACACATGTGGGTAGAGTAGAGTAGAGACATCAGGGCGGGAGACCACTAGCCTCTCAATTTTAAAAAGCAAAGTTCGGCAACTTTCTTTATAGAGAACAAAGATGCTGTGCGATTTTAAACTATAGCTTTATTGCTAAAAACATAATTTTTAGTATCTTTTGGGGGCTTTCAAATAACGTTACTGACGCTGTAGAGCATTATATTCTTATTTATTTACTCATTTTCATTCTCAGGGCATATTCCTTTTCCATTTATTTGTTCATTTATTTATTGATTTTACGTAAAAACTAGTCAGCAAAAGCAAAATGTTCTACAAACTATTACTGATATTGCAAAAAAAAATTATAAAAATATAGAAAATATATTTAGAGGGATATGGTAATTGTTATCCTATCTAAAACTTAAAACAGTACAGAGAGATGGAGGCAGGGTATGGCAAACTTGTTTACGAAGTAAGGAGTATCCGGTGAAGAGCTCCTCTTCAAGCTCAAATTTTGGCTTCCGAACCACTATAGTGCTTGCTGCGCGGAGGTAACCGCGACTAAAGGAGCAGTGGATTGTTTGCTTTTTTCTGCAACTACTGTGAGGAAGGTTAATAAATAAAAATATCTACTCCAACAGCCAGGTGGCAATGGGCTTTGGGCTCATTGTTTGTGCGTTCGAAATTAGTTAGGAATGCCAGACTTCTCTCTTAACTGCATCCGAGTATGAGTCATAGTGGCAAAGCGGGAAACTGCTGGATTGATGAGCTGACCAGACAGGGCACCCTCAAGATGTATCTGACATCAACTCAGAGATCACTGCAGACTAGCCGCAAACGCTCAACGTCGTGAGATTCTTCTAACCACGGGTAGATCGGAACGGTCGAGGGAACTTCTGCGGTTACGAAATCCGCAGTTCTTGAATTTAGTGGGTGTCCTTTCAGGGCATTGTCCATTAAGTGTCCATGCGGTGAGACTTGAGATTGTCTCAAGTCCTTTCTGCAGATGCTGTTTGGATCATCTCAGCGCCTTCCCCTCAGCTATCCTGCTCTACGCTCTCACTTTTTTGTTACACCTGCGGATATACCTTATTTATACATTACGCACCTGATGAATTTTGTCAGCAGAATGAAGTATTTAAGGTAAATAGTCATCCTCCTTCTTCCCCCCTCTTCAGTTTTTGTTTTTTTTTCCTCTGTTTTATTCCTTTGTATGGCATCACAATGGGCGAATTTAATTCCTTGTCCAAGTGAGCCCTCGTTTGGGCAGCCATTCATCCTAATCGAATCTACCATAAGGGTTAACAAATTAATTTTCAGTTCTAGTAACAAAGTTTATGAAGAAGAAAAACTCAGGAAGAAACCCAATCTCATAAAATGTATAGATTTTCGTATACTCCATCAGAGCTCTCGTATTGGGCGCATTCGATTCATAAAGAGTTCTTATGAAACCAAACGTTCTAGCAGGAAAGGCACAAAAAGTGTAAAGACAAAAAAGATACTACCTTGATCAAAAATTTTCCTGAATATATTCAGAAAATTCAAAATAAAAGTTCGACGTCGCTCAACTTTTACAAATATCAAGCAATGTCGGTAAAATTTTGTGGACAACCTGAAAAAATGGAACTGAAATCAGTTGACTTAGAGCGTCACCTGACAGTTATTCCAAGAACTTTTCGATTAAGGTGGTATTCTAGTTTGCAGTAATTTTTAATTAATAAGAGGAACTTTTGAGCAGTATGAGGGAATTATGTCATGACGACGTGACAACGAAAGAAGCGTAGAACAATTCAATTAATATAGAACGCATGGTAAGATTTCCCCATAAAATAGTCACATTCCAGTTCCACATTAGTATAAAACGGGTATAAGAATAAATAAATAAAATTGCGAGTATGAGGACTTTAAAATTCACATTACTACTATGCCTTTGAAATGCAAGCTAGTACAAGATTCAGAAATTATATAAATAATAACAGATTATGAGAGCATGAAAAGAAACATTTTTCAGCCTCAGCTTGAAATATTTACGAGTCGTGCAGTTCATCTGATTCAGCTAATGTATAGAAACAGCTCCTTTAGAACATGTACCACTTTCTCATAACTTCAATGGACTCAGCAAACAGAAAGGGCAGGCAAAACCCGAACGTCGACAGATTCGGCGGGTAAGGTGGAGAGATGCCTTACTTAGCTAGGAACCTACCGATAAACAAAGACCTGCTATTTCACATTTTTAACCCTTTTTTCTTATTCTTTCACGAAGTTCAACAAAAACGAGGAAGTAATAATGATGACTACTAGTTTGGCTAACCAGCTAACCTCTTCTTAGGGAAAAAACCAATGTTTCATAGTACTCTTTAAATACCAGTGACAGGTTTGTCATTATATAAATGGATTTACAATATAATATAACTGTGAAAGTAGTGTACTCGCTATTTTCCACAATTGCCGATATTGGTCGGGACACCTTCAAAAATTAAGCCTATTGAATGTGATATATACTTGAGTCTGTAGTTCGAAGAATTTGCCCTTTTCTAAGGTAAGATCATGTAATGAAAAAAAAATTAGTTATGGTTCTTCTTTATTTTCCAAACAACATAGCAGTGAATGCGTTAGGTCTTTAGATTTTCAAAACTCTATTCATGGTCAGAATCATGAGACAAATAACGGGTTTTAGTGATATAAAAGTCGAAGCGACTCAGGTAGTCAATGAAATGGAACTCTTCAGCCATCATATATGGTGATTCAAGGGTGATGCAGATCTTTGGTTATTTTTTCAGACAATTGGTATTCCGGACTTGTTGGCAAACTCGATCACGCGCGATACTCACGTGGTCCAAACATTTTATGAAAACGATTGTTCTGTGAAGTGTACTTCGCGCATTGCCATGAACGATGAAACGCATTTCCACCTATACGGAAACGTTGCCAAGCAAAATTACCTCTTTTAGGGTACTGAAAATCCACAATCCACTGTTTGCTGTGGTTTTTGGGGCGCTGAAGCCATCAGATCGTACTTCTTCAGAAATTATGCCGATAACTCTGATACGATGCACTTTGAGCGTTATATTTAGATACATGATAACAAACTTTTAACGACCTGAGTTAATTAACATGGACATTCAACAAGACAGTGCCACTTGGCGCTGTAGCAACACGCAGCCGAGGACGCTAAATCTCACAATAACGGTGAAAGGGCAACCCAGAACTTGCGATTTGACAACGTTTAATTGCTTTCTCTGGAGTTGTGTGAACTTTGCCAAAAATTCATGGAAAATTTTGATACTCACATCCTGTGTAGCCCAGTAGTCGTGGTGGTCTTTTAACGGATTTTTGTATTTCTGAATTGCTTTTTCTGAGGCTGGGTGAAGAGCTAGCGGATCTGTGCCAATAAACCCGAAACTATTTCAGATATGTATATTTCGTAAAATGTTATAGGGTTTTATTTTTAAATGAAAATCTACCTCTAAAACACTCTATACATGCAGTTATATGATAGTGCTTCGTAAGACCGGTATTTGACACTGATCCACTGTACGTTTATGAACTCTAAAATGTATGAGAATTTCATTATGAAACTTGCAGTTATTATTTGGTATAGTCTAAGCGATTATTAAAACAAGTAAAAAAATGTCTGATTGTCGATTGTCTCGTAAAAAAATAACATATTTTTTCCTACAGATTATAATCACTCTACTATAAACTCTTTATGTCACTAAACCTTTGGTTGGATTCTAAAATTCTCAATCTGGTACAAAAAATGAGCCACCCTAATGTACATACATACCAATTCAATTTATATCACCCGTGGCTGCTATGCGTATTTTGCTTTGAACGCAAAACCGATTTCCGCTCACATAAAGCGTTTTACCCCATTTCTATGCTTTGCACTTCCATTTTATTCCGTCCTAACTAGAGCTCCTTTATGCTATGATTATATTTATTTATTTTTGTTGGCACGATTTACTTGTGTATGCAAATAAACTGGTAATTCCGCCTTGAGATGCGATATATTTCCGCTCGCAGGTTCGATATGATTTTGCGCTGCTGACACTTAAAAGGAGAATCGCAGCGAATCATTTAGAGAAATCGAATTAAGTGGAGTATTAGCGCTTTAGCGCTGGCAGCACTGGCGTAGTTTTCCCCCTTTTCACAAGGCACATCACAAACAGATTTCTACCAACTTCAAAGGCAGCTAAACAGCTGATGGAAACCTACACACACACATACACACAGGCTGTTTAAGATGCCTTAAATGAGGAGCAAAATCTTGCTTGTGTATCAATGACATTTTAACAACTTTTGAAACCAATTTCCAAATCTGTGTTTTTGTTAGCAAATTTGGGCTGCATTGACTTCTGGCCTTAACCTCAAATTTAGTCATAAAAATTGTTTCTTGCTAAATAAGAAAGTGATTCTACACTCAATTTGAAAAAAAAGTCTATAAAAAAACAGATTTTTAAATTTGAAAACAACGGTGTTTTCATTGTTTACCTACAATAAACAAACAATTAAAAGCTCACTTATAATCCGCACACAAATTTGCGTTTAATGCTCGTCCTTAACAATGAAATGAATTAATAATTCCGATCTAACATTGATCAAAAAGGCATGTAATTGGATTTTCACGTAATCGTTTAAACAGTTATATAAATAAATACCACACAACCACCTTCCCCCTCTCCGCCCATCCAAAACGCACAGGCACACAACTTTTCTCCGTCAATTCCAATGTGATTGTGATTTTTGCCACTTCCCTCTAAACACAACAACAACAAAACACATTTATACATACACATACATACATACATGCCTACGTATTAACAATCAGCAAACAGACTTCATAAGCTCCAGTTAAATGCGTCGATTAACCGCAGTAGCGGCAACAGTCACGCATTCAAAGCAGAATAGCTGTGTAGCTGGAGTGCTGGAACGCCATAAGAATTGGTGCACGTGCCACGCGCCGCACACACAGCCTGCATTCAGCCTCAGAAGTTTTGTTTGTACGCTTCCGGTCATTGAGTTTCTTTCCGCATTGGCCGCACCAAAGAAGCAGGAGCCGCAAGTCACACACACACGCGTAAATAAAATTACCACAGCACCCACGCACACACACTCTCACACTTTGCGGCAGACGACAGGCAGCGGGCGGCAGAATGCTGAGCAAATTGAAATAATAAGCCAAGGCGGCGATAAGATTAATGATTATGGGCTCAGTCGCTTGCAAGTTGCCTCGCCGCCCGTTGCTACTCATTCGCCTCGCAGCCCACAGCTTTGACGCTGTGAAAGTCTGTTTTTGATGGGAATTAATTATAAAGCATACAATTTAAGAGCACAGCAACTATACAATGAACTTTGGTTTTGTTTTTCTTTTTGCAGCTCTTATTCATTTTTGTTTGTTGTAGCCAGTTCGGAGCGGCATATCCTTGGCAACTTTTCATGGATAGTTATTTTGTTAGATTTTATTCGTAACTGTATACGAGTACATTGACGCAGACTCACCGACAACAGAATGTTTTTCAATGAGTTTCTATGATTTCGGACTTGATTGTACATTTTGGGTAAAAAAATGCATTAGATTTATTTTATTTCATTTAAGCAAAAGGTATTGAAATGGAAAATTTGAGCCTAAGGGTATTTGGTGAGGAAAATTTAGGACTGCCGTAAATAACCTTCTCTGAAGCTAAAAAAAACCAAAACCTAGCGGTCAGTACCATTGAGAAATCACTCGAACGTGAGTAATAAAACCTAGCAGCAATAACAATGCGTAGACGGAAGCTATCGCCTATTTAGCTATACGGCATAGTTCACAAAATTCAACTTTTTAACACCCATGGGAAAATCGATGTACGAGGATATGCAATGCTAGAACTCAAGCGTGGTAAATTTGCATTGTTTAGGTATCAGTATTTTTAAGTGCTTCAAAATTTTACTTGGGATGAAATTGGCTGTCCTTCGATGCACCTAGGCCAGTTAGAGGCCGTTTGTGATACCATCGGAACTATCCTATCCTTACTATACTTGGTCCCCTCTAAACCATTGTGTGGCTAATAAAAATCTGGATATACCAGCTAGTTTAAGATTCGCAACATTCGCAATGTTGTCCAGGAAAGCGAGCCCAAGCAATCTCAACCGTTTTCCACACAGATCCATGCATACGCATAGAAGGTGTTCGTCTATCTCTTCCTCATCTATATCCTGACAGCTTCTACAATAGTCACTCGATCGTGCCCCTAATCTACTGACATGCCTTACTTATTAGGACCGTGCCCAGATAGGACACTTGCTCTTTCCCACATAATTGAAGTAGACTTTAAGTGCGACCCATGTTCCATTCCGGCCACGTTTGTCTACTGATAGCGCAGGTGTTTAACTGTTTTCAGTTGGAATTTGCAACAGTAATGATGTGTCTGTTTATTAAGAGTTAACGTGTTGCCAAGCACATGGGCATGTCGACCTGGCCTTACTTCTTCTTCTTCATGACTGACGCGATAACCGCTTATGCCATTTTGACGTGAAGCCAAGTTCTTCTCCACCTAATCCTTCCAACATAGAAGGGGCCTTCCTCTGCCTCTCTGCTACCACCAATTACATTCAGAGCCGGAGCGTTTGTTGCCATTCGGACGACATGGCCCAGCCAACGTAGCCGCTAGATCTTTATTCGTTACTCGTCGTCATCAAAGTGCAGTGGCCCAAAAATCTTTCTCTCAAATATTCTAAGGCACGCCTCATCGGATGTTGTCATTGTCCACGCTTCTGCGCCATACGTTAGGACGGGCATGGCGAGGGTCTTACTAGGACTGAGGACTTTACTACTCAGTTGCCTACTTAGTCCAAAGTAGCACTTGTTGGCAAGAGAGATTCTACGTTGGACTTCAAGGCTGACATCGGTGTTAATGCTGGTTCTTAAATAAACGAAGCAAGCCAGAATAGCTGGTAGTGAGCTGGGTTTGGGACCCGCTACGTAAAAATCCACCCCAATGAAGACTTTGTTCGTGTTTCGGATGAGAATCTCTTCATCTGCCTTACAGTTATCTTTAATTTTACTATTTCCTGGCACCCAGAGTTGGTTAGGTTAGATATATGTATCTGGCTGATCTGAACAGATCTCACATAGACCACAAGGGTCCGTGGTGTTATCAGTGTTGTTGGAGTCGTGTTAAACATAATTCGTGAAACATGTTTTGACGAGTTTTATTAAGCAGTTTAAACTTTTTCCTATATCCTTCAGAGATGAAAAATATACGGATCCCGGGCAGTTCTCCTGCTTAGAGCAGGACAGTGGCAAAGGGGGACACCTCCTCGGTACTACAATTAATAGTTTACATTCCTTCCTTGATAGTGGTAAAATAAAGTTGGTTGTTTTCGTATTGCAATTTTGTAGCATTATTTTGGAAATCCTTTAGGTGATCGAGGCTCCCCATATAGACTGTGCTTCCAGAGTTGGTTCCTCGGCTAGTTCCGCCTTCAAAACTGAAAGTGAGAGATATAACATGTTCGACGTACTCATCCTAGGCAAGCGCTTGCCTGCCTTAGTAAGCTCGTCAACACTCTCACTTACCTGTGCAATGATCAGGTTAGCGAGAGGATATATTGGTGCTTATAGTTTCGGATTCCCACAATTTTAGCTCTGCTAGTTGTCTACAATAAATGTCAATTGGCTATAAATGCAGCATAACATTTCGAATCGAGTCTATTGATTGACGTTTTTCCCCCCAAGGGTTGGCCACCAGACCAGAACTCCGCAGGCCATAATTGCTTTGAAAATAACTGTACATAGTCACATAATTATTAGTTAATAGAAATATATAACATAACAAACCAAAATATTTTAATTCTCCTTATCAAACATGGAAAGGACAACTCTGAATAACTCTTCTGAGGCAACATCTTTAGGTATTACTCGTTATGTAAGAGTGAATTTGAGCAGCGGGAAAAACGAGCTTACTGTCTTTCTCTGTAGTGTCCTTTTACCCTTGCTTTTCAACTTCTACATTTCGAAGCTTCCCCAACCACCAGAGGAAGTTTCATTGGTCTCTGATGCTGACGATCGTTCGATTAAGGCGTCCGGCAATGACACAGATGACTTCTGTTCCAAAGTGAGCTATTATCTCGGCAGCCTCACTCACTTTTTCACTGCGATCAATCTCCAGCTCACTCCAAGTTGAAATTGAACGATGCACCAATACCAACCGTAAACAACCCATAAATGTTGGGCTCAGCTCCGACTGTTTACTCTCCTTTCCGACGTGCACAACCGTAATTGCCACTACGGTGCAAAGCCGGAACAAGATCCTCAAATCGCTCGCCGATGGAGCTTAGCCAAAGAAACGTTGCTAGTGACATTTAAAACAACTGGCAGGCCAATTCTGAAATTCGCTGCGCCCGTCTGGTCGCCTGGCACTAGTGCTTCGCAGTAGATAAAGCTTCAGACCTCTTCATCAACACCTTCACAACGCAGCTTCCATGCTCCTGGTTAAGGAGCACAGTAAGATGTTCAGTCAGCATTTTCTGCTGGGTTGGTACCGTAGAAATCACACCTGCAGGCACTTGCTAGAGCGTGTCCCACTCGCCTAGCGAGTCAGGATACATCTCTTCGACTATACTGACGAGATACAGACACGACTGCAACTAGTAAATCAGCTAGTTTACAGACAGACATTAAACGATATTCATCGAGAGTCTCTTACCACTTTCCTAAACTCACGACCTCTGAATGCCATCATCGAAGTCCAACCACCACCTATTGCAGACGAAGAGCTTCAGCTGCCTCGTGAGGTCCACCTAATTTTGGCTCTATTACATTCTGGACATTGTAGCAGGTAAGGCTCGTACTTACCAAATATATGTCCGGAATGTGAAGATGCCCTGCCCGTTACGAACCATCTATTCCCAAGCCCTCTTAAACCCACTTACCTAACACCCCTCCACTTTGAACCCAATACGTCGAAAGAGCATGTTTCCTGTGCCTAACGCAAGATGGATTTATTAAGGTGACAGCATTTACCCAGCTGAATTCTTCGTCGTAGGTATGGCCTACGTCAAAATGATATGGTTTGTTTGTATGTATTGGTATGTTTACATTCGTATGTTTACATTTGCTTGCTGATTTTGACGTGATGCTTGCACCAAACGCAACAACAAATACATGTAGGGTTTTACTTATATGTGTTTGCTGTCACCTGTAATAAATTCGCCTTGGCCTAACGTCAGAGGAGATAAACAGTGGCGATCGGTGTTTACACCGTATTTGCAGGTCTTGATGAACAACTACAACAAAAAGAAAACCAGCCAGGAAGGAAATAACTGCTCAATCACACAGAAAGACTCATTTGTCTGGGTACATCGCGTGCCTTGAATAGCGCACCCCAGAAAGATGTGAACAAAATCTCTGACCATCAACGTCTGTAAGTCTTCACAAATGCTATAGCCTCAAAATGAACGCTTAGACTAAGATTATTTAAGCCAACTAAGCACACACGGCGATCTGGCCGGAAATAAAGAAAATATGGCTCAATGGAATCAGAGTTTACTTAGGCAATGACGTATATGATATTACTTCGGCTTGAGAATTCGATACAAGGATTCCCATACGATTTCTGAGTGGTAGACAGGTCCATTATTGAAAAAGGATAGTATTTATTATTAGTTGCGCCGATGGCTGAAAGATCTTATTTTGAGTGATTCACAAAGCAAAGGGCCTCGCTAAGCTACTTTTCCTACCTCTCTAAGTCTCTTGGTTGGCCTGAAATCGCACTGATAAAGTCCGAGGCTTCCGCTTTTTTCCTTTGTTCAATAAAATATATTTTAATGCAACTTTCTCTCTCTTTCCTTATTTCTGAGTGCGTCGCTTCTTAATTTCTACCGATGCTGCTTCTTCGCAACTTATTCCGTGCGCTTACCGCAGGTTCTTTCTTTGCTACCATATCTGTTGCCATATATTTCGTTTAACTTAAAATCAAACTGAACATCGTCTTTTAACAAACTCAAGTAAAAAATATCATAAGCGATCTTATTCACGTCTCCGACAATTTCGCAGGATAATTGAAGGTATTGCCTAATTATTGCAAACTCCAGCGCAAGCTTCTAACTAAATACTATCAAATAAAAACGTACTCTGAGCGACTCAGATTCCTTACTGCCACGACTTGAAACCCAAACTGTCAGTCACTCTTCCATAATTTCACGGCTGGTCGACACACCCTCACGCACAAGTGTGCGACGGGGTGGGAATGGCGAGTGCCGACTCGACCAGTTTACCGTTGGCAATAATTCAAAAACAGTTATACGGCAGCACGGTTGCCGCCTTTTCTCTCGTCGCTTGTCACATGCAGGCGATTAAGATTCTGCACTAAGTACAACAGAACAACAATAGCAGAAACAAATACACCAACAACATGGATTAGGCAAAACAACAAATCCTACTCGAAACTCATGCATTAAGTACACAATTTAACGCCCCATGAAGCCGGGGAAAGCAGCGACACTTCGGTCGAGGCAAGTTTGCCGAAAAAGTTTAGCATGGCCGCTGCCACTGCCGCTCCGCCGCGTGCAACACTCGAGTCAGCCGGCTACAAGCAACCACCCGTTGCCCTCTAAATACGCATTAAATTACTGTTTTAAAGTAGTGCTGTTGTTGTTGCTATTGTTGCAACAACTAACCTATGGTATGTCTGTAATAAATTCTTGTTGGCTTTATAAAATTCTCTCTATTTGCATTTTTTGTGAGCGAGTATTTTGTCTGTGTGTGGCAGGCGGCAATAAAATTTTGCCTGAGCAATTTGGCCAAGGCGGAAAGGCGGGAATTTCAGTTTAGCTTGGGTTTACATGAAACTTAAAGCACTTTGTTGGTGGTCCATGTCCGACGATACAAGTAAACCAGACTGCTCGCCAGTGTTCGACTCAACTTGTGCTTAACTCTTTTGGCCAAGCCAAATGGATAAACGCTGGCATGTCCGACGGCAATGGAAAGTTTCGAGTTTGGTAGCAAATCAAAAACTTACTGGCATACGCCGAGGTACACTGGAAAAAAGTCATAGCCTCTTTGTAATTAAGACTTATTTGAAGGCCTCGAGTCAGGAGTATTATTGGAATTACACAACTTCCAGATTAAAATACGGAAACTTTAAGTAAAAAAGAGTAAATTAATTGAAATGATAT
Source organism: Anastrepha fraterculus (assembly GCA_037575425.1). Classification (NCBI taxonomy): domain Eukaryota; kingdom Metazoa; phylum Arthropoda; class Insecta; order Diptera; family Tephritidae; genus Anastrepha; species Anastrepha fraterculus. The sequence continues at coordinate 65,885 of JAYXIM010001881.1, forward strand.
TATTATTAAGAGGCGACTTAGCACTGCAATCTGATAGATCTTTGGGCCCCTTCTTGGGCTTGGGAGTTCCTCAGAATTTAGTATTTGTGCTATTTCTATGTTATGCGTCAGTGGTGAGCAAGATCCCAGCTGATATTTCGCCTTCCTCAGTACATAACCTGCTTATATCGGTGGAATATATTCCTAATTCAGTAAGATGGTCTTCAATCTACAATGCCCCGTTAGTATTCCTTTGAAAATTCTCTAACTGTTTTTAATGAATTCCACACAATCTTAAAACATTTTGGTTACTTTCATCCATATTTTTCCATGCGACTAAGGTTGGGTTGGCTTAAAATGGTTGCCCAAAGAGTGGGTACATTTGGGCGGAGAAATCAAAATCATCCTTTGTGATGCCATTGTAAAGGAGAGCTGCGATTTTTCCAACCTCAGAAGATCCCTCGAACGCTTCCTCGGCTAGAAAAGTTCGTGACCTTACAAGTTTGGGTACTTGCCCAGGACTCGCTGAGGTCCCCAGCTGAGCCTTACATATATCAAAGAATTCAGATGCGATCGAATGTGATGCTTTCTTAGTACCTACAGATTTATTACCCGGACATGGTCAGCTTCTGGACCCGAATTGGACTCTAAAGTGTTGTATATTTTATTTTATTTTGAGGATTTTTAAAAGTATCCTCTTCCTTTTTCACAAGTTTGTTTGTTGTTCCAACATTATTAAACTTTCCCTACAAGCTTTTGGGAAAGTGATTTGAGTGCATGGACGATCATTGGCCAAATATATAGTAAATCATGGTTGTTCTAGTAATGTGGAACCTGCCAGTTGCTAATGGAACCTGCTCTGGCTAAAACCCTTATTATAAAATGCAAGCAGCGTTCGCTTTCAATAAATTATTGCACAAGCTAGTTGAGAATTGAAGTCAGGTGTGCTAGCTGAATGAAATAACTAGAAAAACCCCTAAAAGGCTGAGCTACTATTACTATGGTACAATTAATATTATTGTGTGTTATATCATTTTTTAAACGCCGCGTGGGTGGAGTTTTTGAATATTGGGCCGAACTCCCCTCCGGATTTGTGCTTTGCGTCTTGAGGTTGTTCCACAAGGGGTTAACAGTTTTACCCCGCCTACGCACCGCAGACGTCTTTTTTCATGAGGAACCTTTTCGTGAGTGGTTTGACATTGCCTGCCGAGAAGCGACCGCTATTAGAAAAAACTTTCTGTATCAATTGGAGTTTCGTGCCCGGGCTTCCAACATGTTCACTTCCAAGTGTTAGTCACTCACAAACCCATTCGGCTACGGTGGCGGCATAGCTATTAGTTATTTACCTTACCAAAAAAAAATCTTCAACAAAAATCTATTTTTAATTTAAATTAACTATTTTCACTTTTATTCTCTCAGATAATAGGACTTATACTTTTCTGTGTAATTTTCTTTCCGCATGAAATCTTCTGAAATACACATTGTTGCATATCTAAAATTTCCCCGACACCAACCCACCTTTCCTTAAAGTTTCTTTTCGAGATTCTTACTGCTTCGGACAGCTTCTCGTCCCTTCTCGAATCGTCAATTTCTTGTCCCCTTTCGATAGCCTACAACTTTTCAAATCGCCCCCCTTCTCACTTTGGTTACTGACAACAACAAATCTTCCAAGTAAGAAAGTGCTAAATTCAGTACGGGCTAAAAATGTATACCCGCGCACATTTTACTAAAATTTACTTTGGCTGTGGGTGTGATAAATATAACGGAAAACAATCTCATTTCTCAAAAACTTCTCGTATGAGTCCTGGGTTTTTTATGAGTTTTATTTCAAAAATTAACACCCAGTCCAAATTACTTTCTACTAAAATGTGCACGGGTATATAAATTTTGTTCGTCGAGTATTTGGGCAGTTTTTACTTGCTTCAAAATTATCGTTAAATGGCAGGTGGGTCTATTATTAACCGATTTCGCCCATTTTCATTACCAAACGAGCTTCGACAAAGAGAAATTTGTGTAGCTTTATTGAGCTGCGTTAATTTTTGTTCGAGTTATCGTGCATGCGGATGGACGAACGGAAGAACAGACTTAGCTCAATCGGCTCCCCTAATCACTTAGGTATCTATCTCAAGTCGTTACGCTGTTACATAGAACCTCTAAAATTATAATACCCTTATACATACATATAAAGCCTCCTTTGCCCCTTTACTAGCACATTTCTACTTTGATTGAGTTAATTCTTGCTCACCTTTCGCTTTCATTATTTTCGCTAAACAATTAATCAACAATTTTCGTACTTCCTGTTTTGTTTTTCAGGTGAAAATTTGGTTTCAAAATCGCCGCATGAAATGGCGCAACTCCAAAGAGCGTGAACTCCTGGCCAGCGGGGGCTCACGGGATCAGACATTGCCGAACAAAAACAATCCCAATCCCGATTTGTCCGACGCTAAATGTGATCGTCCCGTCTCACCACTATCGCCAACACCTCCATCACCACCCTCACACAGCCTCTCGCCACACCCCAAAGAGGAGCGCGCCAATGCCGACACACCAACCAACAACGGCGCTATCACACCAAATTCCGTGCAATCCCCAGCATCAACGCCCTCTGCATCGGCCACCCTTCAATCGCCACCTCTCATGCAACATATGCCCAACAGTGTAGCGGTTGCTGCCGCCGCCGCTGCCGTCGCCTTCAGTTCGGCGTCGAGTATGCAAATGAGTTCACCGCCACCACTGTTGACCGTCGCCACCAAATTGAATGCCAATCTAAATGATCAATCATCAAACGCCTCTTCGTCGGCGGCGTCATCGCCACCGCATACTAGTGGTGGCATTGTTATCGGCGGCGGTTGCGTTGGTGGTGGCTCTGGCGCAAATATTGGCATGCCGCCCTTATCGAGCGCCGAGTTCCAGGCGAAAATCAACGCGGAAATGCAAAAGCATCTGGCCGCTGCCGATCTCAAATTCAAATTGGAGTCAACCATCAATGAAGCGAAGCAGCGGCGCATGAATATGCTGAACTTGGCAGGCGCTGTTGGCGGCGGTGGTGGTGAGCAACATTCGCTGCAGCTGCACTCAACACATTCCGGCGGCATTTTTATAAGTGAGGCATTGCAGGTGAACCATAACCACCATCAGCATGCCGGCAATGGCGTGCATTTACCAGCTTCGCCCGTACCAACGTCAGCGCATTCCCACATGAATCCACACACAATGCCAGCATTCCAAAATTCTGAGTTCATGAAGATGTACTACGACGACTACGACGACTCGAATTCAGATAGTGACGAGGAAATCAGTGTAACGTGACCGCATTAAACGAGAAACGCGTTCTGCATATGCTTGTACATACAAATATTTATATGAAGAGGCTAAGTTTTCGCTAAATTGTAAATTATTCATAATTGTAATGATGTATGACTTGGACTAAATAATAAAAAAAAATGTTAATTTGTATTATCAACTGTGAGTTTATGGAGTCCAAAGTGTTTGTAATTAAGTATTTTTTCGAATTTAAATTCAAATAAACGTAATCTTAAAACGTAGTCAATTAATTGAAAATGCAAGAAAAAGGAGGTAAGCAAGAATTTTATTAAAACTGTAATGAACCTCGCACTTTTAGAATTAAAATAATTCAAAATTGCAACTAATAAATTTGAAATAACTGTGGCATCTCAAAATGATATTTGTCCTCAAGGTAGAGATAACCTAAATATAAATGCTGAGAGAGTATTATTGAAATGAATTTATTTGATTATGCGCTGCTTACTTTTTCATAAGTCGGTGAGTCGGCTGGCACAGTCAAATTTTTGAATTTGCGCCTAGAAGTATGCATACCTTAAATAGCAATTATGCCAACCCAGTAGCAAAAAGTTCTGCATCTTTTTCGTAATATTTCAGGCCACTCCTACTTCATTCACAATGAGTGCACAACCATTCACTGGCATTTAATGATTACCAAAGTTTCACACATCTCCGTAAGCAAAAATATCTGACAGGCTGATGCTTTTTTTTTTGGGTAAATAAAACATCAATTCATTATATGCTTATTCAAATATGTAGTGGTGGATACACAATTTTTGAATCGTAAATTATATTTTTAAATTACCCAGCGTTCACCCTCACAGATATTGATTATTTGAGCAAAATTTCCGCCATTTAAACATTATCTGCGATTTACCGCCGACTGTTATTTCTTCCATAGCTTCCCTAGTCAATGCATTCATTTCTTCGTTCTCAGCAATACTCATGTGTCCTGGGACCCATATGAGCTAGAGGCGATTGTGCAATCCTAGCAAGCTTAATTTCTCGTTGCATTCAAGGACCAATAAGGACTTAACCTTAACTTAACTTAAGGATGACAACGCCTTGAGTGTCCCTGCTTGTCTCTCAGAATGGCAATTCGCTCTTTCCGGAAGTTTCTGTCGCCGGTCGTGTTTTGGGGATTTATGATTACTATTAACTATATATATATATAAATGGTGCGTACACCCTTTTTTGGTGTTTGGCCGAGCTCATCCTCCTTGATGTTGTTCCACAAATGGAGGGACCTACAGTTTCAAGCCGATTCCGAACGGCAGATATTTTTTATGAGGAGCTTTTTCATGGCAGAAATACACTCGGAGGTTTGCCATTGCCACCCGAAGGGCGACTGCCTACAAGAAAAATACCTCGAGCAAACAACAAATCAAATATACAGAGTGCGGCACTCGAAGTGTAACCAATTAAAAAGTTTGGAATATTTCTTTTATTCAATTCAAAGTAAAATATGTGTGAAAATAATACAAAATTAAGAATCAATTTACTTTTGCTCGATATGACCACCTTTTACCTTGACTAGCGGTCTAGAAACGAGTCGCAAGCTGCCGAATGTGACTTGCCGGTATTTTGGCCCACTCGCGAACAATTACTTTTTTTCAGCGCCTTCAGACTGGTGAATCTTTTAGTTCGGACCAAAGAGAATAACCTATCGGATTAGCGTCTGGTGAATTTGAGAGCCATTGTGTAGACGTTATGAAATTCTGAACGTTGTTTTTTAGCCATTCTTGGTTCACTCGAGTTTTGTGAGACAGTGCGGAGTCCTGCTGAAACGTCCATGGTCTGCCTACGACTTCAAAGCATCCTCTAGAATAAGTTCTCGATAATATTTCGCATTTACCTTTCAGGCCAGGCTCGATCAAAACGATTGAAGAGCGCCCATCTGCGGTTACAGCGGCCCAAACCATTGCCTGTGGCGGATGCTGCCTCCTGGTGACCAATCGATGACTAAAATTCTCGTAAGAACGGTCGGTCGAATAAACCCTATCGTTTTGGGAGTTTACAAATTGCTCAATTTGAAAAATTTTCTCGTCAGATAACACAATGTTCGGGAATTCATCGCTTTCGGCCAAGTGGAGCAACTCCTTCGCTCTCTGACTTGTTGCTGCTTTGGTGTGAGATCATGTGCCTTGACTTTCATTTCAGTATGCGGCGGATGCTAGTGTCAGATATTTTCAGTTCTTTTGCCATTTGTTTGTCACTTCGTGGGGGACTTCGCTCAAGTCACTTCTTCACTTTTTCGCTTTCATTTCACGTGACGTTGCAGTCTGTTGATGACCATCTCCATGACGTTTCGCAATCCAACCAATATCATTGCAACGAGTAATGGTGCGATAAGCAAACACTTTATTAACTTTAAGGTGCTCGAGCTCACGAACAATCGCTGGTTGTGATTTTACATCCAAATATAATGCAATCGGACTACCAGGACCAATTAGTCCATAGATGTCGCTAGGCGTATTTTTAAACCTTCCCAAATGTCTTGTTTTTTCGTCTGTCTTCTGTCAACAATATTCAGTTCATTGTTTGCTACGTTTCATAAACAATGCATTTTTGTCGCTCTTAAAAATGCCGAATTTCGTTCCTTCAAACTACGATTTGCGGACATCGTTGATTTTCTGTTATCAATTGAAAAAAAACGCTTCTCAAGCTCATCAAATGCTTATAGAAGCTTATGGTGGACATGCTCTAAGTAGAGCACAGTGCTTCAGGTGCTTTGAAAAATTCCGAAGTGGTGATTTTAGCGAGGAGAACGAGGACCGTGGCCGGCCACCGAAAAAGTTTGAGGACGCCGAATTGCAAGAAATGATGACAGAGCAGTTGGGAGTGACCCAAAAAACCATTTCCAAACGTTTGAAAGACATGGGGCATGATTTTAAAGGTCGGAAGATATGTAGGTGCCGCATGAATTGACTTGATGACAATGAACCGCCGCATCGAACAAGAGCGCCCCGGGAATTGGTGGAGACGTACGATCGGGAACCGCTGGTGCAAGCGGCTTACTCACCTACTTGTCGCCTTCCGATTATCATTTGTTTGCTTCGATGGGCCACGCACTTTCCGAGCAGCGCTTCAAATCTCACGAAGAAGCCAAAAAATGGATCGATGATTGGTTTGCAGCCAAAAACGGCCACTTTTTTGGCGCGGCATCCACAAATTGCCTGAGAGATGGGAAAACTGTGTCGCTAGCGATGGCTATTATTTTGAAGATTAAATTTGTAACCAAGTTTTGTTTGAAATCCATTACTGATTTTCTTTTTTCGAGCTTACTCTCGGCAAAACGCTCCCGCGTGCTTGTAAACAATCTAGACTGTCATTTAGCCAACTAACAGACAGCTGATGTTCATGTATCAGCTGCGCGAGCGGTCTAAAGTTGGTTACACTGCGATCGCCGCACCCTGTATGTGCTTATGGATCAGAATTTAGTTTTTGGCGTGTGCCCAATGGCCTACACTTCGACCTAAAAGACCTTTGGTGTCCACTTATATATCGTAGATGGAAATAAATGTCTAAGGTGTACGTATATACTCGTAAATCTAAGTATGTATTTCCTTTTGTGCATCTTACATTTGAGCTTATCACTTTTCTCTTAGTTACATCCGCATTAAAAACTGGATTACAAAATTTGCTTACGAATATAAGAAAGTATATCTAAATATATACAATATATATGTATACATATATAATATTAGGCTTAAATACTAAATTAATGACTGGAATAGTTTACATATGCATGCACGTGATTGATACAATTTGCATTCAATTGAAAGCATTCAAACGATAAAAGTATTATTAATTATTAACAAGTACTTAGTTTCACTAAAGTAATTAATTTGTACATTATTTAAAACCGCAATAGGCTTTAGCAAAAACACGCCACTTGGCAAAATCTTTTGTATAATTATTTAGTTTTTTTTTTACTTTTCACAACTTGTTAAGCCTCCATTTTGCTTTTGTTAAATTCTACGCCTCCACAGCCCACTTCTATTCGTCGTCCAATCGTATGGCATGATTCACATGCCCTTCTGCCTTTTCCATAGAGGCTGGCTCCGACGTAGCCATCACTTTGATCTCAGTACTAAACTGCGGGGACGCCCCGGGCTTGCTGTGTTCCTGCTCCTCGCGCGTAGAACTTATTTTGAGCACATTATGCCGTTGCACGGCGGACACAATAAGCGATATGACTAGCCCTAAAAATATTGTGAGCAACGTGCCTATCGTGGAGTACCACATGTAGCTCAGCTTGAATATCGGCCACGAACTAATGGAATAAAGAATGCAAATCATTTAATAATTTATAGTCTACATTAATAAATATTTATTTACCTGAAGCCACTTTCTCCTACAGCCTCAAATGTTGAGGGTAAAACTTCCATAGTCACGTTGTGTTTGCAATCACAATTTTCCACCGATAGTGGCAGTTCTACAGGGTCCACATTGACAATTTGCGCCATAACGCCGATAAATATCACAATGGCTAGTGATAGTAAGCCACCGTAGAAGGCACCTTTGGTATTGGCGCGTTTAAAGGCTATACCCAGCACGAACAGACCTAAAGTCACACCGCCAATCAAGCCATTCAAGGTCAATGTCGCTTGTAGCACACCACCCAGCTTCTCCACAATGAACACCAAACCAAAGGACGCTATGCCGTAACCCAAAGACATCCACTTGGCATAGAGTGCACCTTTGTCCGGTGTTATTTTGATATTCATGCCATTCACCAGCAAGTCCTCGCACGTTACAGCGGATAAGGAGTTCAATGCAGATGCCACAGTTCCCAAACTGGCAGCGAAGATACCCGCCACAAAAATGCCAGCGATCGTGTAGACGTGTTCGTAGGTGCTAATGATGTAGAAGGGCAGCAGTTGATCGGAAGCGGTGATGCGTCCAGCTGTGATTGGGTCACAATCAGCGTAGTGATTGAAAATCATTAAACCCGTGTAGAAGTTCATTAGGAACACTATAACCAATCCGAGTATCGCGAAGCCCAAAGCAACCTTGGCCAATTTCAGTGATTTCAGCGACATGCACTTCTGTACCGACGCCTGGTTGGTGCAGAACAATGAGGTCCAGTAGAAGAAACCACCGATTACCACGGACCACACTGTGTGACGTGTGGTAGGATCTAAATCAAAACTGCATGGAAAGGAAAGTGAATAAAGGTTTTTAACACGACCTGAGCGTGAAGTGTAAACGACTTACTTGAAGAACTCCAGCCGATGACGATCGGCCGCCGTGCTGAATATCTCTACGGCATTGCCGCTATAGAAGCTGCCCAGCGCAATGACTAGCACCAAGGATAGAGCTAAAACTGCAGCCTGAAGAAGACGTGCGGTAATTTATTTAGGATCTTGGAATGCGTACGCGAAATGCAACAGTCAACTCACCTGAAAGGTGTCCGCAATAACCACCGCTTTCATGCCGCCCTGAGAAGAGTAGAAAACGCAAACTAAATAAATTAAAATCACAGCAACTTTTGTATTCAAGCCCGTGGCTTTAGAGAGAGCGATCGCTGGCGCCAGCACAGCCACTGCTGTGTAGAAGCACATCTGTGGTGAGCAAAGAAGATTTCGTTGTATTATTACTGAATATACCTAAGTAGTTCGAGTAGTTGGGTCACCAAAATGCGAAATCTTACCTGTATAACATACAAAAGCGCGCCTAGAATCCTTATCTCCTTGCCGAAGCGTATTCCAAGGTATTCATAACAACTCGTCAATTCCATTTTGAAATATATCGGGTAGAATATTTTAACGGCAACCGGTATAACCATAACCATTGGAATCACTACAAAAGTAAAAAAACTAAAATTAGTTAGAGTTTCTCCACAAGTGTCACAGAAATTACACACCAATTAGCACGAATTGTGTGCCCTGCAGGTACATCTCCGATGGATTTCCCAGCAATTCAATGGCCGTAATAAAGCTCGTTGTCAAACTTAGCGTTACCGGAAAAATGGACATGCCCGAGCCTAGTAGGAAATCCTCCGATGAGCTGCCCGATTTGTGGAAGTAACCATAAAATACGCCAATGCCCAGCGATATGATTAGCATGGAGAGCAGTATCGTGTAATCATAAGCGGAGAAGGCGGCTTTATGCGATGGGTTGCTGCATTCCTCTTTCTCACTCACCACATCGCTCTCACCACGAGTGGCACTCAGATGTTCGTTATACATTTTCATCAACATTTGCGCGGCCACATCGAAGTTGCGTTTTTCAGCTGAGTCTATTGCATCCAGCAAATCGGGCGCGGAGTCTGTCGACGCAAATGTGGCATCGCCGCGCACCAGCAAATACGGTGGCGATTGCTTGAAGAGCTGCTGCGTCGTTGGTGGTGCTGTTGAAGCTACTTGAAGATGCTGGCGAGCATTGTTGTCTGGCACAGCCAACGCATTGGAGCTATGCGCCAACGCACAAAGGAATAACAATTTGAGGAGCGTAGCCATTGGTGGAGACATTTGGCTGAAATTTGTGTACAACTTTTTTTTGCGTTGAGAAACAGGAACTCGTTTGGATGCAGAATGAATGCAATCGATACACCAAATGCAGATACGTATGTATGTGTGTATGCAACTCGTTTAATTTGGAACTTTTTCGTTTTCAATAAATTTCGCTTAATGGCGGGGGCGAGTTATTTACATCTCCGTTGTTGTGTGTTAATGACTTTACAATTAGTTAACAACCTGCAATTAAAAATTATTGAATGAGATCAATAAAACGGCATTCGATTGCCAGAAGTGTGAAAGCGAAGCTCGCTTTCCTACGCAAGCACAAGTGAATAAATAGAAGTGGATATGTATGTATGTATGAGCTCCCGTATTTGTCCACTACGATTTCTTTCAATTGAAATTGGTTAGAATTGCGCTTTAGAACAATCAAGTTCAATGCCGACATTTTGTTTACAATGTGAGCAATATATGTATATGTATGTATGTATGTATATACATATGTATGTATATGCAGCCATGAAATGAAAAGCGTGAGTGGGATTAATAACTACTTTTATTACATATTTTTAAAGTTTAAGGTTATTTTAGAAAAGACATTTCCAGATTTTAAAATCTTATATTGGGGGCAGCTGGGGCAGGTAGCCTAAATGGTATTTAGCAAAAATAAAAACTCATTAGTTATTTTTCTAACAAGCATACAAGCTGGGTAACAAAGTAAGCTGCACTTTATAAAAAATGTTGCAGATAATTCTGGTGAGTCCAATCGAAATCTGTAATCATCAGTTCATCAGTCCATCAGTTCATCAAAGGTCAGCAGAGGATTAGAATATCTCAGAAACGCCAGTCTGACTTATGATAACTCGCAGTATTTCTATGTGGAGACCAGAAACCAAGCGCCAAAATGCTGACTGAAAAGCCCCAAAAGAACAAAAACTGAAAGAATTACTTAAATCGCAGCTGCAGGAACGAGAAGGAGGTGGAGAGCGTTAAGCACTTCCTCTACCACTGTCCGACTCTTGTCAGAACGGGATAACGCCGTCGACCTCTTATTTCTTTGGATGTCAAGCAGACTTGGAATCGACAGCCATCCATTACCTGAGTATTTTGTCGTTTCCTCACATAGGGAATTAGAGGACGCATTTAAGTTCAAGCTAGTGGCCTCACAATGGGCCTCCGCATCTAGGTAGGCTTCCCTCTACACCCTTACAAAGAAGAACAATCACCGCAACCTAACCTAACCTACATTCATAGGTGCAAAATCTGCTCTCACAATTTCTTTCCATCAGAAACCTGCGATGATTTCTACTGCATTTCCGATAAGCGTCTTATGAGCGCTAACATTTTACACACACATACATATGTACATGGTCCTCAAGTGATTGCTTACAGCTTTTTTACTTGTATTTACATATGCAGCATGCACACCCGTTACACCAGTAAATGCCAAGACTATATCTATTATAATTGTGTAAGTGTTTCAGTTTGTTCAAAGTGGCTGGCTGGCTTTTGCGCAGAAATAAATGCTCAAATTGAGATTTATCCGGTTAATGTCTGGATACCGGCAGACATACCGGCGGAAACTGGTTAAAACAAGAAATCAACAAAAACTACAACAACTACTATCGACCACGTGCGCACACATACACAAACAGAAATCAGCCTCCAACACCCCCAAAGCAGAAGCAAAATCAATAGCATCCACATTTGATTCCCGCAAAGACAAGACACTGACCAAACAAGCTTACGAGTACTTCTGCTCGATCAAACCTCAATCGATCCAATTAGACAAGACGAAGGGCGCAATCGTGAGACTAGTGAGAATGTAAACACATATGTTGATCAGACGCGAAAGAGTGAGAGAACTGTACAGTTGTTGAACGAAGAGCATAACACAAATCTTAATTGCTGTGGGTGCTGTTATCATTGAAGATGCTCGCGCGATATGAAGATGTTGTTGTAATACTAATTCAAGCGCAAAGCTGTGAGAAGCGTCTGCGCGTCTGCTTATTAATTGAGTCGCGTTTAAATGAGAGGGAGAGAGAAATGCAATTTCTTATTTATTAATTTGCATCTCAAACAATTAATCAGTATTGTAACTAATCACTTAACGGGTAAGCGCAATTAAAATGATAGGGCAGACATGCAATACTAATGTTTCTTAACCAATTGAGCCCATATACATACATACATAAAAGGTAGCATTATGGAACTTAAAATTCAAATAAACTGTTTTTAAATTTTCGAGATATTAGATAATGAATTCTAAACCAAGTTTTATAACTTTAGTGCTTTATTCACACTCATGCACTGCAAACATTTAAGACTTTTCGTGGAAGAAAATAATACAGAAAATGGTACCCGGTAATGAATCAGTTATTTAATAAGTATGTCGAAAAAGTATTGTAAATAAAACACCCATTTTTCAGCGATAATTTAATTTAAAGAAAAAGTACAATACATTAGCTTAAAAAAGGATTGAGAAAAATATCAAATATTGGCAGCCTTCGAACAGATAGTGATTTCACAGAACTGGTTCCTGATGTGACCCAGGAATTATATGAAGGCGTAGACTTTAGATAGTTTTTAGACTAATAATTTCAGTAAATTGCATATCCTTTTGGTCGCATTACCCCTCAATGAGGAGAAGTACGTAGAATTAAGACATCTAAGTTGCAATCGACAAATGCTGGGCAGTGGCATAAAAGTTGTTCCAGAGTACCCTTAGCTTTAGTACTTCCCTTGCAATACCACCTTGATCGAAAAGTTCTCGAAATATATTCAGAAAATTTATAGTACAAGTTCATTCCTTAAAAGTGATGTTATCGCTTTCAAAGTACTCTCCGCCAACTACAATGTTCGTAGGGGTTTTTAACGCGATCAAACAGAAAAAAATCGAAGAGAGCCATATTAGATGAATTCGATGGCTGTTGGATGGTATTCGTTTCGTACTTGCTCAAAAATTCACGGATAATCATAGCACTGTGGGACGGTGCTTTATCATGGTGCAAAATCCATGAGTTCTTTTCCCACAAATCCTCTCTTTTTTATAAAATCGTCTCACGTAAACGTCTCATAATGCGAAAATAATAGTCCTTATTAACTGTCTGATCTTCTGGTATAAATTCGTGGTACAGGATGCCATTATAACCCATAAAAACCGTACGCATTGTTTTCCTTTTTGACTGAAAACGGCGAGATTTTTCCAAAACCGAACTGAATTCACCAACTACAATGTCTCTAATGGATCCATACGCAATTTTCAAGTCTTCTGCCGGCTCTCTGATGTTTAATTTGCGTTTATTGATAAACTTTGCTTTCAGTTTATTGATGTTTTCATCAGTTTTCGATGTTGGCGACCAACCGCTACGTCCATCATCCTTGATGAATCCACGATTTATTCTGAAACATTCATGCCACTCGTAAACGGCTGTTTTCTTTAGATTATCATTACAGTTTCCCAACTTTTCTAAGGTTTTCGCAACATTGAGTGCATTTTTAATGCAAAATTTAATACAAACACGTTTTTGCAAACTCAAATCCATTTTTAAAACTGTAATCAATCGAGAACACGTGCAGAGGTTGGTATACTCAATATGGCGTATATAATAATAATGGTAGTAGGAATGTTAATGACAGATGGGGCAACCTCACAAAAAAACACTTCAATCAGTTGACTTAGAGTGTGGTTGGTTCCGCAACTTTTTGATCAAGGTGGCATGTGCATTATGCATTTTGCACTAGAACTAGTGAGATGGTATGAGCCTCATAAGTTAGTACACCAACTACAAACTAGCCTTTAAAATGTTAAAAGAAAGTTGCGAAGAATTTGCCTTCGAAATCATTGGTAGCTGATAGGAGAGTAAATGTCTCATTGGCCCGCTCATTCGATTATATTAATTTATGGTAAACTATAGATGCAGAGAGATGGTTATTTCTTTTAGTTTACTTCTTTAGTTCTACTGTCGACCCATTTGTGAAGATGTTGTAGGATTCCGAAATCCTTTGTTTTACCCATCTTGTTTTTTTGTCATTTGTAGCCAATTTTTCTAGTTGCCCTGAGCAACGACATAGTCTGGCCTCCCTTTAAATCTTTGTACTCGTATATTACTATGGCTTAATGACTTTATATCAATTGCGGTCACCTTGTATTCTTCTGAACTAATCTGGTAAAACTTTACTCTTTTGTTGTCAGCCCTAGCATCAAATTTAAAAATTGGGCATACTCTGCTTTACTGCTCTCTACTATGTAGCGTTCCACTAGTCCAACCATATTTCATATTCTTATCATTACTGAATATACTGAAGAAACTTGACATCCTGAAGAAACTTAATAGATGCCTTCTGTATACACATTTACCTTATAATGTTACGAATACTAGGTTATTGAATGACGCATATCAACGAATACTGATTTATACATATGTGTGTGTAAGAAGTATAATTTATTTAAAAAATAATTTATTGAATTTTTAATTTTTATTTATAATACAATAAAAAAAATTATATTCACTTAGTAACGAAATATATTCTTGTTGTTGGTGCAAATGATAACTGCGAACTTGACGTCGCTACTCGCTCAATATGGTTACACATCTCATCTTTTAAACCGTCGGTATCAGCGGAAGATATAATAGCATACATTGCGAAACATGCAAACATCGACCAGAACCTTATCTCTTGCTATAAATTAATCAAAAGAGACGTCCAAATTGACTCGCTAAAGAGGGTGAATTTTAAAATAGGCATCTCTTCATCATACTATGATAAATTGATGAATCCAAACTTATGGCCAGCCAATGTAAACGTTCGGCCCTTTAAATTTTTTCAAACAGCGGCGCCGGCAGAGAAATCAATTTGACTACATACTACTGCTAAAGACCATATTAGTGATCCTACTAACAAATATGCTGTATATTATCATAATGTTAGTGGAATGCGAACTAAATCTGCTCAGTTTCGTCGTGATATGCATTTACACGATTACGAAATTATTGCTTTATCAGAAACTTGGTTTCACGAGCAAATATTTTCATCAGAATTTTTCGACGAAAATTATCACGTCTATCGCTTAGATCGCAACCCAACAACCTCTGGCCTTTCTAGAGGAGGTGGAGTACTGTGGGCATTAAAAGCTAATTTGTGTAGTAGTAATGTTTCTCTAAACTTATACTCTAACAGTATAGAACAAATATGTGTTAAGATAAAATTTTCATTAAACCGCTGTATCTTCTTTTTGTTATCCTACATTCCACCAGATAGCACGTATGATATCTATGAAAAGCATTTAAATAATTTAGCATCTATTTATAATAATTTAACTCAAAATGATGAAATTATGTATCTTGGAGACTTTAATTTAGGAAATATTTCATGGTTGTCATATAATAATAATCTAATACCTTCTAACGTTAAATCTGAAATAGAGTTACTGTTTGTAAGCACTTTATTATCGTTTGGCCTTAAACAGATCAATTCAGTTCTAAACGATAACAATCGAATATTGGATTTAGCTTTTATTTCTGCAGACTTGAATTCATCTTGCCAACAATGCTATTTACCTATTTTAAGTAATAGTCAACATCATAAAGCGCTCTTAATAAATTTTGAATTTTATAAATTCGATAAACTATCGTCGATCACTACACTTGGACGCAATTACTCAAAAGCTGATGTTACAAAGATGAGCGAATACATTGATAACACAGATTGGTCATTTTTGGACACTTTCGATGATCCTAAAACATCTTATAGTATTTTATGTGACAAGTTACAATCAACAATTTCCCGCTTTGTTCAATAAAATAATAAAATAAATTGAATAAAAGAAAGTTAAAATCTTAAAATCAAAATATTGCTTTAAATGTTGAAACCTTAAGCCGTGTTAATAATTAATTATAAAAAATCTAAAAAAAAAATCTAAATTCCCACGGTCATCCTGCTAAATCTGGTTATTTGTAAATATTATTCCTCGATCAACAATTTTGAACTTCGCGTTTATCCATCAAAAATAACAAGGCGCTAATTGACCGATAATGAAAGCAATTAGCAAATAATTTTGCAAATATTTGAGGCTGCTAATAACTTTATTAATTTATGAATTCTATAAATATAAAACGTGCAAGTTTCTTGCGTTCTACGCTACATGTTCTTGGATAGAAAATTATTATTAATGGGTAAACATATAAAAAATTAAGTCTTCAGATCTGCAATACAAATATATTTAAATATGTATATACACTTTTTAGGGAGAAAAGCAAAAGAAACTGGATAAAACGAACGAAAGAAAATTTTAAATGATAATTTGGATTAATAAGCGCTTATATGGATGGCCCAAAAAAAATTAAATTTTTTTTCTTGATGTTGCCCCCTAAATTTATTCTATGGCCCAAAAAATGTATACACCTATGTTTTTTTTATAACCGCGCACTTTTGCGTATGGTGTTTGAGGGCATGTATTTATGAGGCTATAACTCCCCGAAACCATTATTTTTCTTTTTGCTCTCTTGCAGATAAGACGTGGAGGACTTTAACTTAACTCAAAAAATGAAGAGACATGGAATTATCGTCGCTATATGTGCAAGTCCCACCGATTTAGAAATCTCTAATTTTCTTAAGTGCGCCCGCCCATTCGTTCATAAGATTCGCCGTAAATTGGAAGCATCAAGGGGCGATACCGAATCTGTAGCGAAACCCAAAAAATACGAGGAACATTCTGACACTGTCTGATCTGCAGAATTTATTCAACAAGTGCTAGAGATCGTTCACTTTGACTACGGTATCTCAACGGATCAGTAACAATCCAAGTGAGTTGACTTAAACTTTAAAGAATGACTGTCACTTCAACCTACCTACCTACCTATAAGCAGGTACACATACCTTAGCTTTAATGCTCGGGAGTTTGATTTTTGGTTTCCATCCATTCTACCAAACTATTTTTAAACTTTAATTTACACACAGAAAAAAGTACAAATAATTCCTTATTCGAAAAAAAAATTCAAATTCCCTGGAAATGTTTTCAGTTAAGTAGCTGTAAAAATATTTCGTCATATTGCCAAATGCTCGTGATGTGAATGTATGTATGGATGTGCAAGTGCTCATTAGGTAAATGAAATGGAATAGAGCAGCACCCTGAAATTTATTTCAAGTAAACAAACTGTTTTTATTCAAATGCAGTTTAGATCGCAGATTCAAATCATTTAAATTTTAAATGCATATTTGTTAATATGCATGCACAGTGGGGCAATAAGTACACAACAATAACATTGCGTGTCAATATTATACATGCATTTGTATTGTTTTCATTATTTCATATACATACATACATATTTTGTTATTCTATTTGCAACAAAGTAATCATAGTTATTTTTGTTTCCTTCCTATGCTTTGAGTTAGTACAAAACTAAAAATAAAATACAATTTTCATCAAATGTGAACTATTTTGTGGCACATAAAAAGCTTGCCGCAACCTTCTTTAGCACTTTTGTCCTTTCTCTGGTGATTTTATTGAGCTTTTGGCTAAGTGCCCCGGATAGTTGAAGGAGGTCAAACGTCCGAAAAAAGGCATATTTGATATTCAGTGAAATGAGTTGCAAATTTCTAGCTTCATTATTTTTGTTTTTCTTTTTACTTGCAATCGCATTTCAAAGTAGGTGACAATTAGCTTAAAAACATTAAATAAAATCAGTACACGAGTGCAAAAGTGCAAAAACTGATCAAAACTGATCTATTAAAAATATTTCAGCTGGTTTTCGTGGTCACTGATTACGAATTTGGCGTCGGATTTTCTAATTTAAAAATGGCGGACGAATACTTGAAAATGGGTCACTAGTTCTAATTTCTTAACTACCAGAAATTAAAATGTTTACTTGAATCAATGATTGCAATGGTTGCAGAATAAATTTATACGCACTTCTTTTACATGACTGACACAAATGAGTCGAGACGATGTCTAAAATTAGTAACTTAAAGAAATCCTGAAATAATCCAAATTCAATGTTGTTCTACAAATGGAGGGACCTGCAGTTTTAAGCCGACCCCGAATGGCAGATATTTTTATGAGGAGCTTTTTCATGGCAGAAATACGCTCGAAGGTTGAGCATTGCCTGCCGTGGGGCGACCGCTGCTGGAAAAAAAGCTTTTTCTATCCTTTGGTGTTTGATGCACGGAGATTCAAGACTGCGCTCTTCCGCATGGTAGTCCAATTTTAGGATACCAATTTTAATATAATGCAATAAAATTTGCTCTTTTGAATTTAAAATCAGGAGTCATCAGACTCCAAAAACCGCCGAGTACCAAGTTTCGGCCGAGTTTGATCAATTTTTTCGAAATTTTAACGCAAAATACATCCACCATCCATTAATTTTGAGCAACTGACATCCAATTCGAAATCAGCGTCTTCAAAACCACACGAATAACAAGACCTAAATCCAGATAATTAGAGGCGCTTTCTTGAAATCATGTTTTCGAACGATAGGCTCCCTTTTAATTGTTCACTTTTGTATATTTTCAATTTACACAAACTGTTTCAAAAGGAATTTAGCTAAACAGTATTCGAAAATATATAATATATAAAACTGAGAGATTACATAATAAATGTGCGCAACGTAAAGCGAGTAACGGCAAAGTGCACTTATAATTTGACACAATTTTAGACAAAAACGATCGTTAGTAAAATTTACAAGAGCCAAAACACCCAAATGACAACGCGAATTCGGTGTTAATATCGATCGCTTGCGTTACACTTATTACGGGATCTCCCAACAGATGAATTCAAAATGAATGGAAAAGTTCGATGAAACTTAGACATTTGAAATTAGAAATACCTTTATGAAGTTTTCATACACCGCAGGACTTGAGAATTTTTCGTATAAGAAAAGTTCTAAACTGTAACTGTAGTATTGTGCCGCGATTATTTTTATATTTCATTAACGTAGCACCTTCCGCACTTCACAAGCAAGAATGTCCTTCCGACTACAAAATGTATTTGTTCTTATGGTGGGTGGGTATTTGTGTGAATAAAATATATGTTTTTACATATAAATTCTTTCACTTTTCAACATTATCAAATTTGCGAATTCACTTTGTATTTATTTGCTATCCTTTGATGGGCTCTGCGTTTGCATCGGCAATATCCTTATATTTTATTTTAATTCTAAAACACACTAACACTTCTGCGATATGTAAAAGCGTATTGCTTCGACAGACTGATGAACAACTATTGAAGATTTTCCTGTAAGCCCGCTCGCTTTTTATTGGGCTGCTGAGAGCAACAGTTACTTTCTGCTTCGCGCAATATATCGATCAGTTACAACAAATTTGATCGATAGAAATGTTGTGTTGCTATGTAATCACATTGTTGTTGGCGAAGAATGCCCACAAAGGGCAGCACAGCTTTTCTCAACTACTACATACGAGTATGTGTCTGTGCGCGCACACAGGCAAATATCACGCGCGTTCACGAGTTTGATCAGACTTATAGCTCTAGCTGAAGCCGGGCTCAGTGCGGCGTTTGAGTTTGGAACAGCCAAGACCATAAAACCTATGAAGGCTCTTAAAGCTTGATTGTGTTGCTTAATAGATTTAGAGTTTTTGCTAGAATATAAAGCGCACAAATACACGGAATATTAGTCAAAAGTGAAAATGGAGGAACGAATAATTTGATATGTGTGCTTTTGTTGCTTGAGGGGTTTTCCCTCTGTAGTAATCAAGTTTGGTTTACGCAACTTTAAGCAAAGGACCGATTATCTTAATTGTACGAATAATTAATATGCATATTTGTATGTACCTATGTATGTGTAAGTATATTTTATACGCATTGGCACCGGGCATTTTCATCAAGGCAAATGTTGATGAAAATACACATTTTTATTCAGTATATCTGTCTTCATGAAAACTGTATAACTTTGAGAGAAAAGGCCGCCTTTGTAAGGCTATTTCATCTCCTTATACTCAAAAAAGCCATATCAGTAAATGAATTAATCAATTTGTTATACACCCTTTCGTTAAGCGCAGGCTCGGAATGTTAAATAAACTCTATGGGCTATGCTAAAAGTTTCTCATCTCCTTCGTTTTTTTCAATTAATTTGGGATCTTTACATACTATACTACCCATGAGTGTGAATAAATTGTGTGGATACAAATTATACCGCAGCTAGACTGTTGCAGAAGCATCTACAATTATTTTGCGTGAGCGTCTCGAGAGGCCTTAGTCACTACCGACGATCATAAACAAGTCCAGTGCACGTACGCATGAAGAGAACAGGAAATAATGAGCAATCAATTAAAAATATGCCGTTTATTCCTCCCAATAAAAAAATATTTTCAAGTAGCCTCTTTTATGATTTACATGCAAGTATGCACATATATAGGCACGTGTGTATTATGTATAACTGAGGAAAGTTTTCGATTTTTATCTACTCGTGACTACGATCGAGGTAAAGAAAGTTTGCCGACTCCATAAGCTCGGGAAAGGAGGGCTTAGTAATAAATAGCCAACCTGAACTACTTTAGTGTACTTATATTAATTAAAAACCATTTAAGTTCTAGGGATTAATTATTAGTAAGAGGTACCAATATATGATCTGGAACTAAAGAAAGCAGCATAGTTTATAAGATCTATCTATATAAAGGGTGATTTTTTAAGAGCAATAGGAAAGTTTTTCAAAAAAACACACGTAAAGTTCAGAAAACTGCATGAAATTTGTATTTAAATCGGTAGTACAGTCCATATAATTTAATGTTTGAAGATTATTTCATGCAAATGTTGACCGCGACTGTGCTTCAAATGGTCCATCCGCTTAGTCCGCAGGTTTGTCTGAATGTCATGAGCTTTAACATAGACCCACAAAAAATAATCGAAAGGCGTTATATCGCGCGTTCTGGGTGGCCAATTGACAGGTCCCGAACGTGAAATAAAATGTTCACCGAACTCGCCTCTCAACAAGTCAATTGTTACGTGTGCTATGTGGCATGTGGCACCGTCTTGCTGAAACCAAATGTCATGCAAGTCAAGTTCTTGCATTTTGGGCAAAAAAAAGTTGGATATCATTTCACGGTAGCGCTCACCATTCACAGTTACGTTACGATTCGCAGTATCTTTGAAGAAATACGGTCCAATGATACCTCCAGCCCATAAACCGGACCAAACTGTGACCTTTTCTGGATACATTGCCAGCTCTTGCCGCAATTCTTCTGGCTGATCTTCACTCCAAAATCGACAATTCTGCTTATTTACGTACCCATTGATCCAAAAGTGAGCTTCATCGCTGAACACAATTTTTCGATAAAAAAGTGGATCTTTGGCCAACTTTCCAAGAGCCCATTCACCAAAAATGCTGCGTTGCGGTAGGTCGTTCGGCTTCAATTCTTGCACCAGCTGTATTTTGAAAGGCTTCACACCTAAATCCTTTCGCAAAATGTTCCACGTTGTTGAGTAACAGAGGCCCAATTGCTGCGAACGGCGACGAATCGATAATTGATGGTCATCATTAACACTGGCCGATACAGCTGCGATATTTTCTTCAGTTCGCACTCTACGTAAACGTGTTGGTGGTTTGATGTCGAATAATGTAAATTTGGTTCTAAATTTAGTCACAATAGCTCGAATAGCCGCTTCAGTGGGTCGATTAAACTGACCATAAAATGGAAGAAGCGCACGATAAACTTTCTTAACAGAACACGCATTTTTTAATAAAATTCAATGATTTGCAAGCGTTGTTCGTTTGTAAGACGATTCATGGTTAAATTATAGACCAAACTGAAGATGTTTGACATGCATGCTTACTGAAAGGCACTAACAGTGGACCAAGTATCGGGTGTTTTTTAGCGGCATGAGAATTATCGTCAAACCATAATACCGAGGTTTGACAGCTGAGAATGACAAACTATGTTAACAGTTCTGTTCATTAAGATTTGACAAGTCATCATGAATCGTTTAACGCCAGAACAACGCTTCCAAATTGTGGAAATTCACTTTAGACGAAATAAAAATGCTCGAATCTCTATGAAGTTCACAGAGCGAATTGTTGAAGAAAACGCCGAAGTGTCGATTATTCGTCGTCCTCAACTTGTTGATCTATAAAATACAACTCGTGCAAGAATTGAAGCCAAATAATCATAGTTTCCGTAGCATTTTTTGCTGATTGGGCATATTTAGATTTATTGGAAAACGTAGTCAACAATTGGACTGGTCGAATGAGCCATGTAATTCGTAGCCGCGACGGACATATTATGCGGCATAGCATGTTCAAAAAATAAATGCCATGAAATTATCTACCAAATTATTATAAAAAAAAAATTCATTCCACCAATATTTCTGTCTTTTATTATGATTTATCGGGCAATGGCAAACCTCCGAGTGTATTTCTGCGACGAAAAAGCCATTCGGAGTCGGCTTGAAACTGTAAATCCCTCCATTTGTAGAACAACATCAAGACGCACACCACAAATAGGAGGAGAAGCTCGGCCAAACATTTATCAGAAGGGTACACGCCAATTATTTATTTATTTAATTTTACTATCATTTTAAATTCTGAAGCTCTTAAAATACACCCTTTATATGCTCGCTAGCGGCTAAAGGAAATATTTGAATTTCGGTATGTCTGTGGCCTTGCACTCAGTATTTCAGCGGTGATTGAGAGCATAATGTTTTTTGATCTCTTTGATGTGCCAGTTAAATGTTGAATTCTAATTCATACTTATCTTGTACAGACACACGATTTCCCATAATCCAAATGTTGGGTCAAAGTGCGATAAATTCTATGAAGATTTTGTGTGGCGATCAT
This sequence comes from Anastrepha fraterculus, assembly GCA_037575425.1. Taxonomy (NCBI): domain Eukaryota; kingdom Metazoa; phylum Arthropoda; class Insecta; order Diptera; family Tephritidae; genus Anastrepha; species Anastrepha fraterculus. The sequence continues at coordinate 88,416 of JAYXIM010001881.1, forward strand.
GGATGTTGATTGACGAGCATGTTGCTGGTAATTTATACCTATGTCCTCACGACAATTTTTTAGTAGCGTATACGCTATGTGGTCCGGCGCAACGCATCATTAGCAGATTACCATTACGAGGTTGCCATAGAGTTGATTCAACAACTGAAACGCTACGATAAAGCTTTTATTAAATTTTATTATTTTTTATTAAGTTAAAAATAAATTTTAATATTAGTTTTCTGTTCAATTGTGCTTTGTGTTTCAATCAAACTGTCACTTTAAACGTTCTATTCATTTAAGTAAATGTAATTATGATAGTATAACTTCTGGAAGGCCAACTTTACCGAAGCAAATCTTTGCCAACAGTTGGTCTTATTAGAAGACCTCTTTTAAAAAGTCATATTTACTTGATAATGCGTCTTGTATTAGTTTTTAAAATTTTTGCTCTTTAACATTTGTGTTCATTTTAGTTTTCCTCATTATCTGCTTTATTCTATGATAATTTGATTATAAGTTATCTCGATTTTGTTACACTAATGCTAATATATGTTTTATTTTTGGTTTATTAATATTTTCATTAAATAATTAACAAAATACCTTTTCATCAGTTCGTGATGCTCTTAACCTCTAATTTTGAACAAATACAAATATCCATCTAATGTAACTCAAAACAAACAGGCGATGCACGCATAATACGACTATGTACATACATACATATTTACGTATATTATGCCGCATAATCGATGTGTTAATTAATACTTTGTTGCAAAATTGTAAGACTGATCAAATATTGGCTCCTACTGTAAGTATCTTCTATTTGAATTTCCAAAACCCACCAAAAAATATTAATTCATAACTTTTGTCATTTATTTCCAATTATCTTGTTCAGCTCCTCCTTCGATGCCGTCTTTGTCTTGTCAATCGTGGGCCTCTTCAGTTTCGGGAACAAGAAAAAGTCAAATGGGGCCAGATCTGGGGAATACGGTGGCTGTGGCATCATTAGTGTATAGTTTTTGGCCAAAAAGTCGCGCACAAGCAACGATGTGTGAGCAGGGGCGTTTTCGTGATGCAAGGCCAATTTTTTTTCTACCACAAATCCGGTCGTTTCTGGCGGATTTCTTCGGCAAATTACGCATAACTCGTAGGTTATATTCCTTATTGACCGTTTTACCCTGTGGCAAAAACTCATAATGCACAACGCCCCTGCAATCGAAGAAAACGGTAAGCAAAACTTTTACATTCAACCGAACTTGGCGCGCTTTTTTCGGTCTTGGTTCGTGCGGCAGCTTCCATTGAGATGATCGAGCTTCGGTTTCCACGTCATAACCATAAACCTACGATTCGTCACCAGTTATGACCCTCTGGAGCAAATTTGGATCGTCGCGGAAAGAGTCCAACATCTCATTAGCAATGTTCATGCGATGCTGCTTTTAATCGAAATTTAGCAGTTTTGGTGCGAATTTTGCGACGACCCGTCTCATGCCCAAATCATTGAAAAAATCTAATGGCACGAACCTAGGTCCTCAGCAACCTCTCTAACGGTGATTCGACGATTGGCCAATACCATTTTCTTCACTCCATCAATTTTTTCGTCTGTTGTTGAAGTGCTCGGGCGTCCGGCATGCTTTTCGTCGTTCACATCTTCTCGACCTTCTGATACCCTTTTGTACCACCGATAAACGTTGCTTTGGTCCATAGTAGCTTCTCCGTTTGACACAGTCAATATTCGGAATGCATCCGCGCACTTAATTTCGTTTTTCACACAAAATTTGATACAGGTTCTTTGATCCATCTTTTTGAATAGGTAAAAATCGAGAACGAGCCGAAACACGTGCAAGCAAAGCAGCTGTCAAAAATTAACTGAACATTCAAAATGACCGAACTCGTCGGCATGAGTGAGAGACACAAGTAGCAACATATCGCCACAAGAAAATTGAAATTCGAATATACGTAACCTGCGAAAAGTCAAAATTCCCGATACTTTTTGAACGCACCTCGTACTTGGCCTTACCACCGATTTTCTATCGACAGAATTGAACGAGTTCAAAAAGTTTTTCTAAAGTATGCCCTTTTTCCCTAAATTTATTCTCATATAAATCTCGCCTACTTCTGATTAATCTCAAACAACTACAAAGTAGAAGATCGATTTTGTCGCTGTCTTTTCTATTTAATATTATCAGGGGAAGATTGACTGATCTTCTCTTGCAGAAAGAATTAACTTGTCGGTACCTACCAGGTCTTTACGTATTAAATATCCATTCCATTTGAATAGGTGCAGAACAAATTATGCGTGCAATGCTCCTATTGCTCACTCTCTTCGTGAACTCAATGAGATCTCGAATACTATTGAAGTTGATTTCACTTTGTGTAAGCTATGATTTTCTGTTCAATTAAACCGTTTATTGTAATTTAAATTTTTTGTAATATATATTTTTATATATATTATAATATTTTTGCAATATGTAGTGAGTAAGAATAATTGTAGTTTAGCATATTTCTTTTTTTATTTTTAAATATAATTTTGTTAGAAGTAGTCAGTAAGGCCAATTGTTTATTGATTTCATAATAAATAAAATTAAAATACCAAATTCCTTTTGATCCACTGTTTTGAAAGTGAAAGAAGCAGCGTCACTCTTGGCACAATAACTCACCAACTAATGAATAGAATATCAAAAAGGGGTGAATGCAATAAAACTGGATGCGCCTAATTTAGGCCAGAGACTTTACAGCCCATGTGTTATGTATTTCAAGATTTTCGGCATATTTTTCTAAAAACATTAGGTGAACAATTTCTTTTACTATTTAAGGGGAACCACTAGCCCAAATTACCATTGCTGTCTTTCATTTATGCTTGGGACTTCAAATTCAAGGTCACTCAAAACTTTTGACTTATTAATTAACTCAACACACTTAAGTGAGATATCTTATGCAAATATATGTGTGTATATAAGAATGTAAGTAAACATAGTAAAGTACGATAATGTGTAAATAAATATTCAGTTACAGCACTTTTACTACGAACTCGCAATCCATACTGGTTCCAAGCCGCCTCAAAGCGGTTCAAAGCAGCTTCTAAAGGTGAGATCACACGCTGCTAGGAATTTTGAATTATTTTACCGAGCAATTTCATTTTCTGGAAAATATCAGCACTTTCATGTGTTAATAAAAATGTTACCTCAAATATAAAAATTATTGCTAATAAAAATTGTTTCCTGGGATGGTCAATCGCAGTGAAACTCGTCTACGCTGATGGGTCTACTCTTATGTGTTTTGCTTTTGGATAAATGAAAATTTTCATATACAAATTAAGTTTTCAAAAAATTCTATGGGTAGTATAAACCAACCTGCCAAAACAAAATTTCACCCAAACGTATTTTCATATAGCTAAATAATTTTATCATATTTTTTGTATCATGACCGCAATCATCTTTATCAGGATCAGTTTATCTTTTACTAACAAATTTTTGTATTCCTCCTCCTATTTGTGCTGCGCGTCTTTATGTTGTTCCACAAATGTTCCATGACTCCAAACGGCAGATGAGTTTTATTTTTTTGTGAGGAGCTTTTACGTCACAGAAATACACTCGGAAGTTTGCCATTGCCTGCCGAGGGGCGACCGCTATTAAAAAATACTTGTTCATCATTTTGCTCTTTCATGTACGGAGATTCGAACCTACGTACTCTCGAATGGTAGCCACATACCAACTATTCGCCAAGTGGACCTGCCAATAACTTTTCGAAATGCATCAGTTTCCCAAGCTTGCTGAAAACACATTTACTGCCACGTCTAACGCCACCTTAAGTATTACATGCAAATCATTGACTGGTATTATACTCATAACCTGCTCGCCTAATTTATCGACGTCATTAGTTAATTTTGTTTTCGCCTAGTTAACCGTCTACCTGCTTCATTCTTTACTATTAATCTCAACCCAGCTGATGTGACGCACCGTGGAGCGCAAACCGAACCGGCAACTGGATTTATTTGTAGCTTAGGGAATTTACATTTTACTTACTATACCAATCAACACTCACTAAACTAAGCCCTCGGAATCTGATTTTTTGTTTTGCTTTCCCTCACACTACTCTGTACACCGGTTTCAGTAGTGTTTTGTGTATGAACTCAGGCACGAGACGATAATTAGGTATGCAAAAGAAAAATATCTGTCACGGCTTAGTTATTATGATGGCACGTGAAACTCAAAAAAATTCAAGTGATGCTGCTTAGTAAACACATACATATAAATATTATTTAAATATTTGGTGTCCACAACTTTTTTTCTAATTTATATTTTGCGGCATAAGCGGCCGTATGTATGAGAAAAATCATGAACCCTGCACGTGTTTGTATATATATTTTTCGCAATATTTCATATAAAAACCCAAATGTAAATGTGGACAAGATTGGGAACATACATATTTACGAAAAACCCAAAGAAGGTAGTATAGCGAATATAAATGTAAAAAATGCTAACGTTCCAGGTGGCTCATAAGTCTTGGACTAAAATCGTTCAAGAATAATCGATATGGAACTTGTAAGCAGTAGCATTTCGCGTGAAAATTGTATCTCGACAAAAAGCATTCAATGAGATGTCGTTAGTTGCAGACGTACCACATCACAACTGTGCCCCAAGCATTACATATTTCTGATTCCATTGTTCGCATAGTACGGCACAACCTTAAATGTTTTAGGTAGATTTAACATTTAGTTTCATAGATTTAACATTGTAGTTTTAAGACCATCGGGGTCCATGTCATAATTTTAGTTTATAATGTTGGCTTCTGGATCGATGTCGCTGAATCTTTGGACAGTTCCAGATTTTATACAATGCACGCATTGCAAAAATTTAGCGATGTTAGCGAATTCGCGCGAGTAAAATTCTCTGCCACCAAAACTGTCGTCTTAAGCAGACGTTTCGCAAGCGTTACAGCTGGCATCATCAGAACCTGCTTACGGCATTTTCTTTCTGAAAACTGTAAGTAATGGAACTAGTCACAGGTAATTACAGAATGTTTCCGGAGCAGGAAAGACCGGAAAAATATTGTAAAATTCATTGCTTTTGACATCGATTCGATCGCAGAATGAAGTCGCCTTCGTCCGGAACAGTAGCGTCTTAGCTAAAAAGAAATCTACGATTGATGTGATTTCCTCCTGCTATTCCGCGAAGTAACTGCCGCTGACAAATTAAACTTTTCCTTAACCCTTTCGCGATATTGTTGCCATATGGCAACAGTAAACTTTAAAAGGCCGTCAACACTCTCTTGTAAAAAATATCAACTTTTTTGTAACATATTTTCAAAAATTGAAGTTTAATGGTTAAACAGAAATAAAATAAATAATAACCGCCCATTATATATCGGTAATACAACATTTTTAAAGAAAGCCTTCTGGCATATAGCACTTCACTCTGTAATTTGTATTTTGCACTTTTAGATTTTTTAGGCATTTTGGGCAAATGTTTTCAACAATTTTTGAATAAAGTATATAGAAAAATGTTCAATCTGCCATTTGGCATATAAATATTTTTTTGCTAGCAGCTTTAAAAGCTGTACTAATTTTTAAAACTAAGCTTGTTGCCATATGGCAACAAATTTCTCGTAAGGTGTTGACTTGCATTAGATTGCAGAAGAAGTTTCTTTGCGATTGAAACGAATACACAACATTTGTTGCCATATGGCAACATTAAAAAAAATCACTTAACAAAAAAAAAAAAAAAAAAATTATTTGTATTGTTATTGGTCGTAAAATAAATACTCAGACAAAAATTTGGATTTTTTGGATGGCGCAATGAAAAGATGTACCCAAAGGGTTAAGATCATCAAATTTGTAGCGGCATGTAAAGATCCTCCGATTCATGACTAACGTGCCAGTATTTGCACTAACTACTTCGTAGCAGCAATATCAACAAAACCATTGATCTGCTCGCACTACTGCTCTGAACTTGAAGAGATGAGTAGTGCAGCAGGTAGCGCAAAACGGGGGCTCAACTGTTTAGCTTCGCTCCAAGCTACATTTCGTTACTGCTTGAAGCTCAGAGCAGTAGTTAAGGAAAAATTTAAGTGCTCCCTGTAGTTGGAGTAGTAGCAACGAACTATAGAACCACAGCTGCTAACAAAGGAATATTTCTGCTTCAAAGTTTTATTTGAACATTTTTTATTTAATTATTGAGGAAGCAGCAACAGTGTGTAGATGCAAACAAGCTGGATATTTCCAGGAATACTTCAAGTGATTAATAAATATTTACTATTAACTACAAACAAAGTTTCTCTTTCAAAAAACAAAATTACAGACAGACAACATAAAACTCAATTTTTATTTGTATGGTTACTCTCGCCGATGCTTCAATGGCTTTCAACCTTTCCCATTTTCCCCGAATATTTAGCAGGTATTCGAGTGATAATGCGACAGCAGCCAAGGGTTTAAACTCTTGAAAATACAGACTAACGACACTGAAAAAGCCTAAAAACTGCTTTGTTTTTCCAAATAATGAGGTTATTTGTGCAGCCATTGCAAAACCTATAAAAAAAAAGTGGGGAAAGCTTCGAGACCTGAAATGAATTTCTGTTGTCTATCTATAATTTAATGTTTCAAACGAATTGGCGAAGTAAATATGCAGAGGAGCATATAAGGGGTCTTCCAAAAGGCGCGCTTAGATTTTGTTTTAGAGTAAGATTTGTAAAAATTTGGATTCTTTCAGGTTTCACTATTTTTATTTAAAATATGGCTCTTAACAATTATATGTGAAAAACGACAACATTTAAATGACCACCAGAAGAACGTCTACAGGTAAAATCTGGCAAACAGTCGACTCGTGAATGCCTAATTGTTGAGAAAGTCGAGTTATCGATGTTGAAGGTGGTTCAGCAAACACTTTGCTACGTCAAGTTTTTGGTCTGCCAGTCCTTTTTCAATCCTTGACGGAACCAGATTCTTGAAAGTGTTCACCAACCTGCGGACGATTATTTCCTCCAAAAAAAAATCGCGATATGGTGTTTTTAAAAATCAATAAATCAATCAATTTTTCTGTTGTATAAAATTGGGAAAAGGTACCGTCTAGGAACTATTCGCTACTTTTGAAAGACTCTTTGCATATAAACATTTTTCTGAAAGGGATGATTTTAATTATCTCTGGATCTTTTTAAAGAAAAACTTTCACATATAAATTTTTACATAAAGTTTTAGAGAGCTTGCATACACACACAGGAACACACTTTTTCTGTAGATTAATATTTTACAGCGCAATTTTTCCCAGATATCTAAACACATTCTCTTGCTACTTTTGTCAATAAAGAAAGTGGAATATAAATTAATTGTACACACTACAGTTACATGATTAAGATAAGCCGTTACAGATCGTAAAGTACTTAATTACTAAATTGCAAAAACAAGAAACGCTATAAATATGGGTATACAAATTATTAAAAGACTGAAATAGATGGGTATCTCGCACATCTTAGCTGATTTCATGAATGAAAGGGGTGTAGTAAATTTAGCGATTCACCCAAATAAGGAAATCTATTGAGTTAATGACAAATAGTAGAAATAACAAATGTATCGCCAATTAATTGATAATAAATTAATGGAAGATATGTGAAAACAGTACAGGCGTGAACACTTTTACTCGATTTCGTACAGATCACTTATACATCTGTATGTACATAAGTATGTACTGAGCCTATGTTATAAGAAGGATAATGTGCGACATAAATGAAAAGAAGTTATGGTACATAAAATAATCATAAATAGGTATATAAAAATACATATTTATGCTCCCCAATTGCTTGTTTTTGTTTTTTTCTTCTCCTCAATTAATGAAGATATTTTTTGTTGATGTACTTCATAGGCCTATATGTAAATACTCGTATACACACATATACTCGTACATGCAGAGGCCCACGCTTTAACCGCTACTGATCTTAATAATAAACATAAATCGATCCGGCCGGTTTAGACCGGCTAAATCTTCCTTTCTTCAGTTCATTTATTCATGCCCAAGTTATTTTTTGCATTGCGTGTTTTCAAAGCCCTGCCATTTTTGATTAATGGATCTCAAGTAATGTGTTACAAGACATGCAAACTTACATATATATGTTTGTCCACTAGAAGTATAACGCATGAACAAGTTACTTTAAAGTTTAGATAAATCAGTAACAAATATATTAAATATGTGAACGATATCCTAGTTTTAGGTGGTCGATCGCTATGCTTATGCAGAATACCATATGAAGTACGCCCGCCAGTGAATGACAGTTTAAGTCGATTAAGCTATGTCTGTCCATCCATGCGCCCATTAACTAGAGCAAAAATTCATATATTTCAATGAAAATTACTCTTCCTTCAGGGTAGGTTGGCATTGAAAATGGACGAAATCGGTCAATAAGCACGCCGAGATTGCGCATAACGGTTATTATCACAAAAGAAGAAAAGAACGCGATATTTCTGTTGTAAATGAAGAAAAATGTTTGCATTTGATATAAATTATACAAGTAAACAAATAAAAAAATTCTGGTGTCACACCCGCTTTGCATAAAAGCGCGCATCTCGATAACAGCATAATAAACCCGCCAAAACTTAGTATATAGTACGTGTTGCTCCCCTCCCCTCATTGACATCCGACATAATAATTATTGGAATAGGATAAAAACCATGCCCCCTTGTTATATGTTAAGACTGAATTTTCGGTCATCTGTCTGATGCTACAAGCTGTAACTCTCATTGCCGATGAGTTTGTTTGATTCCAAAACATAAGATTCCCTAAAATATTCGCAGGAAAATAAGGTTCAGTCCGAACTGAATATATCACTTCCATACAGGTTTAGATTCTTCTTCTTCCTTAGCATGCCAATCTTGGATGGACCACTGCTTCCTCAACTATCTTCCTCCAGATTTCTCGATTTGCTACTAAGCCCCACCACTTTTTCACGTGCATCTCTTTGAGATCGTCGACAACTGCATCTACCCATCTTTTCTTTGGTCCGCCTTTAGTTCGCTTTCCATATGGGTGTTTTGTCCTTGGATGAGATGCTCAAGTTCAGAGTTGATTTGATTATTTTGGAAAAATTCACAAAAATCATTTAGTGATCCCAATTTATAATTGGAAATACATCCCTCGCAAAGCGCGTCCCACAAAACCTTGATATTATGACGTGCTCAATTGAAAATCTGATGTTTACAAAACAGGGTACCCCATTTAGAAAAGAGTACCAATTTCAAGCAAACTGTAAAAGGATGTAAACAAACTTTTTTATTAACGCAAATTACAATTTGAATTAATTTTAATTACTTTACATCGAGCTGAAATAAACGCAACGCAAACTATTTTTTTTAACAGTTGTTTGCTTACGAAAAATCTAAGAGTGTATGGGTGATGTACGAAAACAATCAATACAGCCAGTCCCCATTTTACTTCGTTGCTGTCTGAACGACTGTCTGGACGAGTGTGTGAATGCGTGTGAAATGAGAGTGCAGAATTTTGCTGCCGAGTACCTGGTGACGTGGCAGCCGAAGTTACTTTTACAATTTTGCTTCAGACGGCCTATCCTGGTAATCTATCATCCTTGTGCCCGCCAATGGATTTATGCACGATCCATATAGTGTGATTGTACAAGTTTGATATTGTTATGATTGTACCAGCATGCTGGTTCAAATTTCGCTCTTGGAAAAAGAAAATTTCAAGTAGTAAACATGGCACTGTATCCGAAAACGCCTCCCTTTTTTGTTTTCTTTTCAAGGTAAGGACAAAAGAATTGCCTCTCAGATTTTGTCTTCACTCATGACTATTTTCAACGCGCACTTTTTATAAAGAAATGAATGTTGTACAAGCCAGCTGGTGCGGTATGTGAGTCGAGTCTGATGCCTCATTCACTTGATGCCGCCAGTCTGCTTGTGTCGTATATGGGCCCCTTTACTGTCCACCGTGACACAACAACTTTTTATTGAAGTAGGGTATGGGCTTTATGGGTGGCCGCCGTAGCCGAATGGGTTGTTGCGTGACTACCATTCGGATTTCAGAGAGAGTTGGTTCGAATCTCAGTGAAAGACCAAAAAATGCAGGAAAAGTTTTTTCTAATAGCGGTCGGCAGGCAATGGCAAACCTCCGAGTGTATTTCTGCCATGAAAAAGCTCCTCATAAAAATATCTGCCGTTCGGAATCGGCTTGAAACTGTAGGTCCCTCCATTTGTGGAACAACATCAGGACGCACGCCACAAATAGGAGGAGGAGCTCGGTCAAACACCCAAAAAGGGTGTACGCGCCAATTATGTATGTGTTTGTGTGTATATGGGCTGTAAAATTCTTTTGCTTCATTCAATTTGAAAAAATATTTCATTTAATTTAAAAATAATGCAAAAAGAAATACTCTTCGCGATATAGTACAAAAGCTTTTTTAATACTTCTGTTGCTTACCAAGAGAAAATCTTTACCAAAATACAAAAGCTCTGATTGAGGTTGAATTCCCAACTCCATCCCTGAGAGACATTCCAACCAGAACACTCTACATTGGACGACTCAAAGACTTCAGAAGGCATCAAAGCACAAAGATGTATGCAACAACAACGATATGATCCTGATAGAGATCTGTAGCCCGTTTACGAAAAAAAACGTTCCCCACATCTACAAAATCGACAAAATTATCGATTACTAGCAAACCCGGCCCCCTTCGCTGGGCACACTAAAATAGAATAGATATGGCTAGAATTTAGTACAATGTCTATCGCTTTGGAAAAAACGGTAAAAAGGGGGTGATAGAGGGGTGTATCCCCATCTTAAAACTGAAAACAGAACCTGCCGGAGGCTTATAGTTTTTAAGTAATTTAATGTTAAAGTTCTATAATTTAGCGAAAAGTTGGTGTTGCCATACACCTGAAATGAAAACGAAGTTCGCACGCAGGGATGTTCAGTGGAAGGTTCATTGTAAAACTGCAGTATTTTTTGCTGTAATTTAAAGTTGAGAAATAAATTTAAAAATAAAAACATACAACTCATTTAAACTTAAAAACAATGATATTAAGCGTATCACGAAAAATAATAAAGTAATTAAAATTAAATTAAATTAATTAACACAGTATTTTTGCTTGGAACTCTTTATCGCGTAGGCGGCCTTCGGCCGCGCTTCAAAAAATAACCCTCATCAGTCCAACTCCGGCTACGCAATCCACAGTATTTTTGCGTAGAACTCCTTTTTGCGTGGGCGGCCTTCGGCCGCGCTTCAAAAAATAACCCTCATCAGTCCAACTCCGGCTACGCAATCCACAGTATTTTTGCGTAGAACTCCTTTTCGCGTGGGCGGCCTTCGGCCGCGCTTCAAAAAAATAACCCTCATCAGTCCAACTCCGGCTACGCAATCCACAGTATTTTTGCGTAGAACTCCTTTTCGCGTGGGCGGCCTTCAGCCGCGCTTCAAAAAAATAACCCTCATCAGTCCAACTCCGGCTACGCAATGCACAGTATTTTTGCGTAAAACTCCTTTCCGTGTTAAAACCATTGAACCCAAAATTAAAACGTCATATGCGTGTATGTAGTAAGCAGGCACAATAACCCCATTCCCATCATTAACACTAAACTCAAGTACTTACTTTTTGTTTTCATTTGCAGGCATCCGGCAACACCATACTGTTGTAATTCCAATCTTCTTCTTGTTCGCGCTTAAAATTGGAATGTGATTGCATAGGGAAATGAATTTGCATTTAATTTTAATAGATATAATTAGAATATTAGCATAAAAATCGGCACAAACACGCATGTGAGTGTATATTTGGTGATTTATAGTGAAATGTTAAAAAATATAGAGTGTAATGTGGCAAATTATAGTGATGTTTCCAAGGGCATTTTGAATGTAAATAATTAAAAAATTATTATTTCCCGATTAATTTAAAGTTATAAACAGTGTTCCTTAACACCTCACTAACATCTCCACCAAGTTTCATTAAAAAAAACATTATAGTTTGCCAGAAATTCCAAAATAGACATTGTTCTAAATTCCAGCCCAATTTATATGTTTTATTAAGCATTGGAGCTTTTTTAACCATTATCCATTTATATTTTTCGAAAAAAAAACGAAAAAAAATTTTTTTCCACGAACACATAATTTCATTCGGATTTCACATTAAATTCTCAAATTTCGTAAGAAATTATTCACTGTTCCAAAATCCACTCCAAAAAAATTCACAAACAATTTTTACATGTTGCACTTACGTTTTTTCCTTATGGCATCCAAATCAGAAAGAAATATTGACACATTGTAACTCACACTGTCAATTTGACAGTTCAGTTCCGCCCCAAGCATTAAAAAAGTAAGCGACATTATGGCTGGTTCAAAAGAACGCTGTACCCGTTGCCAGTGCTCCGAATTACAACCAAACTTTACGAAACCCATTTTCAATACTTACTTAACAATGTGCGTAAGTTTGGTTTAATTCGGTGCAAAGACACGGCGGGTCCACGTTTTGGCATATATTTCGAGACCCTAGTCATCAATAGGTATGAAAATTACCCCGTATTAAAGCACTTAACAAAAGCTTTCATTTGATATCCATATTGTACATACACAACCAAAGGTTATCCGGGTCCACGTTTTGACCTATATCTCGAGACCCCAGTCACGGAGCGGCATGAAAAATACTACTTGATATCCATATTGTACAAACACATTCTAGGGTCCACGTTTTGGTCTCTATCTCGAGACCCTAGTCACGGAGCGGATGGAAATACTCTGAACTAAAGCATTCACCAACAGCTTCTATTTGATACCCATATTGTACATACACATCCGAAGGTTACCCGGGTCCACGTTTTGACCTATATCTCGAGCCCTATTTCCAAAATAAAATATAATCCATGTTACTCGTGGATGATGTAGCTTTCGAATGGTGAAAGAATTTTTAAAATCGGTCCAGTAGTTTTTGAGCCTATTCATTACAACCAAACAAACAAAGTTTTCCTCTTTATAATATTAGTATAGATAATGAATTCGCATCGATTCGATTCAATCAAACAAAAAGAACGAAAATTCAAATTAATTAAGCAATCTTTATTATTTTTGTTTAGAACTGTTCATGACATTTATATTTTAAAGATAATCTCTTTCAAATTTTGGCCGCAACTTCACCGTAATTTGGTCGTCCGTAAACACCAATTTTAAATGACTCGCTGGAAGACTTCAGTCGGTATCTCGTGAATAACTTTTATAATGTTCGCTTCCAATGCCTCAATCGAAGCTGGTTCATCCAAAAAGCATTTAAGCTTTGCATACCCACACTAATAAAAGTCCAAAGGTATGATATCACACAATCTTGGTGGTCACTTGGTGGTCCGAGACGAGAGATAAATTGCTCACCGAAACGACGGCGCAGTAAATCTATTTTTTCACGGGCTGTATGGCAAGTAGCACTGTCTTGTTAGAACCAAATGTTGTGCAGATCACGGACTTCAATTTCCGCCAATATCATGGCGCGATACAAGCCCATAGGCCGCACCAAACGGTTCTTTTCAATGCATGTAATGGGTGTTCTTGAGTGGCTTTGTATTGCTCTTCAGTCCAAATGCCATTGAGCCAAAAAATGTTGTTGGACTGAGCGCGCGATGAACACTTTTCACAGAACGTCGATTTTCATAAGCCTTTCCATGTTGAAATGTTAATGAATACTGAAGAAAAATTATGTATTTAGTTTTACGTGATCACCCTTTCTATTGGAAAAAGTACCTCCAATCTGGTCACCCTTTATTTTCGTCAACAATTCTTATGGTAGTGTGGGAACATAGCTGAAAATGTCGTACGGGAACATCCTTTTGGCCTCACTGCATTCATTATTATTATTCAATTTAATTTAACGTCGTTATCCGTTCTAAGAAAGAGATGATTCGAGAAGTGTTCTTTCAAACGACAAGACATATAGAATTGGAGTTCCTTTATGAGTTATAAGTTTCTATCTTAACAGTCTTGAAATAAACATCACAAATAAATAGTGTTAATATAAAATAAAAAGTATATACATGCGGGGGATCTATTCCCCCACAGTAGGTTGTAACTAATTGTTTATGTTTCTTCTTCTTCGTACTGTGAAAATAGAAGTTTTATATCAGTGTTGCCAACACCCATCCAAAGTGATCCGAAACATTACAATGAGAATGGATCGTAAAATTGAGCTGGATAACCTAAAGAATCGTCTTGCTTTATAGATATCGTTTTGTTTTATATATTCTTTAGTATTGTTTTCGCGCGAGATTTCCCATATAGAATTTTGTCCCGAAATCTGAGATTATAAAATGATCCCGTGTTTTCTGTGTTGTACGTAATTATTTTTACGAATGTAAAAAGAAACGTCAAAGGAAAAGCTAAATAAAATGGACACCGGCAAAGAAAACAGGTTTATAGGCATAATTCTAATAAAATTTTTGTTAAGTATTATTAATTATGCATTCATATAACATAAAAAGCGTGTGTCCGTAGCGCTTTGCCCTCTTATTACTTACTATAAAATGTAATATCGAATTTCGCATGCGTATTGCTGCCAGAATTTTTTGAAACCTTCGTTTACGGATTTCCTACAACTGTTTATTATTAGCAGCGAAATGCCAAATAAAATTAGCTATTCCTTCTCCTTGTATTTTCTTCATATCGTTAATAATAATTAAACAAACAAAACACTGAAATATTCCACCAAATAATTTCTATGAAGAAAAACCTTTCACAAGAGTATTGACAGCTGATTGTCAATTTTGCAGGTAATCTGCCATATCTGAACGGTTAGATTAATCTTGTGGATTTATTGATAATTAATACAAATGTAAACGTAATTTTATGCTGCGCGTGCTTTATACAACAAACCGAAAACATCCCTGTACTTCATAAAACCGAATGCATTCCTGTATTCCTTCTATTACAAAAGCTTTGTCGTCCCAAAACATATGTTTACAAAAAAATATATTATTTTCATTTGCCAGATATGAGGATGAAAATTGTCAAATAAATCTATTGTTACATATGTACATCTGAGAATTGAACGAATGGAATAAGCTGGAATCGGTGGTAACATCTCGGCTTTGCAACATTCAACAAAAATTTACGCCAGCAGCAATCTGGTTTTGTGAAACTAAAAATCAAAATCGCTAATTAGAAAAACGACAACAATATGAGTTCAGCTGCGGTAACTGCTGCTATTCAAAGCACAGCCGGAGCAGTACCCGTTCGAAATGAAAAAGGTAGATTTAAAGATCAGCAAATGTGTATGGATTTTCAGTGTGCACTAACTAAATTCATTATATGTCAGGTGAAATTTCCATGCAGAAAGTGAAGGTGCAGCGGTATGTCTCAGGCAAACGCCCAGATTATGCCATTGCTGGCACAAGTTCCGATGAATCAGATTTGGAAGACTTCATAGATCATCGCAAACGTGCTGCTCAAGCTCAACTCGAACGACGTCCCCAGAAAGAACACGCAACAGACGAACATCAGGAAACACCTCAATCAGGGGATGAGGAAGAAGTCGATGATCCGCGTTTGAGACGTCTGCGTACTCGTCCCGAAGATCAGGAAGAGTTGGAGAGGGAACGTCTTGAAAGACACAGGCACATTCATGAGCCAGAAATAGTTGAATCTGACTCAGAGGAAAGTGAACCCGAGGTAACCGCGAGTAAAGCGACAAATAAAATTACACTCGCATCGGAGTCTGATTCAGACTCAGAACTAAGTGAAGATGAGTTAGAGCAACGGCGCATGAAGTTGCGTCATCGCATGTTACAACAACAAAAGGAAGAAGAGGTAACATTTGAGCACTAGGCTTTGGACTTTTGAGCCAATTGTTTTCTTATTAATTGCAGATTTTGCAAAAGGAGGAGGAAAAACAATCTGAATCCTCTGAAACCGAAAGTTCTGATTATGAGGAAGAAACTGAGAGCGAGGAAGATAACGAGCCCCGCCTAAAACCGCTATTTGTCCGAAAACGTGAACGTGCAACTATACAGGAAAAGGAGCGAGAAGCGCAAAAACAAAAACAATTGGAGACGGAAGCGAAAAGAGCAGCTAAAGAACGTAGACGCGCAACACTGCGTCTAGTAGAGGATAGCGTTAAAAAAGATCTAGAAAAGGCTAAGGTATTGAATGTAATAAAATTTCTACACATATTTTCAACATTATTTAATATCTTCATAACAGCCTGACACTGCCGAAGCAAGCATAGACGATGTATGCACCGACGATGAGAACGATGAAGTTGAATACGAAGCTTGGAAATTGCGCGAGTTGAAACGAGTGAAGCGCGATCGAGAGGAGCGTGAAAAGTATGCCATTTCATAAATTGCAATTTTATAATTTTTTAATAATCATATCTTTAATAGCGCTGAACGAGATAAATCGGAAATAGATCGCATGCGCAACTTGACCGAAGAAGAACGGCGCCAAGAATTGCGTAATAATCCTAAGGTTATTACTAACAAAGCTGCCAAAGGAAAATACAAGTTTTTGCAGAAGTACTATCATCGTGGTGCTTTCTATTTGAACGAAGAAAACGATGTGCTGAAGCGTGACTTTGCCCAAGCCACTTTGGAAGACCACTTCGACAAAACTATTTTACCAAAGGTAATGCAAGTAAAGAACTTCGGTCGATGCGGACGCACAAAGTATACACATTTGGTAGATCAAGATACGACAAAATTCGATTCCCCATGGTATGCTGAGACGTCGAACAATATTAAATTTCACAATGAGAAGGCAGGCGGCATGAAACAAGTATTTGATCGACCGTCTTTGTCCAAACGCAAGAAGATGGAATAATGAGCACCATCTACTGAAAATATACAGTTTAATATAATAGATAAGCATTTATGAAAACGTTAGCATAATACTACTAATGTATTTTCTATAAAAATAAATAACCTGGCGCTAAATCCGCCTCCAAAAAAACGCCGGTATTGGAGCACCAATATTTAGATATTTTATTTACACGTTTACGTTTTGATTTTATTATTTTCATGTTATCCATTAGGTTCCTAGTAGTGCCATTACTCGTGCGCACTACCAAAATCAATTGCCATTGGTGTTGGGCCTGCAGCCAAGGAAGTTGTTGCCAAACATTTTTCAGCCCAATTCATCTTGTCGTCGCGCTCTTTAATTTTATCCAAAGACGTCCAAGATAAATCATATTCTAATCTGTAACTGCCGAGATATTTCTGGTCTACTTTATCTTTCCACTCCTATATTTACAATTTGTATAATTAGCTACAAGAACAGATTTACATATACATATATGCAGTGTTGACTTACTTCCGGCGAAAGCATACTAAAATAGCTTTGACCCGATGAACGCTGATAAAGATGATAAATATGGCCTGGCTTTTTCGTGAAATTGCATGCGGCGTTGTGCAATAATTGGCTCTCTTCAGATTCCTTTATTATTTCCATGGCCTGGGCTTGCAGCATTTTAATCTGAGGGAAGAAAATATGTTATATGAGGTCTCATTTACTAAACTCTTGCTTGCACATCTCACTTGGTCTAGTATCACACATAGCTTCTGGCACGTGCCAGATTTCAGCTGCTTGTCCGCATTTTGTATTTGAGTCGCCAGCGAGATAATGTCTTCCTTTTCATGCATTGATACGCGCAATGGGTCCACGATATGCACTCCATTAGGGCAGGGATTTCTTTCAACCAACTGCGCTGCGAAATTAACGCATATTTAGCTTAAATATTTTACAAAAGACGAGTGCAAGTGTTAATTACCCTTCTTCACAGCAATGTCGTATGTTAAATCCTCCATTTCTATAGCAGACCTTTTCATAACAAATGCATTAAGCTCTTATTCTTATTTTTGAACTATTTTTTGCTGCAAAATATCCGATAGATTAACGATACATAGTTTTTTGTATCTGACT
This sequence comes from Anastrepha fraterculus, assembly GCA_037575425.1. Lineage (NCBI taxonomy): Eukaryota > Metazoa > Arthropoda > Insecta > Diptera > Tephritidae > Anastrepha > Anastrepha fraterculus. Next base: position 106,266 of record JAYXIM010001881.1, read on the forward strand.
CTAGTACTAACTCGATAACTTTCCGATTTTTTTAGAAAAAGTAGTTGCGTTCGAGAACGCAAAAATTTCTAATATTATTCTTAATTTTTACAAGCGGACGTGCGATAACGCTGAAAAATTATCCATCACTCAAATATTGAGAGAGCAAACCGACAGACTAGGCAAGAGAGACCATCATTTTGTATTGGAGAAATGTTTCCTGCACACAATATCCGTCACGAAAGCAAATCATTGAACTTTTTGTAAACAAACAAATGATTTATTTTGTGCGATAAAACGATAACAAAAATCGTTAGCATATAAAATATTTATGGTATTTTATATATATGGAATCCGATCTATAACTTTCAATGCTACTAAAATAGAAGAGCGCGAGGTAAGTTGATTCGCTTTGGAATGTTTTGGCTTATAATACGTTCACATATGCATTAATCACCTATAAATCCACCAAATTAATCTACCCGTTCACATATGGCAGAATACCTGCAAAATTGACAATCAGCTGTCAATACTCTTGGGAAAGGTTTTTCTTCATAGAAGTTATTTTGGAGGAACATTTAGGTGTTTTTGGTTTCTTTAATTATTATTAACGACATGAAGAGAATACAAGGAGAATGAATATCTAATTTAATTGCGCAATTGGCTGCTAATAATAACCAGTTGGAGGAAATGCGTAAGCAACGTTTACTGAGGTTACAAAAAATTATGGCATCAATACGCATGGGAAATTCTATACATTTTATTATAAGTAATAAGAGGACAAAACGTTTATGCACACTTTTTGAAGTGAAACTTCTTAGGCGTCGATGGACGAGCGAGAATGGAGAGTAAAATTTCAAGGCCATGCAACGTTTTGAGCATTTTCGTTCCGCGAAAGAGAAAAAAGATATAACTTAGAGGAAAAGGAGAGAGAGAGCTATACCTTATATATATCTTAGATACACTTTAGGGTATTTTTCCTAAGTTTTTCCTTGTGGTTGCTAATTTCTAGTGAGAAATAACGCTGCCTCTTTTTTGGTGCTTGTTTGTTGGTGCCAACTTGTAGGAAATATATTTTTGGTTCCTAAAATGCCTTACAATGACAAGTTTTTCGAATTTTAAAAACAAAAATGTATCTCAATAACTACTTGACCTTTTAAATACATAACTAGGAATATTATTAGAAAGTAAGTAATCAAAATACTTTTTTTATGTTAAAACTTCATTCACTATTTTTGTGTGAATTTTTTAGTAGAAACAGTTTTTATGAAATAATACGAACAAAGTTATGTAAAACAATTTTTTTTCGAAAGTTTACTAATATGATTTGGATACAATTTCATTAAAATACATATTCAACTACCTTTAATTTGAAATGTCATATGTCCATTTTGGTTTTGATTCCACTAAAGAAACCTTCATTAAACCAACTCCAGCTACGCTAAGACCAATAGTCAGTTCTGCGTTATCGGACATGGACTGCCACCCCAGTAGCATTCCCCGTACAGCAACAACGCTATCCACAGTATTTTTGCATATATACCTAATATTGATAATTAAATTATGTTGAATCGGGAAATTTTCGAAAAAAAGCTTAGACTACAAAAAAAGTTATTTACATCAAGTTAATAACCTTATCTAAGTGAAATCTTTTCACAGATGAGCCAGCACTACCTAACCTAATAACCTTCCCAGTGATGCACTTTGTTTTGTAAAGAGTCAAGCGGTTTTTAAATACGAAAAATTCAGCGAACCTCATTTCTAATTTTTTTCTAGCGAAATATTGCGTATACTTACTGTACTAGTTTTTGAGATATTGCGGTTTTTAAAATGCGTAAATCTGACCTTTTTCCGTTAATAATCTCCTTATTTTAGTACCGCTCTAATCGGCGTATAGTTCTATCCAACTCTTTTCTGGGGGTTTTTTTTTGTTTAGCGAAATGATGCAAATTCTTTACTTATACAAAAGCAGACAAGAAAAATATAGGTTCCCACCGTTGTTGTTGTTGTAGCAGCATAAACATTCCCCATACTTACATACGGTGAATGCTGCTGGAGTGACAGTCCTTGGCCGGATATAAATCTGCGTCGTTTCAGTAACGTAGAACCAACTGTCGTGGAAACCGTCTCGAAGGTTGGTAGAAAGGAAGTTAAGCCAGAAGTCTCCACAAAAAATGATTCGAAACAAAATATTAATATTTTCCTATGTTTATATAGTTAAAGAGAAAAGATATTGCCTTATTGGGCCTTATTTCAATAGCTGAACTGGTTGCCTGATTCAATCCATAGTCAAATCTTTAACACTTCTCAGAGTACCACGCGATTAAAAACAAGAAAAACCAAAAACAAAGTCTGTGGGTATTATTTCATTCGCAAACCAACTCTTTTTATTATTAGTTATCAGTTTAACATGTACAGATAATGTGCTGTATATCTATGTATTAATGCATCAGCTACACCAAGTTAATAATAATCTAACACCTATGACAATTATAATTTAATTTGTTCAAATTTAATTTTTTACAGTATTATAAATGCAATACTCGTAAGCCAATTGCAATGGAAATGTTTTTCTCTTTTGTTAAAATTTGTGCCAATATAATTTGATTTATACATTTACAGCACATATGGAAAAATGGCACGCCGACCTTTGGGGTAGTCTTTGAACTCTTTCTTGTAATTGCGGTGCTTGCCCAGAGCCCACACTGCCATTTGAAAAGCTCCAGCAAATGCAAACAGCAAAGCCGGCAAACATTGAGTCATTAAAGAGAAAGAAATCCAGGAACCAATCTCGTAGGTGTAGTTGGGGCAAGACACCAAACTGAAAATAACGATTAAAAAAAAAAACCCAATTGTTAAATGCATGCAAAATAGATAGGTTAACTAGTTAGATATTTTACTTGAATAGCTTTGTGAAGGGGTTATCATCAGGAACCGGAATTCTGCGCACTTTTGTGCCAGGTGGGCGCAAGTTACGTAGGGCAATGTGAATAGAAAAATTGCCCAGTTCGCAAATCTGTAAAGGTAGTTCACTCTATAATGTGACTGGTCATTTAGTATATTCAAAATTTATTTACCGCGAAAGCAGCTAAAGAACCCCAGACTTGAAGACAACAAGGGCTGGTATAAAGTGGATGATTAACGTGATACGAAACATAGGCTGTGAATCCCCAGTAGTAGCTGCAATTTTTGAAGAGATTACGGATGGGCATTGTCGCATGTGAGAAACGATGAACGAAAATAGTCTCTAAAACTCGTTTTACATAATGAACGACATAGCAGCCTGCTGCAATGCTGCAAAAGAAACACGGAATATAAACATTAACATATACATATATACATACTGTTTGCTAAATATAAATATTAATGCGAAATTCAATGAGCGCTTGTGAAACTTTGACTTGGCGACGCAAAGCGAAGCTAATTTACAGCAAAACATAAAAAAGTAAAGGTTAAACTAGGTCGTCGATATTGTTGTTGCAGTCACTGCATTTATGCTTATGTGATATGCTTCGCCAAAGACAATCACCAACGCTTACCAGGGGAAAGTTCATCATTGACAAACTTACTGTGCCGTTAATGAAATCGGTTTATCCGTTGCTTCACCATAGATGAGAGCGGGGCGAGCGTAGAAGATGAGGTATACGAACAGTGGGCCGGCATATTCAGCTAGAAATACAGTCTTCCAGCCAATCTGGGGTCCCAAATCTTTTATGTAAACCTTATTTGATTTTCCAATATTAAGCGACTCCAGCGTATCCGTTTCTTTAAGCGCCTTTCCACGCGGTTCCAAACGCAGTGATTGCCGTTCCGGAGCCGGTGTGCTTCCATATTGCTTATGTATTATATGGCGTAGGTCACCAACGGTAGTACTGGGAGGAACGTGGCATCTGCCAAACGACTTGGAGCCTGTTGTTGATAATATTTCGATCTAATCGTAAAGTAATTTCATAAGAAATTTCCACATAAAAAGTTAATTACACACTTACATCCATTCTATATTATGTTAATATTAACCGCACTATGAGCAAAGGAAATTAATTTATTTTTAATAGCTACTTTACTTATAATCAATAATAAATTGTGCGACACCCAACAAGCAAACTTCACAAATGCGCTTTGCACAAGTGTTTTGCTGTGAAAATTTCGAAGATTCACCCAACTGGAAGAAGAGAAATCAAAGTTCAATCCAAGGCGAATTCACAGAAGGTGACTTCAGTACAACAACGAATTTGCACATAATTGCCCTGTCAAAAATTGAATGGGAATGTAAAGCAATAACCAAGACAACAAAATTAAGCTAGGCACTTTGATGTTTGAGCCACCAAATCAAGGAAAAAAAAACACATATCAGCTGCTATAACGAAGCCACCTGTGTGGATTCAGCTTGGTTCAATCGATTAATCGCAAGTGTTTTTAACGCCCTAAAACGATATTCAAAGTAATTGCATTTGTGTATTTGAATCTCAGTAATCTTTTCTTTTAACGAATTATTTGATTGAAAGCTTCATTTGAATGTACCTTAGTTCGACCTTAAGATGCGGGTCAAGGCGCATCCATACAAGGTGATAGTATCTCAGAAACCGCCATTAAAAAAAGAGTTACTTACAGGAAGTCTGACGTCAGCTCTCTTCGCATTAAAAACACGCAAATGCAGGAGAAATAGCATGTTTGGGAAAATTCAGTGAATTGCTTTGTGAGGTGTAAACTAATCAAACTAATGAAAATGAAGTGCCGTGTGCTAAATGATGAAAGGACAAATTAATGCAGTTTGTTTGCGTTTTTATGCGGAGGACATCGTGGCAAGAAAGTATGTGTGTGTGCGATAATTTCTTGTGTTTGGTTGTCTTCATAGCTTTTTCCTACTCTTCCTATTCACAAACAAGTGATTATCCTACCTTTTGTTTGTTTATTCATGGGCTCTTACGACACAGTTAATTCGGAAGGTGCAATCTATTTCTCTATCATTCTTGCCCATTAATAATTGCCCACTTATTTAGCAGGTGCAAGTGCATCACTATGCCTGTATGCCGTGAATAGTTTTGGAGCGGATAGCGCGTTGACGGCTTGACAGGTAACCGCTGTCGTAATTAGAACACATCTAATAGCCTGAAATTGCATTGTATTGCGGCACACTAATGCTGAAAGCAGTGAACGACGTAAACGCAGTCCACTGTCAGCTGTTACGATCAAACTAATGAGAGCCCCATGTAAATGAAAAATCATCACCCTTCCGTTCCGTAGTATCGTAGGATTTTGGAAATTTGCGTAGAATTGTGATAGCTGATTGCTCTCTCACCACACAGTGTTGCCAAAAAGTATATTTCGAAATAATTTACAAAATGCTGTTAAACAAATTTTAATTTTTATTAAAATAACTTTAAAAAAATGTTGGATAATGTTAATTATAGAGAAATTAACTATTTGTAATTGTTGGTTTTTGGCTTTGGTTTATTATACAATTAGAAATTATAACTGATAACGTGGATGTGTAAAAAAGTATGTATGCAAAAATATCAATGGCAACATTGTGTAGATGCAACCAAACACAGACACACTCAAACTGGTGTATTCTACGGGATAAGTTTTGCTCAGTTTTGTATATCCTACGGGCAGCGGAAAGGGACTACGATACGTTGGCGAGTGTGAGCACCATGAAACAATGATGCCCGTGTATGCCGCGATTAAGTCCCGTTGCTTTTCTGATCACTTAATTACCATTGATTTGTTTACAATCAAATGCAAGCAAGATTGCAAAAGAAATATCTAATATTTTGCGAAGCAATAATATAGAAAGATTTTTTTAATAATAATAATTTTTTTGTAACAATGACTTTCAACGAGATGCTTATAGAGGAAGTGCGAAAGCACAGGTGTATTTACGATGTATCACTTAAGGAATTTGGAAGCGAGCTGAAGAAAGCTTGGAAGGAAATCGGGAAAGTGCTAAAGGCAAACCGTAAGTATTATCAAGGGCATGGTGTGAGAGGTGGCGAGGGTGTTTTCATGCTCAAAACGGGTCATGTAACCAGCCGGCAATAGCAGAAGATTCTCGTTCCCGCGGCAGTCGGTTCTACGTAACCGGATCGACCCCGATTTATATCCGGCCAAGGACTGTCACTTCAGCAGCATTCCTCGTATATGCACAGGGAATGGCTATGCTGCTACAGCAACAACAACAGCAGCAGCAGAAGATCCTCGTTACACCGCCGTAAGATAGAGCTGTTGTGGGGCGCGCTGAATTGTCGGTCCAGCTGGTGTTGCTTTTGTTAATTGTGCAGTTGTTGTTGTTAATATCGCTACTGACACTCTGCCTCCCTTCTTCTACATAAACGCCAGTATTCCATGCCGACAATTTTAGCTGTAGAATCTTTCGAATTGCGTCCTCGCAATAATTTATTCCCTAAATAATTACTTATGTATATAAATCTATTTATTTTGTATGGAATAATTTTTTTAGCGAAGATTTGCAAACAGCGATGGAATACTCTCCGGGACACATACAAAAGAATGAAGCGCACAAACGAGCTAGGCTCCAGCAATGGTGCACCAGTACCCAACAGGAAATGGAAGTTCCAAGAGGTATTATCCTTCCTGGATGATTGCAGAGATAAGAAGTAAGTATTAAAGTTAATAGTTTCTTCAATTCTAATACTTATGAAAACATTAATCATCTAACTTTTTCTTTATTAAAAACTGTCAGAAGCATTAAAATAGTAGAGCCAACAACAATTGTGTTGGAAGATATGGGGAATACAATACCAGAAAATTTCACCATGGAAGAAGACACGGACTCTCAATCATCATATTCTTCGGCAAGCTCAAGCGGAACAGCAATTGAGAGACTCGCCGATGCCGAACTGAAGAGTAGTTTAGCCAAAGCAATGGGGCTATGCCTTGCTTTAGTAACTGATCTTGTCAAAGTACCACAAAAAAATCCAACATTCTCACTTTTTGAATCTTTTGCTCAAAAAATAGTGGATGCAAACTTACCCCAAGCTGATGTTAACAGAATAGAAGCAAAAGTGATGTTATTGTTGCATGAGGAATTGGCAAAATTTTATAAATGAAATAACTATATTTGACTTGTTGGAATTAAATGAAGTGAAAACTGACAATAGTATTAATAATAAATGTAATACTTTTTCGTACTATGCGTTCGAGAAATATTTAAAGTTTCGCACGTTGCAAGGCGTACGGTAGTTGCAGCAATAAATTATGTAATATGTAAAGTATTTCAGGTAGTGTAAGCCGTCTACTATCCAAACTTGCACAAAAGAATGGAACGAAAATTTTCAATATGCAGGAACAGGATGCAATACAATTTCATTGTCGTTGCGGTATTTTAATTTGCTATGTGGGCATTTGTTACCACGCAGCAGAAACCTGTAATGACTTTTATTACTGGAATATCATTTATCACTTCTTTTAATTTAATTTATGTTCGGATGTGTTTGTAGCCTTAAGAAGCGAGCGGTGATTGTGGTACAGAGGTATGATGCAATTATACAAGGTATTATATGTTGTGTCGTGCTGGTTTCCCAGTCCCTTAGTTAAAAGTTGTACGCATATGGTCAGTCCTTGAGTACTGTTGAAATGAGGTGGATTACTATCGCAAATTAAATAAAGGGGAATAGTTAATCTTTCCTCATTTATTAAATAGTATATCGGCCAGTGTGTCTCTACTCCTAAATGCATTTTCAGAAGATCGATTCGCTTTTGCAATTCTGCAGGAAGGTAGACCAGCGTGGGATTCTCTCCAAGTTCCTGGTACCTGTAACCGTTTTCGAGGTGGTTCATGAGCTCGACGCTGAAATATCCACTCTCCCTCTCGATCATTAGATAGTTATGCAGTACAATTTTCGCTAAGACAATTATATCTAAATTTTTTTGTGCTGCGCTAAATTCATTTTCAATATGCAACTAATAATTTTTTGTTGTCATGGTTTAACTAATAAGTTCCCGCCAGGATATGAACACATCAAGTTGTGCTTCAATGGGAATGCATTAAGCCTCAACAAAATAATATTGGACAGTGGTTTCTGCTCTTGAAATATTGAAAAGTATAATTATTAATATAAAAGTGTAGTTGTATGCGAAATATAAAATTACCAGGAATTGCATCATCTGGCGAAATATAAAATCATTTTTCCAAATGAACTGTGTGAGAAAATTTCACAATCAGTCTTGCTTCGCATCGCACCCACGTCTACAAAAGTAAACGCGTAGTTGGAATCGCAGGCTGTCATTAGCACGACATCATACGTTTATTGTATTTGTAGAACAAGGATCTGCTGAGTGCTGGATAAACTATTTTTATATGTTTGCCATCAACCGCCCCACAACAACTCGGTATCCCGGTCATTACAACCTGTCTGATATATTTTTCCATTCATGCTAAATGCTCATGGCTCATGTCCATAAGGCATTGGGAGTATCGTAAATTATCTCTCTTACTGTCGATGCACCTATTTTATGCGACCAGGCGACATATTGTGGGTTGACTATTTATGATAGGTACTTCGATTTTAGTATTTAATCAACCATTTCGTTGCATTTCGAGTTTCTTCGTAATTGTGTTTAATCAACCGAATTATTCCGACGGTGGTGGATCAGCTGTTCACCACCCGTCAACCCGTTACGCGCTGCTCGGTTCGATTCTGTTTTGGGCATTATTCGGCTTTCAGTCTTTCATCTACCTTTCGTAAATATTGCGTTATTTTATTTAACATGTGAAACGTTTTCTGCATGTGGAAATAAATCGAAGTGTGTACATTCAGGATTTGTGGGAGACGTAGAAAATCTACTGAAACGTGAAAATAATTTCCATTTGCTGCTGGAATGAAAGTAAATAGGCGACACAATGACAGACAGTGGAGACGAGGTGAGAAATGCTGAAAAAGCGGCGACAAATGCTGCAACTCCTCATAATTTTTTGCAGATTGAGTTGTGCCAGAATGTAGGACCACACGAACTTGTGGAGGTTAAATCCAAGGCTGTTGTTAAGTTTTCGGCGGTGCAGGTGCCAACGAGTTTTAATCGTCTGCAATGCAACACCAATCTAAATCTGCCTCCTTCCAATTGGTTGACTACATCAGACAACAGCGGCCTACACCAAGCTCTTTACCAGTCCCCAGGTTTTGCTAGGTGAGTCACGTAAAAAATTTCCACTTTAATCATCATTTCATTCTGAAAACATTTTTATCTACACAGCTTTAGCATTGCCCACATGTTTCCAGACTGCGTGGGCGAGGTGGACGTTGTTACAGATGCTGAGAATATTAAACGGCTTTTAAAGCTGCCTTACACTTCTAAAAGTGCTGTTAGTATGATTGTCCATAAAGTGGGCAACACACTGCTACTTGACGAGTTCGACATACAAAAGTACTTGCTGCGTAAGGCCGATGACGATTGGAAGTGGCTACGTACTTTTATACTGGAGCATATCCTTGCGTATGGTGAGAAAGATCATAGCTTCTGTCTCAAGGATAAATCACGCGAGGCACTTCAAACTAAAAATTTGTTGTCGAAATTTCTATACTACAGCTTAAAACAATCAGGTGCTGAAGCACCAGAACAAGAAGCGCAACGCGTTCGTCCTGTTCTACCCATTACAGGACCAGTACTACCTGAACCCAAAGTAGAGGAGAATGTGCCGGATCCGAAATCAAGTCATGTGTTCAATCGGAACGTTCTTTGGACATTCGAGGATATACGAATGCTTATCGGCACCGATATGCCTATATTTGGTGGTCCCAATCGGCCATGTATTAGCCTGAGATTGCGCGACATGGCTAAGCCCATCAATGTGCTAACTGGCATTGATTATTGGCTCGACAATTTGATGTGTAACGTTCCAGAGGTGGTCATGTGTTATCACTTGGATGGAATTGTTCAGAAATACGAAATTATCAAAACAGAAGACCTTCCATATCTTGAGAACTCACAGTTTTCACCTCAAGTTGTGCGCAATGTGGCACAAAATATACTAGCGTTCCTGAAAGCTAACGCCACAAAAGCTGGGCATACTTATTGGTTGTTTAAGGGACGCAACGATGATGTTGTGAAGTTGTATGACCTCACCACGCTCTGCCAAAAAGACACAGAAGCAAATAGGTGTGACGAGAAGCAAGAAAATCCTTTCACTGTGCCTGTGGCTATGCTCTTATACACAGTGGCACGTAACATGAAGAGTACGGCCACACAGATAACACCCAAACTGGCGGGCAATATAAAGGCTTTGCTAGATAACTGCATTAAGCTATTGCCCAAAGAGAAATATCCGCAGATTGTTACATCTTCCCATTATATACTATCTGATTTGCATTTGCCGGCGGGAATCGATCCAAAGGCGCCAAAATTTGATAACTCTGATATTGATTCCGACACTCAATCAGTTTATGAAGAAGATGAAGATGATGATTTGGACAACGACGATGACTTCAATTTGAACGATGTCCACGATGAGTTAATTGAAAACGCTGAACAGAGTGGCAATGTGGCAGTGAAACAGATTTGCGACACTCTAAAGGAGTTAAATCTGGATGCCCATATTAAAAATGGCAAACGCTATCCACGCATACCGTCCCCGCTACATGCGGGAATAGAGGACCGATGCCGTATTTCTTTGGAGCATATAAGCGCTGGCATCGCGTGCCTGAAGTTCTTCAACTCCAGCGAGGAAAAGTTTATTAAAGAAAGTGAAGTGCGGGCCAAAGACGAAGAGAAGCAACGAATACTGCATGAGGAACAACACCCGAATATGGCAAAACCCTTCAAACCCATACCGTTACCCTACGAAAGCCTTAACAAAAAGGCATCAAATGGGGAGCCAGACACTCTCAAACATAATGATGACGAAACTGGCGATAGTCAAACAGAAAGCGAATTGGACAAAAAAACGAAAAAGTCAAAAGTTAAACGCAGTAAGGGTAGAGAACTGAAAGAGTGCAGCAGCATAAAAATCGAAGCAAATCAAGGACAGAGCCTGTCTGCCGCAGAAGACAAGCGAATCGGAACGAAATTCAATTTGCAACATTTCGGTTCATGGAATGTACACTTGAAACTGCTCTTGTTAGAGAAGGCCTGTCTTACCTACGCCACCTACGCCGAATTCCACTATGTGGAGCAGAAATACGGCAGATGCTTGAAGGCTATTTACATGGCTTGTCGGTGCCAGGAGGTTGTTTTGAAATACATGTCGGACATAGCATCGCAAAAGAGTTGTCTGCTGGGTCGCGCAGGCGACTGCTTCTTTCAAATGGCTAAGAACTGGCAGGACATCGACAGCTATCTCGAACAATTCAATGAGGAGTCGGAGATTGCACAGAATATCAACAATGAGCTCGTCAAGGACTTGAATGGGGGTAATCATTTGAGATACTCCTAAATTAAGCCAGTTTGTTCTCAGTATTTTTACATCCATTTGAACTTTCTTCCAGATGATCTCATTGAATTAATTACGCCATTGCCTAATATTGAACATTTGATGCTGTCAAGCTGTAAGTGCTATGAAAATGCGATTGAGTGCGTCATGGAAGGAAGTGATTCCGATGAAGATGCCAGAAGCGAGTTACTGCGTCGTTTGGGCAATGTGCGAAATGAGTTGGGCCTAAAGTACATGTACTGGGCGCAAGGTAAGCCAGCGGCGAAAACTCGAATATTTTTATCGACACAATTGTAAATATTTGTTAATAAGAATTTTGTTATTCCAATAGAGGAATATGCGAAAGTAATGGAGAATAAAGCGCACAAAGTGAATGATGATGACGATTCTACCGAATCTGGTCCGTTGAAGGAAATTCAAACCGAGGACGAGATGCAGAAAAGCGAAAAACCGGAAGAGCCGATTTATATAAAATTGGTAATGAAATCGTATGACTGCTTGATTCGGGGCATCTCGGTGTTCAGTGAGGTGCACGATAATGTTAATCTGGCCTTCTTGTATTGCAACATGGGGCGGTTCATGCGGTTCCGTGCGCACTTATATCTGCCGGAAGAAAAGTAAGAAACGATTTGGCTTTAGTTGAATATTTAATTAACTCCACTGTATCTGTAGCATAAACTTTGTGAGAAAGCAGAAAACGTTCTATAACGAAGCGTTTTTGAATTACGAAAAGGCGAAGGATATATTGGGCGCCCGAAAGTGCAGCCCAGAGTTGTGGGACTTGGTGAATTGGGAACTTTCAACTGCCACGTTTACCTTAGCAAAGCAGTTGCAAGATTTCAGTACTGCCGATGAGGTAATCATATATTCTATCCAATTTCTAAACTGAATGGCATTGATTTTATTCGTTTATGTAATGAAAAAGGCTACGCGGAGTGAATTAGAGAAGGAAGTGTTAGATCTGCTGCAAAAGTCATTAAAACTGTGCGACTTAGAGCATCCTGGATCAAGACAAATCCTCTACACATATCGCTCAGGTCTAATACACAAACGGTGAGCTTTAATATAACTCTAACAAATTAATATTCTAACAGTCGGAAATATTTTACAGCATCGCTTCATTTCACTATAGTCAGCTGCGTAACAGCTGCACTGACAACACAATCCCTAAAGCCACTTTGCAACTATGCAAGCATCACTATGAGCGCGCCGCTAGTATTTTGGACGGTTTGCGTGAAGCCAGCGACTATCTGGTGGTGCAGCTCGAACGCATTTCATTGCAAGAATTCTTAGCCGAAAGTAAATATGCCATTTTAGCACCAGCCAATGGTTGTTTTCTTATATTTCCTTATCTCTTTTAGTTTCTACTCATATTGCGCAAAAAATAAAACACTTGCAAACCGCCTTGAGTTTGTGTCTAAAGTCAAAAGTTGTATTCGAGTATGCCTTAGCCATGAATAACCCCACGGAACGCAACACAACGAATGACGAGTTCTGCAAGCACATCTTATTGTTTGAAAGCCGCTTGCAGAACACACTGAAAACACTAATAAAGATGTTGCTCAATGGAAAGGATCCAAAAAAATTAGTTGAGCTTTATAAAAAGATGTATATGACAACTCTAACTTTTAAACGGGCAACAGGCGAGCAGGACGCCACGGTGGAGCAGCTGGCGCAACATTTTTCCAATTTAATGCAGCAACTGAACGAGCTTGAGCAGTCACATAAACCAAATGTGAGCGAGAAGCTATAACCAACTACTACTAACTAATTCAATACGATGAATTTCTATATTCCCGGCTTTGAGAGAAAATTCTTAAAAATGGTTATTTCAGCTTAAATTTAATTTAAGACGTTTGAATATTAATTAATCTATAGGTCTTCTTAGTTTAAGAAACGCTTTGTTGATACACTGTGGACGTTATTTGAAACTTTGTTACACCGCGACAAACCATTAGTAGTAAGCTAATTTACGATGCTACTAAATTAATATTTATTTGTGAGTTGAATTGATTTACTTTGTAAATGCATTTTTTGTATTGAATGTCCCTCTGCAAATCTTGCGCAAATCCAAATGAAACGTAATAAAATCAAAATCTAATTAAATGTGTTTGTTTTTTATTAAAATTCAGTGTTTTTTATAAAGGGTGGTTAAGTTTCAAGGGCCGGTGTTGATTTTGAATAAAATACAATTTTTTTAGGAAATTATTCTCATTTCTCTTTATTATGATAATATTGGTATGGCTCAATTACGTATGGAACAAAATATCGGCTAAATGGCCACCGCGGCCTCGGCGACACACCTCCATCCGATGGTCCAAATTTTCGATGACGCTGAGGCATAATTGAGGTTCCATGCCGTTAGTGTGCCGAATTATCTCATCCTTTAGCTTTTGACTTGTTGCTGGCTTATCGACGTACACCGTTTCTTTCAAATAACCCCAAAGAAAGAAGTCCAACGGTGTCAAATCACATATCTTGCCGGCCAATTGAAATCGTCACGACGTGAGATTATTCGGCCATCAAATTTTTCGCGCAAAAGAGACATTGTTTCGTTAGCTGTGTGACAAGTGGCACCGTCCTGTTGAAACCACATCTCGCCCACATCCATATCTTCCAATTCGGACCGTATAAAGTTCGTTATCATCTCACGATAGCGAACACTATTCACAGTAACTGCCTGACCGGCCTCATTTTGGAAAAAATACGGCCCAATGATGCCGCCGGCTCATAAACCGCACCAAATAGTCACTCTTTGTGGGTGCATTGGTTTTTCGGCAATCACTCTTGGATTATCATTCGCCAAAATGCGGCAGTTCTGCTTATTGACCAATCCACTGAGGTGAAAATGTGCCTCATCACTAAAGATGATTTTCTTCGAAAATTGGTCATCCCCATTTCATAATAAGCCTGAATAACTTGAACGCGTTGCTCGATTGTGTATCTTTCCATGGTTCAAATTGAAAAATGTCAAATGAAATGCAGAAAAAACCTTGACGTTTAGATGTGATTCACATTCAACATCGGCCCTTTAAATTTAACCACCCTTTAGTAAATGCAAACCAATGATTATTCGCGTTATTGCGCGTTTTTCGCCATATTTCCAATTTAAGACAAATTTTCAATTATTCGTAATAGCGGGTCAAAAGGAAAATAGGGTATAAGATGCATTAAAAACATAAAAAAGAGACTGACTTTAGCCATTCTAGAATTATTTGGCGAGAATGAAAAATTAAACTGTTAATGGCTGAAAGAAAAATTTTGACTTCTGGAAAACCAAAATGCTATACAAAAGTCTAATATTTTTTTTAGTACAAAATCTGCCTTTTTAACACAGTGTGAAGACACTTTAATTCAAAAGCTGAATCAATTTTCCTCAAGTGTTTACAAAAATAACAATAAAGAATGGCAACCACCACAACCTACCTGACCTCCTACGTCGGTCGTTCCCACAGCAGTCGGTGCTGCGTTGCCGGAACGACCCGGATGTATACCCGGCCAAGGACTGTCCCTCCAGCAGTATTCCCCGAACATGTCTGGGGAGTGTTTATGCTGCCACAACAACAACAACCTAACCTCTGAGACCTGTCCTGGCTGGGCAACCTTGTGTGCCTAACTCGCATAATGGAATTTGTGTTTGATGAAAATTTATTTCAAAATTTCTTTGAAAATTGCGTAATTGTTGTAATAGCATAAAGTTCCCATAGATGCTTGGAGATTGCTGCTGAAGTTCTGGTAACCTAAAATGACTTTCTGGGGAATATTTATAAATATTTCTATTTAATTGTTTGGGTTAAACCTTTTTATTTTTCGACATAGTCTGCTTTTAGGCGCATACACTTCGTACAACGCTGTTCTAGTATGTTTATCCCTTCTGAATAATAGGCTCAGTCTAAATCTGAAAAATAGCCATTCGTTTCCGTAATCACCTCAACGTTCGAATAAAATCTTTTCCCCCTCCAGCCATTTCTTCAAATTGGGGAACAAATAGTATCCGAGGGATGCAGGGAGTCAAGTATAGAGGGGGGAAGGGGAGATGTGAAACGAGTTCGAACTCTATTTCGACTAATTTTGCGACTACAACTGCTGAGGCAAGAGCTGGTGTGTTGTCGTGATGGGAAAGGAAAATCACTCGACTTCCTCGATTCAAACGAATGCCAAACATAAAGAAATGTACCAATTTGGCTGAAACCTGGTGTGTGTTCTTCCAAAAGAGTGTTCTTCGACTCGACATCCACTGAAAATATTCTTCGATTTGAAGGACCCAGTTCGAAGGCACTTCTTTGAATAACTGCCGCAAAGTTTTTGAGGAAAAATGTTTGCGTGAGTAGGTTTTCGTTATCGTTCAAGGCTATGAAATGATTTTGGAACAATTAAAAAAAAAAATTGCATCAAAGTCATCGCTGTAGTTAACGCTGCGAAGGTAGACGAGAGGTGAGGTACAGATCACTAGACAGGGCCTTCACAATGAGGCTTCCATGCTCTCGATCAAGGAATACAGCAAAATGCTGCGTAAGCAATTTTTACTGGGATGCTACCGAAAGATCCAATCATCATTATAGGCATTTACCAGAGTCTGAGCCCCCTCCCATGTCAGAAAGCATATCTTCAACTATACTGAAGAGATTCAGAGCAAAACACAACTACAACTACTGGATCGGACAGTGTACAGACGGACATTAAACGACGTTCATCGGAAGACTTTTGCCACCTTTCTAAACTCCCGACTACGGAATGCCGTTATCAGAAACCAACCACCACCTATTGCAGACGAAGAACTTCAGCTGCCGCACTAGACCCGCGGTACTTTGGCCCAATTACGTTGTGGATATTATAGCAGTCTAAACTCCTAGGCATCTAGAATCGAGCTCTACATACCCAATATATGTCCAGCATGGGAAGGCAAATCGCATGACACTAGCCACCTATTCACATGCTTCATCAGACCTACTCACTTAATACCCGCTCCTGTCAAAACAGCACGTTTCCTGGTCCTACCTTTAGACGAGTTAAACGAAGACGAACGGTGACTACTCTGCATTGGCAGGGCTTAGTAAACTGCTGCAACAACAAAAACCACAATGCGCCGATGATTTAAATTCTGTCAAGTGGTTTTACCCCAGCAGCATTAGGCG
This sequence comes from Anastrepha fraterculus, assembly GCA_037575425.1. Lineage (NCBI taxonomy): Eukaryota > Metazoa > Arthropoda > Insecta > Diptera > Tephritidae > Anastrepha > Anastrepha fraterculus. The sequence goes on from JAYXIM010001881.1 coordinate 122,766, forward strand.
AAACACACTAGTTTCCATCACAAGTTCAATCAGCAACTGGGCGTCAACCGTTTTTCCTCTAATGTGCGGTGTGCACCTCTTTGAAAGCTAATTATGAAGCCGTTCGTCGAGACCCTTAGAGAGATTTTTTGCCTTTGTAGCGACTGATGGGCTGTCACAAAAAACGTAGGGTAAGAAATGTTCTCTGAAGTTTTTGTGAACGATCAGAGTGTTGAGTTTTATGGGACTCTTTTTTCTCCTAAGGGTGATTTAAAATTTTTTATGCAATTATCAAAAGTCTGTATTCGAGATTCAAAACCCAATAAACCAACTTTAACTGCGTCAATTAGTTACTTCAATAACTTTTCCATTTCTTAAAGAGAAATTAATTTATCATTCCAAGGCGAGTGCAGAGTATTTTAAAAACGAATTTATTGGTTCAATTTCTAATGCCGTGTGCGTTTATATTTTTACATTTTAACGAATACATAAAAAATCCCATTGCTTATTCTCGTTCATTTTGGTACAACGGAAGCAGCGGCTTGGCATTGGGAGCATACCAAATATTGGGATTCTGGTTTAGACCAAGGGGCATCTGCTGACCTGGAGGACCGGGCGGACCTGGTGGACCAGGCAGTCCAGTGCGTCCCTGTGGTCCCGGCCTCCCCGTAGACCCTGTAGCGCCAGTAAAACCCCTCGGACCCGGCGGTCCGGGTGGACCTGGTGGACCAGGAGGACCCACCACTGCCACAGGCAGTATAGCTGCAGGAGGCTGTAGTCCATTATTTTCTTGACTCATGACACCATTTGGCACTTGCCCTGCCGACGTTAGCAAATTTAGTCCCGTGTTGCCATTCAAATTAAAACCGAGATGCACGCGATCGGCTAATGACCAGCGTTGAAAAGCATTCTCGTAATAGGGATAATTGCGGCGCATGTCATTCGTCAGACGGTTCTCCAGTATGGCAGCAGTGTTGGGTGTTGAACCACCGTAAATCGGGTAGCCAATGTTGGGCAACATATACTTAATCTGTTCATCATCCATTACGGGTATTGCATTTGAGTAAAGGTAGTCGGGCAATTTGCGGCTATCCTTCTCCAAGTCGCTTTCTTGTGATGAAGCTTTTTCGGGAGCACTATCAGGCGATTGACCGCTCGTGTCCTTGTGCTTGTCCTGCAGGGTGCCCTGCTCATCTTGTGCGTATATCACTATTTTGCCATCGCCGTCGGCGTTGCGTGCAACACCAAAGTGGAGAGGGGTGGCACGCAGCGAGTGCACTAGCGGGCTGGAGCCGGTGGTGAGCAGCAGCAGGATAGCTGTTTGTGTTGGGAAGAAAGTAAGTTAAGTTGAAATCACTATGAACTGCTTGTCTGAAGTAGCTTACCAATTTCTTGTATTGTCTTAATGGAGTTCATTTCGGTTGTGTTGTTGTCTAACTTCAAGATCATGCTTTTATATCGAACTTTGGGATACCAACTCTTTCATTTATGTTTTTCTTTAACTCGCGAGATAGAAATCTGCTAAAGAAATGCTTCTGAGAACTTTATTAACAAGTAGACTAAGTGGCTGAAGTGATGCGCGGTGGTCGTTATGACTTAAGGCATAACTGGGTCAGACTTCAACCTTATGGGAGATCACTGACCGCAAAGAAATGAGTTGGTGATTAATATTAGGCGACATGGCAACCTAAGCGACAAACTATGTATGTGTGTGTGCACACATACGACTAAATTGTGTTGGGTCATTGTGATTATGAGCGCTGATAACAGCAAGCACTCATTTGTCTTTCGTTTTGACATCCTTTCTATGGGTCATTAAAACTTGCTGATGGATAGCTGTTGTAGAAAATAATTTATTACCCAATAACTATAAAATTGACGCAAGTTAGACATTTAATTAAAAGTATGTATTTTCGAATATTAGCTAGATTTATTTTTTCTTGTCTTGTATACATTTCACTCATAATCGTAGTTGTCTATTTCATCGTCCGCATAAATTTCATGTGGCATGTGTCGTGCTGACGACGTACCTGGCGGTCCCGGGGGCCCGGGCGGTCCCATAAAACCTTGCGGCCCTGGCGGTCCCGGTGGTCCGTTAGAGCCGGGAAAACCACGTCTTCCACGTGAGCCCAGCGCGCCTTGTTGACCAGGTGCACCATCACGTCCATCTGGGCCCGGGATACCTTGCATGCCGATGGCTCCGACTGGACCGATATCGCCGGTGGGACCACGTGCGCCCGGATTGCCTACTTTGCCGGACAGACCAGGAAGGCCTGGTGGTCCCGGTGGCCCTTGCTGTGTGTAGTAAACCTGACCCTGATTGCCGAATTGTGCCTCAAGTGGCCGCAGAGTTTCACAAAGCGCAAGCAAGACTGTAAAGAAAGCAGCACAAGAATATTAAAATTTTAATACGTGGCGATAACTCAACTAGATTTGATGCCTACTGAGTAGAAAGTATGTTGCATAATCCATTTTACGTGGTCAACTGTGTGGCGGACCGACGCTCAGCTCCTTTTATACACCTGCACTGGCGGGTGCATTCTTACAGATGCACAGAGGCACAAAGTGCATTTCGTTCATTGATTTATGTGCCGAGATAAATGATGTCGTTTGAGTTCGATTATTTGGGCACATAAAATTGAGATCAAATAGGGTTTTTTTTTATTTCGGTTATTTTTCTCGACCAGCTGCATACTTAATGAATGGGTCTACAAAAATATTTAAATTTCTTTGCTGCAAAACAAGTTAATTTCCCGTTTTCTAGTGGTAATAAAATAAAGCTGCGGTCTGATTTCTTCATTATTTCTCTACTTTTACGATAGGCTGATGGAATTTGTGGTGGAAGGTGGTATAAAGAATTCTGGGGAGATTTATGTGTTAGCAGGCAATTCAATAGCAATAAAATCTACGCGCTGCATCTACTTACACTTAGTTATTGGAATAATTAAGTGACATTAAATGGACGAAGGGGAATGTATGATAAATAGGTAGGCAGTGCATCAGCTGCGCATTACACATAATTTAAATTTACCGAAGTATCAACAGGTTGAAGTTACTGTTAATAGAAATTAATTTATAGCAGTAACATTTCTTGCTTTTCTTACATTTATAAAATAAGTACGTGGGTTTACGGTTCTGGCAGCGGGATTCATGGTTTCATTGTGGTCCCGTTTTGCTAAAATGAAAAGCTCTTCCAGACTACCTTCCTACTTGTGGAAATAAATTACATTCTTTAAATTTTGGCATTACTCAAGGAATTGTTGACTATCCACAACTTTTGGAAATAATAAACTTTAGAACATTTTAAGCACCAAATTTAAAAAGAATTGTCTTTATTAATAAAGAGTTAATATGGAGATTTATATTCACAAAAGTATTATGAATGTTATTTCTTTTAAACGGAAACTTGTACTTTGGGATTTTTTGATACAAATAACTGATTTTTAATAACAACATATTATTTAAAGAGCATTATTTAAGATCCTTTATACAAAAATCAAATTTAAAAAAAAAAACTAAAGTTTGCAATATACAATATCCAAAATAAACAAGACTGAGCTAAAATAGAAACGACAGGAGCTTTGTAACTGATAACTTCAAGTTTAGTTATTCAAAGTAGTCTCCTCTGACCTCGATACACTATTTTGCGTGATCTAAAAGCTTTTCGAAAGAGTGTTTCAGCTCTTTGAGCGGAATGTTCTTCAGAATGTCGGTACAAGCCTTTTGGTTGACCTCTACGGACGCAAAACGTTTTCCTTTCATGGCCAAATGCAAATTTCCGAATAGGTAGAAGACACAGAGCGCCATACCAAGCGAATATTGTGAGTGATTTAAGGTTAAAATGCGATTTCTAGTCAAAAAATCAGTCACAAGAGAAGATCGATGAGATGGTACGTTATCATGCAATAAGCGCCAACTTCCTCCTTCGCCGTATTCAGGGCGAATTCGACGAATGCGCGAAAATGTTTGGCTCATTTTCACGAACTCCTTGTGGACAATTCCTTTGGAATGGTAAAAACAAATGAGCATCGACTTGGTTTTTGACTTCTCCTGACCCGATTTTTTGGGTGGTAGCTCGCCTGGGACTTTCCATTTGGCGTCAAACGCTTAGTTTCAGATTCATGTTGGAAATACCACCTTTCATCACCAGTTACAATGTTGTAAAGGAAGTTCTCGTCTTTTCTCGCCTCTTTAATAATGTCTTTCGAATGTTGAGTTCTGAGCAATTTTTGGCGCTCAGTTAACTTGTGCGGTATGAAACGTTCACAGACCTTTCGTAAGCCTAAATGATCAGTTAAAATGCGATAAATAAATGTTCTAGAGATATTCAGCTCCGATTCCATGAATTTCAACGATGATTTTGGATAATTTTTGATAAATTTACGAACAATTTCGATGGAGTTTTCGGTGATTACTGATTTTGGGCGGTCCGTATGTTCATTGTCATTTATGTCCTTACAACCATCTCTGAAACGAGTAAGCCACTCATGAACTCTGGCACGAGATAGACAATCATCGCCATAAACTTTTTTCATCAATTCAAATGTTTCGGTATGTGTTTTACCGATTTTAAAACGAAATTTGATATTAACTCTCTGTTCGAAACTCAATTTTGTGCCGATGACACATATATACTGACACTTTAGACGCAATAACTTCGCTTCCACTGAACCGAATGTCACCAAACTTTCACTGGAAGTCAGCTAGGGATGTAACTTCCAACGCAAAAACTCATTAAAAAGATGGCGCCATCAAAAACATTTTTATGACGCCAGTCTTGTTTATTTTGGACTTCACCTTGTATTATTGCCACTATTCGGGTGGCAAGCAGAGTAAAATCTCTACTGAATCTAGTAAAACTCAAAAATATTAAGAAAATTTATATACACGAATTTAACTATTTCACTTTAATTGAACAATACATATTCATTGAAAAATTTTCAGATAATTCAATATGGGTTAACTCAATAGGTTTCCACTGACCTAATAAATGTGAAAATTTTACTTTTTGGCTTTCATCCTGAAATTTTTCTTATGTGCGGGATTCGGATAACTAAAATTCCTCCACCACTCAAAAAAATTAGAAGGATATTTTAATTTCTTATATTCTTAATATCAGTTTAGGGCTACCTATAATATATTCTTAATATTTCAGCTTTTAATGATAACTATTTTAAAAATATTTAGAAATAATTGTTTGAATCTCGGTGAAACACCAAATTAAGAAAAACATTTTTCTAATAGCGGTCGCTCCACGGCAGGCAATGGCAAACCTCCGAGTGTATTTCTGCCATGAAAAACCTCCTCATAAAAAATATCTACCGTTCGGAATCGGCTTGAAACTGTTGGTCCCTCCATTTGTGGAACAACATCAAGACGCACACCACAAATAGGAGGAGGAGCTCGGCCAAACTCACAAAAAGGGTGTACGCGCCAATTATAAATAAATAAAGCACACATTTCACGAAACTTTTGTTGCTTTGGAAACATGAACGGCTCCTCAACGAAATTATACTCAACAGAAGTTCTATATATTTAACACTATTCAGTTTTGTGGATATGCAACATATAAGCGTTTTGCCTTTGACACTAATGGCTGCCCAAACCATGATAGAACCCTCTACGAAATTACGAGCAATCCTCTGGTAGCGATTCATAAATGTTTTCTAATGATTTTGAAATTTCCGTGGACTCATTTTTTTTGTGCACACATTAGTATGGAGAGGTACCCGGCTCCCTTCTCTAATACCTACTGATTATCGCCATTAGTACGGCATTCGTAATTTATGTAACTGCATCAAATTTTAGTATCTTAGCAAAAGCGGTTTCCGAGAAAAGCTATGTGCAGGTTTCAGTTTGTTTGGGAGGTGTCACGTCCCTTTTTCCATTACCTACCACTTTTCACCCATAAAACAGGTATTGCCAATTTGTGTAACTGTATCGAATTTCATTATCATAGCTTTCGTTGATCCGGAGAAAAGTGGTTTGGAAATTTCAGTTTATATATTTAGGAGGTGCCACACCCCCGTTTGCAATACCTACCACTTGTTACGCTAAGTATGTTCAGGCTGGTTGGTGGGATGTCTTATTATGGAATCAAATCGGCGCTTTAGAGCTACTTGGAGAGTGTCAGTCTAGTACTTCGACCATTTCAACTACCTACGGTATATATAATTTATGCATTCGTGCCATGTTCCAGTTCCCTAGCTTAATTGGTTTTAGATATACGTCAGGCGATACTCGACAACGATGGAGACTACACAGAGTATTGAGTAATTGCGACTCGTAGTTTTGTACATACTTTTATGTAAAAAAAAATTTAAATATATGTCTTTTATACTTTATGAATAATCGTGGTTCCCTTTTTTCTGACACAGACTGTTCATTGGTTAGCACATTCTGGTCTATACTAATATGTCAGATGCCGCGCTCCCTATACCATATATTGGGATAAACTTATATACACTAAGGAAAGTTATTTCCTTCAAATCGGTACATGTTTCATTGAAATCGGGCAACAGGTACACTCAAGGAAGGGAGAGAAAAGTTTTTATTTGGCAATAAATATTATAAAGTTATTATATTATTAAGACTGGCGTCATAAAAATGTTTTTGATGGCACCATCTTTTTAATGAGTCTTTGCGTTGGAAGTTACATCCCTAGTTGACTTCCAGTGAAAGCTTGGTGACATTCGGTTCAGTGGGAGTGAAGTGTCAGTATGTTTGTGCCATCGGTACAAAAATGAATTTCGAACAAAAATCTAGTATCACATTTTGTTTTAAAATTGATGAAACGTGTACCGAATCATTTGAATTGATGAAAAAGTTTATGGCGATGATTGTCTATCTCGTGTCAGAGTTCATGAGTGGTTTACAGGTTTCAGAGATGGTTATGAGGACATAAATGACAATGAACATACGGACCGCCCAAAATCAGTAATCACCGAAAGCTCCATCGCAATTATTCGTAAACTTAAGAAAAATGAAACGAAACCATTGTTGAAATTCATGTAAGCGGAATTTAGAACATTTATTTATCGCATTTTAACTGATCATTTAGGCTTACGAAAGGTCTGTGCACGTTTTACTCCGCACAAATCAACTGTGGACCAAAAATTGCTCAGAATTCAACATTCCATAAAACTTCCTTTACAACATTGTAACTGATGATGAAACGTGGTGTTTCCAACATGAATCTGAAACTAAGCCTTTGACGCCAAATGGAAGACCCCAGATGATCCACCACTCAAAAAATCATGTTTCGAGAAGTCAACAATCAAGTCGATGCTCATTTGCTTTTACGATTCCAAGGTCCTCAAGGAGTCAATGCAAATTTCTATCTTGGCATTCGTCGAATTCGCCCTGAATACCGCGATGGAGGAACCTGGCGCTTATTGCATGATAAAGCACCATCTCATCGATCCTTTCTTGTGACTGATTTTTTGACTAGAAATCGCATTTTAACGTATAATATTTACCTCAAATATCTCACCCACATATCCGAAGAGCTTAGACTGTGCAAGAGTTCGCATCTTTGCATTTCAACTAATGGAAAGGGCATTTTCGATTTAAGTTCGTTGTTTAAGTAACCAATTTTACTATCAGTGATTTCGTAAGGTTCTAAGAAAGATATTGGCGAAGTTTGATAATCGTTAGGGAGAAACAATATTTTATAAAAGTAAAGTGCATCAATTTATTTTGGCAACTCTTATAAAAATAGCAAGAATTACAAATAAGCCGAAAAAATATTTTAGTAGAATGGAATCTAAAATTATTTCAGTATTCTTGTTAAACATTTATTTCCTATGTAATCTTTCTCGGAATTTGTTTGCTTGAAATTCTCCTCGCATTTCTGTAATAGACGATAAGAGTTATCTTACGGTTGAAAGCAATGAATAGACACCAAAATATTGCTTCAGTAGTCTAAACAACAAATCACCTGCTAAAGTAATTGGTTTTGCCAAGACCAAGAGTCAAGAGCGTTTTAGATGGTGAGCGTAGCACAAGCGAGCATACGTTTAAAAAATCTGGTTTAGCTGAATATGCTGATGTGTATATCGATAAATGTCTTCATTAAAAATGCTCATAAGAATGACAAAATACATCTGCTCATTCCATCAAAGCAGACAGCCCACATTTTATTTAACACACGTTGGTATAGCGTGTTTTTTTTAGAGCCTGCGAACATAAAATGATAATACAAAACAGAAATATTGTTGGAATGAACTTGTTTTTATTATAATCTGGTAGATAATTTCATGGCATTTATTTTTGAATATTCGATATATGTCTGCCGCGGCTACGAGTTACGTGGTCCATTAGATCGGTCCAATTTTTGACCACTTTTTCCAATAAATGTGGCTGTTTGGCATCAATGGTGGCTTGAGTATTGGTTTATAATGCTTCAAGAGGTGCTGGCTTGTCGGCATAAGCCAATGACAATGACGAACGGCAGCCTCGTGAACCGATCTCTTCTAGAAAGAAAGTTTGCTCACTAGGCCGATAATGTTGACCGTAAAGTGAACGAGGTGCTCATGAACAGATTTATTTTTTTCAAAGTAAATTTCCACGTTAAGCGATTCAAGATGACTTGCCCAACTTTACTGAACAGAAATGTCAACACAGTTTGTCATTCTCAGCTGCCAAACCATAGTTATCGATATCGATAGATCTCTTGCGTATCCGTACGAGTTCTTTGCATTACACCCCGTTGCAAAATTAGTAACTCACCACTATTTTTGTATAAAAGCATAGTTCATATGTCTATATATGGTATATGTATAAGTATATACACAATTGGCTCTTACATCCTCTATAGGGTATTTAGCCGAGTTCCTCCTACTTCAGCCTTTGTGGTGAGCGTCTTGATGCTTTAAACAAATGGAGAGACCTACAGTTTTAAGCCGACTCCAAACTGCAGATATTTTTTAAGAGGAACTTTATCATGGCAGAAATAATCTTGGAGGTTTGCCATTACCTGTCGAGGGACGACCGCCATTAGAAAAAAACTTTTTCTTCATTTTGGTGTTTCACCGAGATTCGAACCTACGTTCTCTGTTTATTCCGAATGGTAGTCACGCACCAACTCATTCGGAAACGGCGTCTGCTATATAAAAAATACAAAATCTTATAACGCAAAGTTGCAAATTTTGTTCAAATTTTCCCGTAATTTTATCAAAACTTTCAACTTTTTAGCCACAATTTTGAAAACTTTTCTGGGTTGCACTTTTATATCAAAAAGTGTAAGTTTAAAGTGATTGTAAAATACCGTTGATTTTTGATAACTTTTTTGTTGACCCTCAGTAGGGTATCACAGTGGACGAATTTTGATTATTTGTCCAAGTGGGCCCCTCGCCCTTATATACGTTATCCCATCCTATACTAACCCTCTACCGCACTTGAGGATCATCGACGAGGGGTCGCACACGATGATCGCTGAACAAATTTTTACTGGTTGCGATCCCCGTTCCATAGCTTAAATACATAAAATCATTTTGTATGGGCCACTTCACTGTGCGCCAATCACAGAAATTTGAAATAGTACAAGCTTTACTAGCTGGTAATATATATTTACCTTTCAACTTTTATTATATATTTTTTTGCCTTTGCTTCAGTTGTAGCTGTTACATACATACATATGCGCACTACATAGTTTTCTCGTCATTTACAAATAAAAAACTGATTTTAAAATTTAGGAACAAATTTATTTAATTCATTATTTTACTTATTCACAATACTCCAGCCACATCAAATCTCTCAATCATTCGAGAATTTCGCATACATTTAATTATTTTCATTTTCCGCAGCCGCAGCTGTCATCTCTCAGGCTTTCTTTGTCAGCAGACCTCTTCAATATTGAGACGATATCCAAGTCGGCCGCTAACTTTAAAACAGCCATAATAACGAAGACACTTTTAATTAACTAAAATGATAGAAAAGTTAACTTCTAGTTTAATTTTGCAAAATATTTAAAGCCTTCACTAACTTACAAGAGCACGTAAACTTTGCATGATTGTTAAAATGTTTTATTTTCGCTACCATTGAAGGTTAGATGTGCACTAAACTACTTAGTCTTTAAACTAAAATGGGTTTCGAGGTATAGGCATAGCACACAAGCTCGAACGTGTCTTAAATCTTGATATCTCTTGTGTGTTCATCGTTGGTACCCTTTGGCTTGGTAGCGCCCATTCTTCTCCGATGGTGAAAACTTGTTTTTAATTCCTAAAAGTAGGCAATCCGACTGTGAATAGGTGAAACGCGGTTCTTTCGTTCTTGTTGTGCAATAAATTAAATGGAATTTTTATTTTGAGGGGCAACTAATTATCTAGGTCGCGTACTTGAAAACACCGCATTGAACGAATTTCTTGCTTCATTTGCAACTTTGCTTTTCCAGCGGTTGCGCATCGCACTTCCGTAAATATGTATTTGTGTGAAAGATGAGCACCGCTGAGGTAATGAAAAAATAAAATAATAAAAAGTAACATTTCCCGCAATTACTTACCTCGGTGCTATTTCGTTTCACGTTTTTTATTTGAAAATTATTTATTTTTATTAGATTTTTTTGTTTTTTTGTATATAAAATATACCAGCGCAGCAGAAGAGTGAAGTAAGCGTTCGAATGAGATTCCACAAATCGCCGGAAAATGTTGAATACATACATATGTATATGTATTTAAGTAGGTGTGTATGTAGGTCCACACGAGTAGTATGTTGCGTGTTCTAAAGATTTGAGTGAAAAGTTAGAATGGACAGTGGTCAACTGATGCGCAATAATTGCTTCAGCTCGTATGTTTGTGGGTTTGTATGTTAAGTGCGATAGAAAATAATGTTTAGAATAGAAAACAATCTTGATATTTTAATTTTAGCAAATAATAATAAAAAAAAGTTTATTTTATTGCATCCAAATGCCTTGAAGGTTGCTTTGAAATTTTATGAAAATGGGTATTAATTTTTACAACATCTCTTGGGCATGGGAAAAACTTTTCGCCCTTTCTTAGCCAAAGTTACGAGCTATTTAAACAATTATATATGTAATAAATGGTATTATGTGAAGTATGTGCCATTGGAAGCTAACCCTTTACTCCATCTTTCAGGCCGCATACGGATTCCTCTGACGAAAAATTCGAATTCTTAACTGTAACTTTATCCACTCATTGAACCAGTTTGCGATGCGTTCGTGAGAAGTGAACCGCTCTCCCATAAGGGCTGACTGCATTGATCGGAACAGATCCGAAGGTGCAATGCATGGGGAATTCAGCGGGTGGGGCAAGATTTCTCAATTCAGTCCCTCTAAATATTTCTGTCCCGATTTAGCAACATGTGGCCTGGCGTTGTCATGCAGCAAAATAAGTTTGTCATGCTTGCCCTCCCATTCATTACGGCTTTTCTTTGAGATTCAAACAGATTAGCTGCAGTCGGTAACAATCGCCAGTGATGGTGTCAGATGGTTTAAGGAGCTCATAATGACACTTGATGACACCCTTCTAATCCCACCAGATCACGATCTTTATTACTCACTTCGAAATTACGACGTAATTATCGTAAATATTGATCAATTAACGACACGTTTTAGAGGCACTTTTCTTTTAAGGTGCTGATTTTTCGGGAGGTACGTAGATATTTTTGACTTTAGATAAAAAAGGATCTGTACGCTTCAAACGAATGTCAACTAATGCGATCGAGACCTCAATTACTCGAGGTATAATACTAGAGCGAACACAAAAATAGCATCAGCAGCGACGCCTCTTTTACGAGGGCGGAAACTTATTCCCATACCCAATAAATTGTTTGACTTTTCGAACAATTTTAATATCGGATAACAAGAGGAGGGTAGCATGTCCATTTGAAAAACGGAATATTTGAAAAAAACCTTCTATAAAAAATTAGTTCATGCAAAATTTCTGTCCATTTTCTTAGACCTCCTTCATAAACCAGAACCACTTTCGCCCAAGCACCAGGAATTAATTACCAAAATGTTCGGTGTTCAGTGAAAAATAATTCATAGAATGATACATCCACCAGCAGAGAAGGCTGATTACTTGCAATGCAAATGAAAAACGTTATAAAGGGAGCTTTTAAGAGCTTGAGAACTTAATACAAAACATAAATATTGTTGGAATGCATTTTTTTTATTACAATTTGGTAGATAATTCCGTTGGGTTTATTTTTTGAATCGACATTCGGCATATGCCCGTCGCGGCTACGAGTTACATGACCCGATTTCCAATTTTTGACTACGTTTTCCAATAAATCTACATTAGCCCAATCAGCAAAAATGCGACGCAAGCGATGGTCATTTGGAATCAATTCTTGCACGAGTTGTATTTTATAGGCATGTAAGCCAAGACCCTTATGTAAAATTGTCCACGTAGTCGAATGACAAAGGTCATCAAGTTGAGAACGAAGACGAGTCGACATTTCAACTACTTGTGGAAAGAAAGTTTGGTCACTAGAGCGATTATGTTAACCGTAAAATGGACGAAGTGCTCTAGGAACAGATATATTTTTTTCAAAGTAAATTTTCACAATTTGGACGCGTTGTTCTGGCGTTAAACGATTCATGATGACTTGCCAAACTTTACTAAACAGAAATGTTAACACAGTTTGCTATTATTAGCTCTCAAGCCATAGTTATTGATACCGATAGTTCTCATGCAGGTGAAGAAACACCCGATACAAAGTTTACTCTTTTGACTATTATCCAAGTGTATTTATGTGTGGCATATCAGTTAGAGATCTCAAGCATGATGGCCTCTGCGAACATACAAAATAAAAAAAACTATATCGGGCGGTAGGTAATCGAGATCTTTGCGCATTTTTGCTAATGAAAAGCTTTTCTTTACTATCATCTGCTATTCGAGCCCTTAGGTTAATAGTGGTCTAATATTTTTTTATTAATTTAAGAAGCAAACTCGAGGATGCATGTGCCGGACCACTTTGGTTATTATTAAAGGGTCATACACAAGATGTGCCTGGGTGTTATTTTAAAATAAAACATGTAAAAATTTAGATTCTTTCAGGTTTCACTATATTTATTCAAAATATGGCTCTTAACAATTATATATGAAAAATTACCTCCTTTAAATGTGCACCATAAGCACGTCTGTAGGTTGTCATACGAGAATTAAAGCTCATACAGCTCATTCTTCCATCGTCTCGCCGTCATCAACGTGTAAAGGTCCAAAAATCTTTGGAAGAATCTGTATCACAAACACTACAAAGTGACGTCTCATCGGATATTGTCCAAGCTGCTGAGCCAGACTTTCGTTTATTTCGTTTATTATAACTCTAAAACATAATTTACTCACATGAACTTTACTTTTCAATGAATACTAGTGGTCTGTGAGTTCTTATTCTTCCTTCTGCAGAACCAGATCCTTGAAATTTTTTTACCAGCTTTCGAATTGCCCATTTATTTGGACGATTATTTCCACTAAAAATATCACGAATTTCGCGATTTGTTGTCCATTTTCTTAATAAGTTTCAATAATTTTAACACGTGATTCTGTCGTGTCTACTGGACAAATGTCAAAGATGACATAGATAAAGGTTCTAGCAATTTTTCACTACTGGCACCTGGGCGTCACACCCACAATTTGTTTGCGCCTTGTTTACTGTTTATTAATAAAACATAATCAGATGCATACAGATATATCGGCATTAAATAAAATAATGAACGGTGGCCTCAATTTATACGATTGTAGTTGAACTTATCCTAATCTTCATCACTCTATAATGCGGTATTTCTTTGATTTATATAAAATAATCCTTTCTGAGGTTCTTAGCCAAGCTTCTCCTCTGAAACGTGGTGAGCGTTTTGACTTTATCTGTAGGGGCAGTTTTATCTTAACCACGAAAGGCAGCTGGGTTTCATGAGAAGTTTTTTCACGGCAGAAATGCACGCGGAGATTTGCTATTGAGAGAGGGAGAGAAGGGGAGAAGGGCGGCCGCTTTTGTAGCAACTTGTTTACAACTTGATTCTCCAAGTCCATGTCATGCGAGTATCGAACCCGGATCTAACGGAATAGTAGTTATGCACATCTTCTTAAAAATACGAAAGTTTTGTTAATTTTTTTTCATGCATTTTACCCCATAACGAATGCGTTTTAGGCAACCTAGATAAGTGGGCACAATTAGGCAAAGGGTTGCAATGAATTGTTAAAAAATGTTGAAATTGTTAATTTACTTATTAAAAATTTTATTGATAAAACTTTCACACACAAGTGTCAATGCTAAAAATAAATAAATAATAAAAACAAAATACACCAAAAACAAAAAAAATGTATTGCACTGGGCTCACGTTGAAAAATAAGTTAGCTTAGCTAATCACTGAGCAGCTCGTTTCAAAATGAAATTCAAATGGTTTGGCGTACAACATTTTTTCTATTTTTTTCTACCAATAATGTCGGCGCGTTACATTCAAAAAGCCTCGTAAAAATACTTGGTTACATGCTCGTACCTATTATGTAGTACGAAAAATGGTTTTCACGGTTTTAATGTGGAAATGGCAAGGGGGGACCGCACATACCCCTACTGCATAACGCGAAATCGGTTTGTCACGTAATGTCCATACGCGCCGAGCGCCTTGTTTTAGCTATAAAAACATTACGAAAAATTGTTTTAACGCATTCACGAAATCTTCTAACATAAACATCGAACTAGAAATTTACGCAAAATGAATCGATTCCTTGTAAGTACTACTCGCGGCTGTAGCCTAGCTGCTGCTGCCTATTACTCCTATTTGCCTATTTTACAACAATGTTGGTGTTTTCTCCCTACTTGCAGTGCTTCTTTGCTGCTATTCTGGTTGTTGCCAATGGCTACGCTACTGGTGGAGGCGCGGGCGGTCAGTATGGCTCCGGCGGTGGTGGTGGCGGTGGCGGCCAGGGCCAGTATGGTTCCGGCGGTAGCGGTGGTGGAAGAAGCCTGATCGCCGGACGTGCCTATCAGATTCAGCCAGCTGTTTCAGTGCAAACAGTCTCTGCGATTGGTGGTGGTGGCGCTGCCTCAGGTGGTTACGGTGGCTCATCAGGAGGCTATGGTGGCTCTTCAGGAGGCTCATCAGGCGGCTATGGTGGCTCTTCAGGAGGCTCATCAGGCGGCTATGGTGGCTCTTCAGGAGGCTCATCGGGCGGCTATGGAGGCTCATCTGCAGGCTCCTCTGTTGATATTAGGAGCTTGCTTGCCGCCCTTGGTGGTGAAATCTCTGCGCAACAAGCGGCTAGGCTCGCACTGTCACTGCCATCCGCCGGACGCCCGCTAGTTGACACCACAGGCCTTACTGCCAATAGCGGCAATAGTGGTTATGGTGCTGGTAACGGAGGAAATCTGGCTTATGTTGTTAAATCGAGTGGTGGCTCGTATAACAGTGCTCCTGCTCCAGCTTACAGCGCTCCTGCTCCTGTTCTTTATGACGCTCTTCCAGCTGCCCCAGCTGCAAGTGCTGGATACGGATCCTCAGCACCCGCTGCAGCTCAAATTTCTTCCGCCGCTGCTGCTCAAATTTCTTCTGCCGCTGCTGCTGGCAGCTACATCTCAGATGGGAGCGACAGTGCAGCACTCGCAGCTGGCTACTAAGCAAAATTTGTGATATTAAATATTTTCACTGAATTAAATGTTCGAGTTTGAATACAGAATAAAATGTGATATTTCGAACAAAGAAACAAACAAAAGATATGTGATGCTTTAACTGCTTTTATACGTGTAATTAAGTAAGAAAATCGATTTTGGAGTGATTTTTGGTATATGCATCAACAATTTTTCAAACTTGCATACAGGTACATACATTTGTGCATACATACATGGATGCTTTTTGAGCAAGTGGTGAAAAAGCTCTGTCGAACTAATATTCCAATTGAGCGATATATTCTCTAAAATAAGTAAAGTTTATACTTGTATGCATATACGTACACACATACATATGCGCACACATTTGATACATTGAATTGTGAATTCGAACGTTGGATTCTTCGTTCGATTTTTATCGATTTATTTGTGCAGCTTAATTTTTGTTTTGTTTTTGGGCTCTTTTTTCCTGAATAATAGTGCATGGACATTATTCACAGGGGTTTATACTAAGCTTCCTCTCTAATTTGTGGATTCCAAATAACAGCTGGTTTTTAAGAAAACCTTTTTCATGATAAAGGTCGCACGCATTTGAAGGTCGCAAAAGAGTTTTTTGTGATTTTGATATTTTATGGGAACGAATGGATGTGTGGGACTCCCAGAAGATACACGCCATCACTAGCGTCGCGGAATGGAGATGTCAAACCATGCTGCAGTGGCAAAGCCGATGGGACGCTGAACTGAATGGCAGATGGTCGGCGAAACTCATTCCATCAATAGGCAAATGAGTGTAAAGGAACTTCGGGAGGTGAATTACTTCTTAATTCAGCTCCTCTCGGGCGCCCCGCATACTTCCGGAGGTACTTACACCGCATCGGCAGGGTAAACGATCCCAAGTGCATACGTTTTTTAGTTGTGACAGATGGCTTGCGGAAAGAGATGCTCTAAGGAAGCAGACTGGCGGCAACATAATCAGCAAAATGATCGAACGCGAGGACAGCTGGAACGCAGTAAAGAAATACATCGAGGACGTACTGCGAAAAAAAGATAGACCTCGACACAGTACAGCAAAGCAAATCCTCAAAGGCAAAGACACAAGAAGATGAGCCTTTAGTCCAAAGCTGGCTACAAATACGGTTGAGACAGACGTGGGTGAATAGAATTCATCCTTTTTGTGGAAGCCGTTCTGGGCTATCCCGAAGTAATGCAGAAAGTAGTTCCGAGACACCGATGGTCACTGTAAGTGCGAAGGCATTTTGAACCTTACCTCACCCATCAAAAAAAAAAATGTTTTATGTTCATTAGAATTTTGAAATTTATAATTCTCATGCTGACTGATGATTGAATTATGGTAAATAATTTCCAATTAAATTCAAACCTTAGAGGAATTATAATTTTCAAATGGATATGATACTGATCATTCAAGTTGAGAGACAAGTTTTTCTTGGCTGCAGAAACCTAATTACAACTGAACAATAAATACCCTTTCCTGAGATTGCTAGGGTTACTTCCCGTTTAGGCGCTAATGCTGGGTATTAAAAAGTGTATTAGCACACAATTTAACCGTAGGTAGAACTCAAACTTATGCCGGTATTCAAACTTGACAAATCATTAATTTCTTATCAATCAGGCACAACCAAGAGCACCTGAAGAAGATTTCCAAATGCGGTCGAAATAGCCACAAATAAATAAATTTGACTTTTTATTATTAAACCGTCTTGAGCTCACAAAAAAAAAAATACGAAAAATAAATATTTGAGGGTCACTAAACAAGTTTATTTCCTAAAAAAGATCTACACAGATCATTCATCATATATCAGATTCAACATTGGCAATAAATGATAGATTTTAGCAGCAAATTTGTCTTACTTTGCTAATTTGAAGCTGCTCAAGTCTAAATTATTATCTCGCGACCAAAAGTTAAGGATATACAAAATTTTGATACGCTTAACTATGGTTGCGCACGATAGACGCTAAAAACTACTGACATTAATCAGCCTATGGTATTTGAAAGAAAAATATTGCGAAAAATATAATATATGTATGACCTGGAAGACGGCAAGACGGTACCTATCGCATTAGATATAATCATGAGCTGGAACTATTCGTAAAAAACAAAAATGTGATAAGATTTACAAATTCTCAGAGGATAAGATGGGTCGGACACGTGTTTACGTGTTTGTAGAATGGCAAAGGAGAGAACAACTCGAAAGGCAGTTAAATTACACCCTGTTGGAGGCCTAAGAAGAGGACACCCCAGAAAGACATGGCTCGAAGGCGTAGAAGTAGACTTAGATGGCGCAGGGTTGTGGAGGAAGCAATGATTCACCAATAACTGTGACGTTAAGAAAAAGTAGAATATACAATTTGTGTTTAAACCCTTCATTTGGTGTTTGACCGAACTTCTCCTCCTATTTGTGGTCAGCTTTAAGGCGACTTCAAACGGTCGATGGTTTTCATGAGCAGCTTTTTCATGACATAACTACACTCGAAGGTTTTTCATTGTCTGCCGAGGAGCCGCCGCTATCAGCACGAAAAACATTTTCTATCATTTTGTGTTTATACCCGGAGTTTTCAACATCAGAAACATTTAGTGCACCATAAATACGTTTGCCCATATGAAATGTAGAATATATTCTGTAAATTAAATAATGAGCTGTGGTAAAGCGTGCCATTTTTTTATATGAGTACATACAGAAATATGTCTATGCAAAGTTTTCACATTCATTTCTGTTTACCGGTACTAAATAGCTTATTTGGCACATTTATTTTGGTAGCAAAACAGATTCTACTTACTTCTTTGTTATGTTAAATGCGAAATTAAACTGGAATACATTTTCATAAAGAATGTTCTTTAGCGAAAAAAAAATTATTTATTATTAATTTCTATAAAGTAAAATAAATATAAAAATAAACATAAAAATAGGGAAATACTGGAAATAAAATCGACTAATGAAACATGCAAAGAGCTCTTACTCTAGTAAATATGGAAACATGGTTCGCTCGGTGCCTAATCTGTACTTCCAGTGAAACTGTGTGTATGTTATAAGTGATGTTCCAAGAAGTGGTGCTCTAGCAATCTGAAGTACATACACCAGGACGTGCTTCAGGAATTCCACCTCTTTCTCATCTCAACAGCTTCCATAAAAATCAGCATGCGGGTCTCCGAACGTGCTGGCCTTATGATCAATTGCCCAGTGCTACATAAGTATTTTCGAGAGAAGCCATCGTCTTTGAGTGTTTCAGTAAATTCGTGTCAAGCATTCACCGCGCGTTGAACAAAGTGAATGCGATACTCTGAAGTATAATGATGTATAATGGTCTACCATTAGTAGATGCTCAGTAGGCTTTAGCTGGACAGTCGAAGAGATTGATTTGATAGCTTTTTTATTTTATTTGGAAATAACTTCTTTAATAGTTATTCTTATGGGATGTTCGACATACTTGAACTCAGAGGTCTTGAACTCAGAAGTGTTGAACGCAGCTTGACTGTCAGAATATAATTACGAAGTAGGTCGACAATATACCTGGTCGGAAAAACTGCTTATAGCTCTTTACTGATGGCTCAAAGCTTGACGATAAAGTTGGCTTTGGTGTCTACTATAAGAAAACGAAAGTAAGCGTTTCGGCGTATTCACGCTAAAATTTTAGCCATTATAGAGGTAGGTGTCTGGTTATGCAAAAATGTGATTACCTTTAAAGAAGCCAATATTTATTCCGATAGCCAAGCGGCGATTAAATCTTTTGGTGGGGCTGTCTTTAATTCCATCATTCCTCGCAAATGCCGGATATCTCTTGACGAGATGGCGGAATATTTCCGCATCCATTTCATATGGGTGCCCGGGCATAGTGACATACCAAGGAATTGTTAGGGAACTACCACTCGCCTCCCTTTTGGTGTAGAGATTGCAGGTATACCCTCTCCCCCTACAAACTGCGGGGCATAAGTAGCATTGTCACTTCAGCCAACACCAGATGTGTTGATAGTCTGCCATGTAATGCTATAAAAAATGTTGACCAAAATGTGGCGTCAGGCTCTCAAAGGCGCTACTTAATCGGTCCAGGAAAAATGTTTTTGTGTTAGTTGCTTTGATCCCATGCCAATGCCTCCTAGGTCGGCATGCTCAACGATTAAATGTACCTAATTTCGACTATTACAGAAGTTGAAAGAATGAGGAGGAAGAAGAGAAACATCGTTTTTGTCACTGCGCTGCGTGGCATGCCAGTAGGTTTAGTGCTTTGGCTCATCGTTCTTGTATGATACTGATATGACTTAAGGGGCATAAGTGTCGCACAGATCAATGGGTTTGTGCTTAAAACACAATAGCTTAACGAGAAATAGCAGTTAAACATCCACTGAGGCATCTCAATGGATCAGCAAAGGTCTAAGTGAGTTGGTTTAGAGACCAACTGACACTTTTACTTAGCTACCTACCTAAATCTTTGAACAAAAACAAATTTATGATGAAACGCAAACGTACCAATGCTATGTTTTGGTTTTATTCACATATCCCAAAGCGCAATATTTTAGATCTGTCATCTATCGAAAAACGGCGGAAGGAAAGTTGTAAACCCAATCTAATAAATTTTTGTATAATCAAATACAAGTTGTGTATTTTCATAAAAACCAGAAGTTCATCGGTGCTTTAAACCCTTTTTATGTCCCCTCCTTTTGATCTCGTTCCGACTGGTCATGCTATCGAACTTCCTATGCTTTTTCAATTTTGTACAGTTTCGATCACCTAACGACGCCCACCACAAATAACATTTTGAAATATACTTTACAAAGTTGTCGGCACCATATTTACGACCAAATTTAAAGAGGAGTCACAATTTCTGGCAGCTGCTACGTACATACATACAAACCTACTTCTTAGTTTGCCAAAATATTGGATTTATGTATAAGCATTAATTTTAAGATATGAGTAAATTTTTAACACCTCTCTGAAAATATTTATTTTAACAATCAAAAATAATATTTACGAACTTCCACGCTTATGGCAGTTTTAATTAAATCAGCATAACAGCAAGTTTTACTTTAGAGCATCAGGGCAGATTCTGCCGATTTGTGGGAAAAAATTCTCAAAAAAATTCTTTTTCTAGAAATCAATATATGATAGGTTAAATTTATTGGTAATATTTGTTTAAGTTTAAAAAAGAAATAATTGATTACCTTACTTCGATAGCTTTGACTGCGACAATTTGTGTGCGTATTTTACATGCGAAGGAGAAACTCCTGACGCCCGATCATTTAAATTGATTTAGTGTAGAAATGTTTTTAAAAATAATTATATTTTCCGTCAATAGTGCAAGTTAATTTCAAATGAGTAAATCATAAGGTGGATTTCGCATTTTGTAGGTGGTAGGCGAGGTGAATATAAATTTTGTAGAGTCGAATTTCTTTACTACCCCTCACGGCGAAGGTGTGCTTGGTGGAATGGACGTCGTAGTAAAGAGACGAATTTAAAAGTGAAAAAAGTGAAAAAAAACATAATATTTCCAATATGTAATGGGGGTTTTCAAGCTCTGAAAAAGTAGACAACAGCGCAAAACCACACCGAACAAGAAACGTACGAATAAATTACAGGCGTTATTTTGAATAGCCCGCTATTTCAGTAGATGTGACTTTTGAAGCCGTCATTTTTTGATATTTGACAAGTAGCAACTACGCCATTAATAAAAATGAAACGATACTCGCTTAACCAACGCATTGAAATTATTAAAATTCACTATAGAAATGGTGAACATTTGGCAGAGACAGTTGGTAAAACTTGAACATTTTTGGGTCATCGTGAAGCACCATGTCGGACCGCAATACAGAAATTGGTGAAAAAAATCGAGCTGTTGGGGCAAGTTTGTAATGTGAAGAATAAAACCCATGCACGTCGCTCAAGAACAGCCGAAAATATTGCTGTTGTAGCCGAAAGTGTTGAAGAAAACCCAGGTTTGTCCATTCCTCGTCGTTCTTTGGTACTAAGCATTCCACAGACGTCATTACACCGTATTTTGCATAAAGATTTGGGTCTTAAGGCTTATAAAGTCCAGTTAACACAAGAACTCAAGCCGGCCGATCATCACCAACGTCGTGTCTTTGCTGATTGGGTCGTTGAAATGCATGAAAACGATCCGGAATTCCATCGAAAAATCATCTTGAGTGATTAGGCCGATTTCCTCCACGGTGGCTTCGTCAACGAGCAAAATTGTCGGATCTGGGGCTCAAAAAATCCAAGAGTTATTGTTGAAAAGCCTCTCTATCCTTAACGTCTGACTGTTTGGTGCGATTTATGGTCCGGCGGAGTCATCGGACCTTACTTTTTCGAAAATGAAGCTGGAGCAACAGTTACGGTGAATGGATTGCGCTATCGAGAGATGATTAACGATTTTTTATGGTCGGAATTGGATGGTATTGATCTGGACAACGTTTATTTTCAACCAGACGGCCCATTAATCTTTAACGGGAAAAAACCTCCAATAACACCACTTATTGGAAAACCCTTTATTAAAAAATGAGTATCAAAATTATGCAATTTTGCTAATTTTACGAAGGGCTTTTTTATTTTTTCGTTCGCTTTTTTCGTAGAAAATTTCGAATTTCATCTTTCTTTATAAAATTGCATTCATTTTCATTAACGTACGAGCACACAAATAAATGCGGTGTGTAGGTAGTCAATACTAAAATTATCTATAAACTGATTAAGCAACTTCAACTTGCTACTAAATCTCAATTTCCATACCAAAAGACAAGGTGTTTGATAATTAGGAAAAGCTCTTATCTATTGAACTTCTTTGAACAGTCTTCTATTCATCATTCAGTAACATCAGATTACGTTAAGGACATAACTTTTTGGTACTTGAAACTTTTTTCTCAGAGATAGCAGGTTTGAAATGCTTTTTGTCAAGAAAACTATTTATTTTCATACCGCTACTGATCAAACTGTTAAGTATTGACTTGTTTATTGCTTGTTCTAAATTTTACCAACATTTCACAAACATTTTCTTAATTTTTATTTATTAACGCAAAGGCTTCTCATACTCAGCACAAATACGAGAATGTTTCGAAAATTTATATCTCTCTAAACTATGTAAAGTTCGAACTTCTTTCATAAGAAGATAAAAATTATTACGAAAGAAAGTAAGGTCGAGAAAACAAGGTTTAAACAATGCGAATTTATGTATCCATAATAAAGTGGGCCACACACATTTTAGATATTCACTACTATGGACAGGCAAAGTCAGATGGAATTTAGGTCTCTACTAACTGAAGATAGACAATCGCTACCACCTACGCTCTTCACCCAATTGATAGGCCAACCGGCACATTCTTGTTAGTTCAAAGATAAGAGTGTATAAATACATACAAACATAAGAGTGACATTTTCTCTTTCCTACCAACACCATTCCACAAACGTTATTTCTATATGCAAGTGTGGCTATGTTGCCTTGTACCAGATTTACGTGAAATCTACAATAAATATGAAAAAAGAGGTGTAATGACTCGGAATTTAATGAATGGATGAGTGTAGACGCAGGTATGCAGTTTAGTTAGTATGCGCTCCGAGCTTGATGCAGGGGTAATTATTTTGTAGAATAGCAAACACTTTTGATAATACGCTACACTGGGGAACACCTGAGGCAGCAATAAACGAATGGGATGATACATTGGTAATTACAATAACACAATGTATGTTATTTACATAAGACATACTCGACTTCAGGAATACAGAATGCAAGCCTAAATTCACATGCTTCGCAATTAGCAGGGTGCAGGAAATATTGGCTGGTAGTACATATGTACAGATATATTTGAATCTTCACCGACAATTGGACACCGGCTCAATCGCATTGATTGAAGTCGATACCGATCGCCAGTGATGGTTTCGCTTGGTTTTAGCTGTCCATAAGAAATAACACCAACTTGGCCCCACCAAATACATAGCATAACCTTCGCAGCGTGAATATTCGACCGAGGCGACGATGTAGAAGCATGACCAGGCGACTTTCTTTTTTTTTGGATTGCTGTAATGAATCCATTTTTCATCACCCGTCACGATGCTTCATTTTTTGCAGCAGGAGCAGTTGTTCACAGGCGAAAAAACGACGTTCAACATCCCTTAGTTGTAACTCATAAGGAACCCAGGACCCCTGTTTCTGAATTATTGCCAAAGTATGACATCGCTTGGAAATGGATTGGCGGGTAACTCTTAATACTGAAGAAAACTCTTCTTTCGTTTGACACGGATTCTCATTGAGCAATGCCTCCAATTCAGCGTCTTCGAAGGTTTTTGGCCTTCCTTCACGCGGACGGTCGTGAACATTAAAATCACCGTCTTTGAAGCTACGGAACTATGTAATGTCGGCACGTTGTTTCACTTGAAGCAGCATCTCCATAAACTTTTTGTAGCTCTCGATGCGCTTCAGCCGCCGTTTTTCCGCAAATTACGATTATTCGGCACAAAATCAGACATTTTCACAAAACCAAAAGTATATGATACCAAAACAAAATCACTAATGTGTCGAAGCAGTTTGTTTACTATATGTCTATGCTTGGTTTATGACGTCAAGGTTATGTTAGAATCGACTAGCGCACACTGCTGGCGGCATCTATTGACAAACAGCGAGAACTTAGGTGCGCACCTAATATTTAAGAAATTTTAATTATTTTAAGTTTCACTATTTTTTAATCAAAATATGGCTCTTAACAATTATACGTGAAAAATTACAACATTTAAATGCCCACCATGAGAACTACAGGTGGGGTATAATCCACCGAACAGTCGATTCATGAAAGCTTATTATTGAGTATCAGTTTCATGAAATATTTCCACCAATCTTTAAACTGTCGACTCATTCGGATGAATAGTTTTACAAAAAAATACCGAATTTCGCGATATGTTCTGCTTAAAGGTCTACCATTTTCATAGTGAGTTTCAATAATTTTAACGCGTTGTTCTATCGTTAAAATTGTGCATCTGTATATTTCAGAACTGTTAAAGATGACTTAAGAAAAGCACCGCTTAGGAATTACTGATATCTCGGCGTCACTTTTGAAATACTCTTTAGAGCCTCTATTATAGTAGCCTGCTGTCATGTCTTCAACTGTTTAGTCCTCCCTACTACATACAATTCAACAGATTCTAAACTTGGTGCAAAATGCATTTGTTTTTGCTTTTTTTCTACTAAATTTATATGTATTGAACCAGACCTGTTAAATGTTGATGAATAATTAACTAAAGGCTGTTTTTTAGCTAACTGTTTAATGATTAATTGATAACTAATTTAAAACATTTCTTTTTGATGAATTTTTTATTTATTCTAATTTCATGATTTCCATAATTATCTTATTATTTTGGATTATTTTCAATTAATTTTAATTTTTTTAGGAATTATTTGAATTAAAATTTTTTGAATGTTTTGAGTCGATTATTTTCAATTATTTTTTAATTTTTTTAATTACATGGAAAATATAATTATTTGGCTATTTTGGCTATTATTTGGCTATTATTTTTGAATTTTTTTTATTTTTTGAATGAGATGATTAATATAATTATCTGTTTCTTTTCAATTATTTTAATTTTTGTTTTTAATTTCATGAAAAATATTATTATATGATTATTTTCAAATAATTATTATTAAATTATTCTTATGATAGTTTTTTAAGTATATGATTAATATTTTTTTTTTCAGTTGATTTTTAATTTTTTAGTTACAATTCTTTGATTATTTTCAATTATTTTTGAATTTTATTTGATTTTTTTTAATCGTGATTAATTATTACTTGATTATTTTCAATGATTTTTTTTTAATTTCATGCTTGCTATTTGATTTCTGACAATTTTCGGATGAAGGTTTTGTAAGATCTGCTCCAAAGCTTCCTCTAGCAAAGACTGTTGAAAATATCTATAAGAACTCCTATCATACTTGTGCTCTTTGTTTCAATGATTTATTACCATCTTACACAAATTTCTATGCCAAGCACAATTTCATGTGTTTGGAAAAATAATTATACACAATAAAATAAATAAATGCTTATTATTGAGTATCTTTACTTTTATAAATTATCTTTTAATGGTGAATAATCACGATAATTTTGGACTATTTTTAAATGTAATTCACTACTTATTGCTGGGTTTTGCCAAATAATTAAAATAATCATTAAAATGAAATAGGCAAAAATACATTAATTAATCGGCTCGCGTATATGTACATATCAACAAATCATTCCAGAAAATCCATTTTCAAAACATGTCAAAAAACAAAAAAATTTAATTTAACTTAATTCTTTCAACACCGGTCCGTAAACCTTGCGACGCTTTGTTGGTCTTAACAACCACTCAGCTGAGTTAATGCTTCAGTTTTCACTTTAAGCTACATTTATCAGCCAAAGACGTGTAGTTCATTCGCTGCGCAACGCGGCAAATTATAACTGGCAAGTCTCCAATGCAACCTGTAGATCGACTGACGGTTACCAAGTTTTTTGCCGTTTCTAACATGGTAATCTTAACGGGCTCTAGTCAGCGATGCTTCAATTTTCATTGAATGTGTCACGTAACCGTTGCGCACATAGGCGGACGGCCTGCTGAACACTTTTGGATTTGGGCATATAAAAAGCATTTGAAATACTTTTGCCAACTAGTATTCTAAGATATTTCAGAGGCAAAAAAACTCATCAAAATGCACCGTTTCATTGTAAGTAGCTGAGCAAAGTAATTATTTCAGTAATCATATAATTTATTAAATTTTTTTCTCAACTGTCCACAGTGCGTCTTCGTTTCCGTTCTTGCTGTTGTGAATGCGGCTCCTTATGGCGGCAGCGGCGGTTATGCGGCGCCACGTCCAGCGCCTGCCCACCGCGAAGACATTGTCCACCCTGTAGAGAAAAGCGTTGAATATCACATTCCTGCCCCATTGCATTGGGTCTCAGGATCTGCTGCACCGGCGGGTCCACAAGTCTCCCCAGTTAATGCCTACTCTATCTCAGGAAGTGGTATTCCCTCATCGTTGGTTGGCATTTCGTCCAAGCCAAGTGCCAGTGCTAGTGCTGCTTCTGCTAATGTGCCTTTGAATGGTGGTTCTTATAAACTCTTGGTTGTTCCTCGCTACGAAATCCCAGATGATGCCGTGGGACCTGAGCCAGCGGCTTATGGCCGTTCTCCTTATGGCGGCAACTCTGGTGGCAACGCTTATGGCAGCTCTGGTGGCTATTGATTCTAAGGATTCTCAAAACTTGAAAATGACAAAGAAACTTAACTTAAATACACGCTCTGGAAGCAAAGTCCTTAATTTATGAAATCAGTTGTTTTATTTTAAATTCCAAAAGGAAACTGCATATCTCTATGGCCATTAAAATATTTAGAACACATTCACATTCATTTCTACAAGAGCTTTTAGTTTTACTTAAGCACGTAAGACGCTCGCCTGGAATGGGTTGAGCTGTGAGATTGAGTTTGTTGGGAACGGAGTTTGATGCCCACGGTGGACATGAAACATCAAGTGGAAATAAGTGCCGCCACTCGTCAGACAACTAAGAAGCTTTGAGTGCAATGAAGCTGCTTATAACTACCATCTACTGTTCTCAACATCAGGGAGCGCATGGCAAATTGGAGGAAAAGTTCACTAAATTACGGGCTGGTCGAAAAGTAAGAAACCAGAAAATAAAACAACGTGAATCTTTAAACTGAAACAGTTTGTTTTCAATATAATCTCTCCCAGCTGCAATACAACCGTTCCAATGATCCTCTAAGAATTGCATGACATCTCGTAATGATTTTGCGGAAACTCTCCAAATAATGTTCCAAAGTTTTTTGTGGAATTATTTATTAATGAAAGCCGTACTATTTTTCGAGTAGTTTTTCAGCATATTAAGGATGGAGTACTCGTTCATCTGATACGCCTCAGAAATTTCACGCATACTTAACCTTGTAACTTCGCAAACTGTAGCAAGCACTTGCACGACGAATTCCTGTGTTTTTTTTTCACTTTTTCACGCCGACGTTTAAACTCTAAAACCCATCCCTACGCAGCTCGAAATGCAGGACCAGATGAATTTCAAAATTTGTTTATGAATTTCTGTTGCTGATAAACATTCCAAACCAAAGAATTATGAGTTTACGCTTAGAAGGTCTGCATAACGAAAAATTTTCGAAATATTTTCAGAATATTTTTAGAATATTATAGGTATCTCCAACGATTCCGATGGGGAAACAGTAATAATTTTAAAATTTGTTACATTTGAATTTCAATTAAAAAGAAACATTGAACACAGTTTTAAAAACAAAGAATAAACAGTATTTTCCTCAACAGTCGGGCGGCGTTTTAAGAATATAATCAACTGAAACAATTACCCCCACTTTTGGTCGAGATGCGAGTCATAGAACATAGCCGGTAATAAAATGGCGGACGAATTGGTTAAGAGAGGGAGCTGCTTAGATGAAACCGAAGCATTTGCGCCGGAATGGCCTATCTGGCCTCTATTTACATAGTGAAATTCACAGGGCAAAAGCCGTTCTTAATGCATGCAAGAATAATAGATCTTCACTACACTCGAACCTAAGAAAGCAGCCGCCTGGAAGACAGTGAGGAAATCTCGAGCAAGAAACACCAAATCATAGAAAAAGTGATTTCCCAATGGCGGCTGCTCTTCGGCAGACAATGGCTAACTTTCGAGTATATTGCTGCCATAAGCCGTTCGGAGGTGGGCTCAACTAATGGAAGGGAAAAGTTCCTAAGCAGGAACAAAATTTAGAAATATGATTTAAATTTTTTGATTTATTGTAAATCGATCCCTACAATATACGAAATACTTAAATTTACGTTCTAAAAATTTGTTGGCATATTCTTAAAGGATTATATTAACATTTTATAAAAAAAAAGTTTTTTTATCGAAAATTTTACAGGTATCTGCCCCCTTAAATTCAGTGAAACTTTATTCAAATTAAATTAAAGAATTTTTATAATTAAAGCACAATTTTTAGAATTAATTAGATACAAATTAAAGCCAGCCAGAGTAACAACATTAATATTAAGTTGTGGATAATGCCAGAATCCATAAACATCAAGAAATTAAAAATATGGTGGAGAATAGCAAAATATGGCGCAAAATAGCATTTCAAAGAACGCCAAAAACTCAAAAAAAACGTTCATCAAAAAACTATTTAATCAGAATATTTAGAAAAATGCCAAATTATGCAGGGTCATAACCCCCATTGAAGTTTGGTATAACAAAGTAAAAGTTCGAAGTGGCTCAAAAATCGCGTTGATTTTAGACAATTTTTTTGCTGACGGTGTTCCATGTTTACTGCTCGAGGATTTGAATGACTGTTGTATCGTTTACTGCTTCTGCTGATTTCGTACAAACCATGTCGCACTGGCATGCATGCGCAACATCTTTGACCGGAATCTTCGTGGAATTTCCAGGTTAGATTTTGAGGCCGCGCCCCATATTTCGACTCCGTACTCCGTACATTCGTTTAACAATTGTTTTGTATATGAGGACTTGAGTGTCTAGTGACAATATTGATTTGTAGCCAAGTAACCAGTAAAGTAAATGGGGTGTCAGGCCAAGTTGTTTTTGCTTTAAAAATACCTGCGATGGCCGCCTGGCATTATCTGTCTGGGGTATTAAAGCGTTATTTAGATATACTGTCAGGCTTTCAGCAAGGTTTTCAATCAGGAACTAACACTGTTGGGGTTTTCTTGCAAGTAGTAAGAATCAATTGAGATCGGCATACGTGACTGCATTTGTGCTCTTCGTAGGTCGGCTGTGAACAAAGTGCACAAAACGAGCCCTAGGACACTTCCTTGTGGTACATCTGCTTTAATTTCGTGGAGGTTGGTAGTTACATCGTTTATTTTGACAAGAAAATTTCTACAATTCAGGTACGATTTTAGAAGCATAGTGTAATTATGCGGTAAGCTAATGTAAAGCTTGTATGGCAGGCCTTCGTGCCATACCTTATCAAAGGCTTGCGTAATATCTGCGTAAGACTGCAGTACAGCATTCCTTTTTTTCGAGTACTTCTCCAGTGAATTCGTGTACTCAATTAACCTGCTCCATAGTGGATTTTCTTAGTGTACGAGTTTATTTGAAGTAACTTCTGGGGCACGTAAAATGTGTTTTTTTATACTCTCTTTCTAAAGTACCTTAATAAATTTCGTAAGATGTTTAAACAGTTTGACACGCATATTAATGTGTTCATAGTCGAATCAATCAATTTTGGAACTGAAGAATTGCTTTTCTGCTCTAGAACTGACTGCCTGTGTAGCAGTGTTTACTAACGCCACTTGGCTCAAATCGACATATTTTGACGCTTAGCAACACAAAACGTGATCCCACCTCTCTTTTCGCTATTTGAAACCTCTCTTATCGTTCCCTTTTCACTTTAGAATGAAGACTTTGGAGTTTCTGCATTCCACGAAAGCTGCCAATAAATCGGCCCTAAGCGTACGCGGCCGCCGTAGTCGAGTGGGTTGGTGCGTGATTACCATTCGGAATTCACAGAGGTCGTTGGTTCGAATCTCGGTGAAAGCAAAATTAATAAAAACATTTTTCTAATAGCGGTCGCCCCTCGGCAGGCAATGGCAAACCTCCGAGTGTATTTCTGCCATGAAAAAGCTCCTCATAAAAATATCTGCCGTTCGGAGTCGGCTTGAAACTGTAGGTCCCTCCATTTGTGGAACAACATCAAGACGCACACCACGAATAGGAGGAGGAGCTCGGCCAAACACCTAACAAAAGTGTACGCGCCAATTATTTATTTAAATTTTATTTTAAGCGTACGCGTTTACTCAAGTTCGTAGTTATGTAAAAATAAATGAGTGGTATTAGAGATTTGGAATTGTGTATGAGCTCAGTAATTCTTTGGGAACCACACAAAAGATCAGCTATAACAGGCGGCGTTCAAGCGTTCAAGCGTTCAAGATACCCTTACTCATTCTTATTTTTATTCATTAACATTTTTTTTATATGGAACTCGCCCATTCAGTATGCACTCGCCCGAACGCCGCCCTTGCTTTGTTTAGCCTGCAGTTAACATCTTCATCTGTTCCGCCGTTTCTCGTGATAGTGCAGCCGAGCTCTCGACAAATTCGACCGGACACCGGTCAACCATTATAAGTCTTGCTTTATAGTGGTTTACTCTTATAGCCTTTGTCTTGGCGATGTTGACCTCTAGTCCGACAGTGCGTGCCAGCGTGACCACCTGGCCATCCGCCTTCAGTGAGTTTGTGAGAGAGGAGGTGAAGTCCAGGTCGTCAACATGTCTGGTCTGATGATGCCTCTTTTGTGCAGGATCAATTGGCTCATAATGTCGTTTAGAACAATGGCGAAGAGACGGGGCGACAGGGGACAACTTTGCCTTACGCTTACGTTGGGGATGAATGGGCCGCTGATGGGGCCGTTATGGAGCACTGCCAGTTCGGAGTTCTGGTAAAAGGCTCTGATGAGGCGGTTATCTTAGCGGGAACTCCCCTCCAACCCAACGCCAGCCATATCGAGTCTCGTTTGATTGTGTTGAATGCCTTCTTGAAGTCGACGAACAGCATGCAAATCGGGAGCGCCACTCAACTGATTGTTCTGCTGTGGTGTGAAGAGTGTTGGTTTGGTCAACACAGCTTCGGTGAGGATGAAATCCAGTTTGTTCGTCTCTTAAGGATCGTTCGATATATTTATCAAATAATCTGTAAACAAATTATTTAGTGATTTATAAGTGAAATGAAATGAAGTTCACTATTTACATAGGCGAAATTATGCTCAGTGTCAGCATAGAGTTCACAGCCGTACAACAACATTGGTAGCAAATAAAATTTCGCGATGAGCAGCCTATTGCAAATAGGTGTTAGGTGCTATGCTAACCAATAAGATCCCAGCATTCCATATACTTTACCAGTTGTACCACAAATATTCCACGTTAGTGTTCTATTGAAAAAGTACACCTACGTTCTTAGCTACGTCGACATCCGGTATCGCCGATCGGTTTAATAAAAATGTATCATAAACCTTGATGCAAATATGTTTTTTAAAGACAGCAATACATTGTGATATTTGGATTCAAGAATGGACCATTGTTACTTGCCCACTCGTTGACTAGGTCTAAGTCCCTGTTAAGGTAGCTCAAGTGCAACTGAACATCATCATCTGAATTATATTTTGCTTTAACACCTTAAAACAATTCTTGCCATTGACTGCTGAAAGATGTCTGCAATACAATTTGTTGGTTGTGTCTTCTTTGTCGTTCTACATTTGGAGGTTTTAAGGCCGGCGGGCCAATTAGATATCCTAAATTCAGTAGTTTTCGCGAAGCGTTGTAGGATGAGAAAAAAAACAATTAGCCAAATGAAGTTTTGGGGATAGTTTAATATATATTTGAACTAAAAAAAAAAAAATTTGTACAATCTCCAACAATATATTGTAAGCCGAGTTATCAATAGATTCCCAGAGCACCTTGCCACTGAAGTATCCAACTTCTGTACAAGATACAACTTGGAATTTTCATCTGAAAACAAAAAAAAAAAGATTATTAATTTTGATTTAATTATCTTCGATGTGAACTAAGAAAATTGGGAGAAACACGTAAAATTCGAATTTTTGGAGAAGGTAGAAAAAAAAAGTGGTTTTTCAAGGAAAAAAAAACTCTTCAACTGGGTAAAAAAGTCGCTTAAAAAAAGTTTTTGGATGTTTTTTTTAGTTCACATAGAAGATAATTACATCAAAATTAATAATCTTTTTTTTTTTTGTTTTTAGATGAAAATTGCAAGTTGTATCTTGTACAGAAGTTGGATACAGGCGCTCTGGGAATCTATTGATAGCTCGGCTTACAATATATTGTTGGAGATTGTATGAATTTTTTTTTTTAGTTCAAATATACATTAAACTATCCCCAAAACTTCATTTGGCTAATTGTTTTTTTTCTCATCCTACAACGCTTCGCGAAAACTACTGAATTTAGGACACCTAATTGGCCCGCCGGCCTTAAGCCTGAACTTGGTAGCGATCATAAGTTTATAAACTGATCTAGTAGGTGCTGAGTACAATTAATTAGCAGCTCATTTGGAATCTGAAATAAAATTTATAGAAATAAAAATAGAATTAAAAGAGTGTATCAAAAAAGTTAAAATTGCTTCAGTTTAAAAACTTCGGAAAAATTTCCATTTACAGTGTGAATTCGCTTTACTGAAACAGTCATTTTACTGCAAAAAACTAGTTTTTGTAACTTGCCTTTCAAAGTAAATAGGGCTATAAGTTTTCTGTTTTCACATCGGCGAGGAGCAGCACGTGAACTCGTCCAGTCACCAACCTACATAATATCGAGTTCACTTTGGCTATCATTCGTCGGAATAAGCCCACTGAACTAATCGAGGCTCTCAAAAATTAAGGTATTCTCATGTTTCAGGTTTCGCTTGGTCCAGATTTGATTCTTTCAAAAATCTTTTCAGTTCTTGACGAAGCAGATATTCTCTGGCTCATATGTCACTTTAACAAGGTCGCAGCGGAGGGTATTCCGGAAGCGTGGCGTAATAGCTATCTTATTGCTTTCTACAAAAGTAAAAGTAATGTCAGGTACTGTTTAAACGTCTAAACTTATGTCACAGTGTCTAAATATATGGAAGGACGTGTACTCGACGCACGCATTAAAAGCATCGCTAAGATCACCAACAAATACGCACGACCGTGCGCTTAGAGATTTAATTTGGATGGATTAAGAAAGCACCTGATCTCGGAAACCACCATTAAACACGTCATTGACACCTACCATCAAGCAACTACCCAGGTAAAATGTGCGAGCGGGCTGACCCAAAGTTTAAACGTTAATGCAGGCGCACATCAAAGCTCAGCTTTAAGCTCTCTTGTCTTTAACCTCGTGATGAACTTCCTTACGCGTGAAATCCAGGTAACCTCCCTAGGACACTGCTCTACGCAGACGATGTAGTTTTTCTCACATGCGACAAAGCCATCCTCCAAGAAAACCTGAACCGGTGAGTTATCGTCTTTGAATCGAATGGGCTACGAGTAAGACACACAAAGGCTGAACCAATCGAGTTTCATTTTGCCACAGCGAGTTGTGAGAGTCCAGCTCTTACAATACATAACGCCCCCTCAAAATCGTTGATAGGTTTAACTACTTGGGCTCGCATATCAGCGAAGATGGGACCTTCGAACGAGAAATTGCGAATTCAAGGTGAATGGCAAGGCCTCCAAATATTAAAAGGTAAAATCTACAAAAGCATGATCAGGCCGGCAATGACATATGCAACCGACTGCTGGGCTGTAGCACGTAAACTGCAACTGAAATGCGGCTCACACTGATGGACAAGATTCCAAACATATTTAATCGTGATAGCAATAAAGTTGCTTCAATCAGTACTAAGCTCCAGGAAAACCACCTACTCTGGCACGGCCATGTAAGAAAAGACCAGAGGATCACGCAGTGAGGTAAGTGTTGGTACCAGATGGTGGTAGCGAAATAGGGCCAGGAAGACCGCCGAAAAAACCATTGAAAACGAGATGCGATGTAGAAGTGTTGCGAAGAGACTATTCAGTACCGCGTGACGTGAAGATTTCGCACAAGGAGAGCTGACCAGAAATAGAATAAGGCTACGTTAAAGATGCAAATTTTTACGAGTAATTTATACTGTAAAAACTTGCAACTTCCCCTCAAAATGAAATGTCAATTTGCTCTCTTACTTCCCCCTACTGCGCTAGTTCTTTGGGTGCATGACCACAAAAACTTGATAATTTGTAAAAATTGTTACATATTATTTGCTTCATGAACAGTCCTAATAATTTCAGTTGAATATGTGTAAATGTAATACCAAAATGTTGATAGCAAATCAGTCATATGGTTAACTCTATGGCCTTTTATATTTTTAAAAATTATAATAAATATTCGTAAATTACGTAAAGCAGAATGAATCGTCAGTTCCCAAAATTCTAACATACATTTCGATGCACTTCTTATCTAAGTGAAATTTTTTTATTTATCTGCACTTCGTTTAAATAAAAAATGCGGCTTCCCAAATTTTATTCAAATTAAACTTCGCATTAACTGATAACGGCCGAGTGGCTTTTGAGAATCGCAGTTGAGTGGAATTTTCAACTTTATCTTTACGCGTAGAACTGAAGAGCTCAAATATCTCAGAAAATATTTCATTTGAAGAGCCCTAAATGAGCAACAACAGCTCGTATGAGTAACAACATATTTGAGTAGCAACATATTTGAGTAACAACAACTTGTATGTGCGTATGTCAACGCATCTACGATCAACAAAGTTCAAAGTGTCAAGACTTATTAGGTGATAATAAATTGCCAATTAAAAGCAAGTAATATATTTTCTCGTACTCTCTGATACTCAGTTGTATCTACTGAACGGTGGTTTATCTGAGTGCCATGCGCTGCCCGAAGTTTTGACAAATAATTCTCAAGCCACCCACAGCACTTATCCACTAACAACGTGAAGAGCTCAAATATTTAGCAGCTGTCATTTATGAAGAGTCACAATTGAGTAACAACAACTTTTACCTACGTACATACGTAAATTCATATAAATATGTACGACCGCATCTGACCGCATCTGCTTTCAGCAGAGTTCAAAGGACAAAGTCTTATTATACAATACGTACAAATACTTTACATATATAATTGGCCTACACATTCTTTTGTGAACCTTGATTTTATTCCACAAATCGAAAAATACTTTTATGCCGCCTC
Source organism: Anastrepha fraterculus (assembly GCA_037575425.1). Lineage (NCBI taxonomy): Eukaryota > Metazoa > Arthropoda > Insecta > Diptera > Tephritidae > Anastrepha > Anastrepha fraterculus. The sequence goes on from JAYXIM010001881.1 coordinate 158,012, forward strand.
CGAATAGCAGATGGTTTTTTATGGTATTCACTCACAGAGCCATTCGGTGCGGGGCTGCAAAGACTTATTAGGTGATAATAAATGGCCAATTAAAAGCAAGCGTTCTATTTTTTCGTACTCTTTAATGCATACAATAATTGGTCATATCTACCGAACGGGTGTTTATCTTAGCTTCATGCCATCTCCGAGTTTTAAATGCATGCAGTCTGTGGTGCCATGCACTGCTCGAAGCTCTGGCATACTGTTCTTGGACCACATACCGCTCATCTCCACTAAGAACTTGGCCATATGCTGATTATGCCATTGGTGAAGAAAATTTCTATGCTGAAGAATGTATACATACACACATCCAGATATATGTATGTGCATAGCTGCAGACTAAAGAAGCGGAGCGGTTTGTACCCACCCAATCATTGTAATTTTTGTGTTTGTTGGTATTTATGGTTCGAAATCACGTTTGTGCCGTTTATGTGATTGTTTGCTTATAAAAAGAAGTGCACCGAGTTTGTTTTAATTAGTAGTGACATTTGTGGGAGAAGACAAAGAACTACTTTCACTTCACCTCAAAATCAATATGAAACAGTTCACGGTAAGTTTTTATTGCAATTTTGGCTCTGTATAATGGTCGTAGACCTTTTACTCTCTGTGTGCTTCTTCAAGAGTTTTCGTAACTCTTGTAGTGTTTCTCGAATTATACCTAAATAATAAGCTAATATTTATTTCTTCGTTTTGTGTTTTTGTTTTGCAGTGTCTCTCTTTAGCTTTGTTCGCTTCCCTTGCAGTGGCGCAAGCTTATGGCCCACCAAGCCCTCTTCCTCCACCTCCCCCAAGTTATGGTGGTGGATCAGGAGGTGGTGGAGCTGCTACTATCCAACAAGTGAGTTTGGCTGGTCTCTCCAAGCTAGTGAATATCGGCGCCATTGAGAAGTATTTGAATGGCGCTGCAGCTTCCCACTCTGGCCAGCACTCTGGTTCGTATGCCCCGGCTAAGTATATTGCGGCAGCATCAGGGCCCTCTCGCGGCACGGTAATATCATCTAGCTATAGTGAAGCGCCTGCTAGCTATGGTGGAGGAGGATCATCGGGTGGCCATGGAGGCGGTAATGGAGGCTATGGAGGCGTACCAGTACCAATTCTTTGTGGTGGCAATGGAATACCCTGTGGCCATGGAGGTGATGCAGGTGGCTATGGAGGCGGTAATGGGGGTGGTAATGGAGGCGGTAATGGAGGCTATGGAGGCGCTCCAGTACCAATTCTTTGTGGTGGAAATGGAATACCCTGTGGCCATGGAGGTGATGCAGGTGGCTATGGAGGCGGTAATGGAGGTGGTAATGGAGGCGGTAATGGAGGCTATGGAGGCGCTTCAGTACCAATCCTTTCTGGTTATGGTGGCGCTGCTCGTCCCAAATACCAAGTCCTCGCCGCTCACGTGACCCAGATCAACCCCGGCAAGAACAACTATAGAGCCTACCAGACTCCCATTAGATACAGTTCTGTAGCGCTCCCAATTGTGCCAAATGGTTCAGTAGCCAATTTGTACGTTCCTGAAAATAGGGGACATGGCTCATCTGGCAGCTCCTATGGCGGCGGTTCCAGCAGCTATTAAACCTGTACTGACGTACACTGGATCCTTTAGTTAATAGTAATAGTGCCTGTAACCAGTTAATAAATTTTAAATTCAAAATTTTGCCTTCAAGAGAATTTTGTGTAAATATTTGAAAAATCTTTGGTTAATTTTTTGTTGATTATGTACATACACACATAGTATATTTGTTTTTCGTAAATAAAAAGCTTATTTCTAAATCGAATTGAAATCGTTTAAATTTTGGGAATTGGGTTTTTGAGTTTATTTCATTTTCTATATACATCTGTCGTTATTGTTGGGACAATAGTTTGGTTTGCAGAAGCTTGGAATGCTAGTTGACGAAAGCGAAATTCGTATGCTAAAAGTTAAGTAAGGAAAACACAAGTAAAGAATTTTTAACGGCCGAGATTTGCTGACCTATATTCGACTTTTCCGGCTCTTCACTACACAATTTTCGAGTATTTTACTTAAATGCTTAAATGAACAAATCTTAACTGCTTGCAAAGAAAATGTCACACATACAGCTGTCATGATATTCCATTAAGAGTGTCGAATAGCACAAAACTGGCATAAAAAATTACGTCACTTTCTAAATATGTAGACAGCATCAATTCAATTAGGAAAAAATTCTGATACTACTTCAGAGAAAAAATGTAAGCAAGTGCATTCTGAAACTGTAGGTAGAAAAATTATGGGCACGAAAAATTGCCTAAAAAGAACTTTTCGAAAAGTCAGCTGAGTGCCTTACACATTATGATTTCTACAATCCACACATAAACCTCTTAAGTGATAACTATTTAGAAGTAGGGGACATTTGTTAACAAACATAAAAATGTGCTGCATAGTTGGCATTATTGAGCAAAAAATGGAGAAACTTGATAAAAAACAGAGTTTATTTCTCATTCTGCTGTCGCAACTCTGTTAGCAAGATTGTGATTCGCATGCGGAAAAGGGCTGAGAAAATGTAGCGCTGCTGATGCAGAACACTTTCTATGTAATTACTTGCCATTAGAAAAAAGCTTACTCTACGAATTTTGATAATATAATTTATATATTTCTAATCTGCAGGTAAATGGTTTTTAAATAGGCAGTAGGAAACCTCCGAGTTAGTTGCATTAATACGTTGAGCGCAGCGCAGATATTTCTGATCTTTTCCCACGGCAGGCAGAAAGCGTTCGCTCTCTAAGTATGCGAAAATGTAATATTAACATCGATCAATTCCCTGTACTTCTTTCAAGAAGTAACCGGACAAAAAATATCAGTTATGGAATTTCGGAGACAATTAGTAAATGGGCTGACACAGAGATTAGATGAACAAATTCCACTTTGGGTAGGGAAAATTGTACATAAATTACATAAAAAGGAAGGAGACGTTCATAAAGTTCGGAAATACGGTTCTGGTTGTTATGATGAAAATTCAAGATTATTTGGTTCTAAGAAAGTCAAATATGTAACAAAAAAAGTTACGACCGACAAGAGCAGAGCAGCTGGGAAGATGATTCCACCTCATCGTCCATACAACTATTCCAGAAACAACTTGAAGTAATCCCAAGTCTCACTGCATGGACAATGTCCGGTAAGGATACCCATCAAATTCGAGATCTGCGGCTTTGTTAGCCTTAGAAGTTTCCTCGAGCGCCCCCGATCTACCCGTGTCCAGAAAGATATCGTGACTTTGCAAATTTGCGCGCTAGCTCAGCGCTCACTGAGTTGATGCGAGGCCCCTTCTTTCCAGGTGTGGACCACAGGTTCTCAAGGGAACCCCAATCCGCTCATTTCGCTATGAAACCGTCTCCAGGGTTCACTGACTCAGCTCATCAACCAGCAACGGGGGCAATAAGAAGTATTTTCTGCCATCAAGCAGACATGTTTTGATAATCGTGAAGTAGTAAAGGGCATCTGCCAATAGTGAATATCTTCTTACAAAGTGTTACTTTAGACTAAGCAGACGAATTGAGGAGTAAAATCCGCTCTTGAAGAACAAAAGCCGTTCTTTATAAGCTCCTCATTTGCAGACGATAGAGCCATGAGCTTTACAACAATAGATAAGTACACATAGAACAGTGTATAAAAATCCGATGACGTTGCTGACTTGCCCTGTCATATTCGATGTGCTATCTGGGATGATAAATGGACGAACATGCTTACAAACTCACCCGGATAAATAATTTCAGTTTGACGACACAATCATTTTCGTATACCAGTACACACGTAAACAATTATGAAAAATTGCTTTGATATGCAGAACTAAAAGTGCGAATTTTTTACGAAAAATTAAATACGTAGGTAGCCAGGCACTTCTTGTTGTCTCGCGCACTCTCCGAACTTAAATTCGACAAAAAATAATGGCTTAAAAACGCTGAACCCTCAACAAATTTTTGTATTGTTAGGACAATCTGAAAGTTATCAGAGTGTGAATTCAATGATTTGACATTAACCAGATTTGCTAGGCTGTTGAAAGAAGGCTCAGAGAATTTTTACCCTATGTTAAGTGCTTTTCAAATTTTAAAAACGTTTTTCTCAAAACCATGTTTTCGAAGTCGGTGGTCACGATTTCTCAAAAACGGCTGAACCGATCGTCTTGAAATTTTAACACAAACTTCTCAGATATATTCTCCAGGTATTAATCGAAGAAGTAAGAGTTCTGATAATTTTTCATATTTTTTGTAGGGAATTTTTCGCGAAAATTTTTGTATAGCCTATAGCCGCCATTTTATCAAAAATTAAAATTTTGACCATTCCTTCGATTAATACCTAGCTTTATCTATTCACAAAAAAAATCTAATTAGTTTTTTGATTTCAGATAATCCAAACCGGAGATATTTTGTCCACCGCCGAACCCGTTTTTTTGGAGGATGCTTGGGAGATCATCTGGAGGAGCCGTGCACTTCAATATTTTCACTAACTTTGTAAAAAATTCTCGAAAAAAAGGGATTTTTCAGTCTTACAAGTGTATACTCGTATAACCCCTTAAGTGGGAGTGAAGTAACTACGTAAATAAAAGCTTCTTCTTAAAATAGGTGGAAAAGACCATAATTTTATCTTCATTTGTTCATTTCAAATCATTTAAGATAATTAAAAAAAGTGTAAAGTATTTTTCCCGGGTATTTCAAAAGACGCGCAAGGGGTTGCTTTTTAATAAAATATAATGTGCAAATTTAGATCCTTTCAGGTTTCACTATTTTAATTCAAAATACGACTCTTAGCCATTGTATGTGAAAAATTACATCATTTAAATGTCTACCATGAAGACTTCTACAGGAAAAATCCGCCAAACAATCGATTCATGAATGCCTAATCGTTGAGAACATCGCGATATCGATCTGTGCTACAGCAGCAGTATTTATTTATTTATTTAAAGTCTCGGAATGAAAAATTCTCACAGACTACTAACTCAAATTAAATAAGATTATAAACAAGATTTCAGAAGGTAAATGAAAATATCAGCAAAGAAAAATTCAGCTCGATAAAAGATGAGATCTGATTGAACTCATGAAGAGCGTGAGCGATTGGCGCGTTTCGGGCTCAAATTGTTTTGTTATGACTTCCATAAAAGGGTAGGAATTTCGAAGCTCTCTTCTTGGAACATTTAAATATATTTTTTTCCTCAAGGGTGGCGCAGTCAAAACCTCCATTTATAATGAAGTAACTATACGCAAGTTACGAAGAGAACAGATATTCTACTTTCTAGCGGAAAGAAATGTAAAGCAATTTGAATGTGTATGGGTTCGAGAACTCCGAACTATTGCGCCGAATGAAACAGAGTATCTCATAAGATTTTAAAATTATACAATTAATGTGATAATGAATGTAAATTTCGTATTTAAAATGATATGAAGATCTTTTATTTCATTAACAGTCTGCAGGACATGGCTAGCAATACTATTGGAGCTTTCAAAAATAAAATGCATGAACGCACTTTTTCATATTTAAGCAAAGATGAGATCTAGCATACTCCGAATAAAAGCTCAGTCAATCTCAGCTTGATAATTCAACATATCATCTGCAGAATTTACTAACGAGTAAATTCTCAAGACATCAGCGTAAAATACAAACTGAGCATATGAACTAATGCCATTAACGAATATTGCTCTGCCGGACATTCCACGGAAGTGTTTAGATGACACGCCTTCAATCGAGGCGTCACACCACCGACTGACTAAATACGACTTCAGTAATTGCAAAAAAAATGAGTGAAGGGCTAGGCAAGAGAGAATTTATCGGACGCTTGAGCGAAATCTATGTAGATGCAGTCGACTTGATACCCAGAAAAAAATGCTGAGATACAGTATTCACTAAAAACTGCAAGGTTTGAAACTGTAGAACGCCCGGGATAAGGCCACGTTGGTTGGAGCAAATAAAACTTTCAACGGAGAAATAAATCTAATTCTAAACAATGCATTTGAATAATTTGGAAACATTATAGAGAGTTTCGATATAGGTCTGTTATTGCATACACCACTCTTGCTTCCACATTTGTAAATAGGAGTTACCTTAGACACTTTCCATGCATCGATAAGCTCACCACTGCGAAGTGACATATTGAATAAAATTTCTAGAGGTTCAACTAGCGCATGACAGCCTTTTACCATCAATGTCTGCCTTAGAGGAATGTTTTAGTTTGAATATAGCAAACGGATATCGTCAACTGAAATGGACATTGAGCCAAAATGAAGCATGGAGTTAATGTAAAATGAAAAGTCAAAATGAGGAACGCCATCATTACACACAAAGTTGGATTTGAAGAAGTCTACGAATAGATTAGCAGCAGCACTGGAAGTGCTTGTAAAATTGTTCTGGAAAAAGACAGATGAGGGAATTAAAAAGAACAATTTCTACTTTTTTACGACTTTATGATATTCCAAAACGTCTTATCCCATTAGAATGTCCAGTTTTTGGTCTGCCAGCCCTTTTTCTACCCTCAACAGACCAGCGACCCGACGATTACAATACGAGTATATTGTAAAAATTTAAGGAGGTAGAACATTGAAGGAAACGAAAAGCGAACGAAAGGGCAAAAGAGGGATCTGCTATGAATAACGCTCTTACAGTATCGGTATTCACACCACTGGGTGCAATCAAGAATGCGATTTCCTTAAAATGTCCTCAAATCGCGGAACGCAGGTGGAGGGTTAACAAAGTTAACAGAACATTATGGCCCACCTACAACCATAAACAAGTGTTAATACTGACAAATAAGAAGCAGAGGGATGTCTGCAGACTGACGGTGGTGATAACGGCCTTTTGGCCTATTAGGGAAAAAGCACACACTGTCACAGTTGTAAGCAACCGGAAAAAAGCAAATGACTTCTCATTCCTCTGTGAATGCTCTGCCTTTTGGAAGGAGATACTGTCAACCCTTGGCAAAACACTGTTCGAGAGTCTCAAAGAACTGTCAGGCTTAGACGTCAACAACCTAATACGTTTCTTAAACCACACAGACTGGTTATAGTCATGCTGTAAAATGACCCTTAAACAAGTTGGTAGCGAGGATGTGGCAAAGAAATGGTGCGGAAGCGCTATTGGGATTCCTGGATGAATAACTTTGAAAACTTTAACCAACCAACCAACCAAGGAGGCTGTACTTTCACTGTACATACATATTTGACTTTTTAAGTTGCTTTTGGATATTTACCGCTGACGCTTCTTCGGCACTGCGCAAGTGCTTACTAGTCTCGTTGTGTACGTTTGTCCGTTCAAAGGCTTTTCAATGACAGCTGAAAAATGTAAAGTGGTAGAGGAAGTTAAAGCTATACAGGCACAAAACTCAACCGTTATTGAGATCAACGATTCTTGCTCAAAGCCTGGGCCTAGTGGTATCCTCTTCCTGCTCTGATTCATCAAAGTCTGATACGATGTCCAGCGCTCAGCTCATGGTAATACCATATCGCACAGCTAAGCTCATGGCGCACTTTGTTGACTATTTTACAAAACCTAACCTATGTGTTAATACTGGCTGTCTGGCCGGTAGCAATATATGAACCGTTCCGATTTACAGTTAGTAAGTGACAGCAAGTTCCGAACAAAATATTAGCTAAGTCTGGCAGTTGCACAGATCTCGCAATAAAATTGATGTGTTGCACTTAGCGCTTTTGACTATCGGCAACTTTTTCAATGGCGAAATACATACACGTGCTTATGTACATATGTATACATACATACAATATATATATTTTCGAGAGCAAAATCGCCAATTTGCACTGAAAATTTAATAAAAAATTGAGGAGTACCGATTTATCATATATTTGAATGTTACTTTTATTTGAATGTACAACTGGTTATTAGGTGCTAATGCATCTACAACCATTTCAGACGCCTTAAAAACCAAAACGCCAACAACAAACAAGAAAAAAGTTTTCCGAGTAATCAAACTCACGACGACGTTGTTCGTTGCGGTTGGCAATTATCGCCGCACAGCCAACACGGACTGTGACCGTTGGCCACGAAAACACTGCGCAACACCACTGCACATCGACCAGCCATTATGCGGGCTTTTAATCTATGGGGTATTTTAGCGGGCCAAGCTGTGGCTGTGAATTCTGGATTTAGTCACGTAAGGTGGCACACATTTCAGTTCATTTCCAAGTACTCGCTATAAAAGCAAAACTATGCCAATGACGCCACATTAGTTTACCATTTGCTGCGTCAAAACAACGCATTAGAATATTTGTTAAGAATTAAGAAAAACCAAAAAAAATTAGAATAAAAATGTTCCGCTTCACGGTTTGTATTGTGGTTATGGTCGCTTGTTTGTCCGCGTGGGTATCTGCATATGGTTCTGCTCCGCTTCCAAGTGGCTATGACTCATCCTCAGGTGGTCAGGGTTCCCAAGCTGCCCAGGTTGCGCAGGCTGTGCCATTGCCCGCGAACGTTGAAGCTCAAGCAGCAGCGTTGACGAATGCCGCTGGAGCCAAGGCGACCGCTGCCAAAATCAACGCTCTCAAATGGGATTTGCTCAACTTGTACGGCTATGAAACTGGCTACCCACAGTTAGTTACAAAGTACGGACCATTGACTTCATTGTTCGCTGCTGCGCTACCCCCACGCAGTTTTGTAGGAAAGATCGATGGTGGTGAGTGACTACAGCAATCAGAAGGCATTTCATACATTTATTACTGAATGTGAAAGTTATTGGAGAAGGGTTGAAATTCATCATCCACATCCTAAGCTCGTTTACGCTATTAGCTAACGGGAATTGCGGAATTTATTATGTGTACGATCTGCCTTTTCTAATTCAGTTCATCTTCTTGACGCCATTATTCAATTTTACTACATTATTTCGCTTTTGAAAGTCGAAGTTTTTGGTAATTGTAAATTTTCTTTCGTTTCTTTACAGCCTTCGTGAGAGATTATTACGGTAATATCAAGCATATCGGCGAAAGCACGATCGGTGTTGTGGCCATCTGAGCGGCAACGCCCGAAACCACGGTTATAAAATTAGCAACGAAACCTTAATTCTGGAAGGAACGTGAAAATAAAACTATATTTTTTAAGATGAAAAATTCAGAGTGTTTTTATTTGAAGTTTTATTAGGTAATTGTTTTGTTTAGATAATTTAGGAGGGGGACGAATCGACTGCTTTATTTGGCACATTTTGATAAATGAAGCGAAATATTTTATACGCTGGAGAAAATATGGAGATCTAAAGAGGTGATTCGGACTAAGGATCGAAAATCTCGATTTTCCTATAAAGTGCAAACCTGATAATTAGCAAGCGGCTGTGTGTGTGACTACTAGGGCATGAAACACCAAAATGATAGAAAACTTTTTCTAATAGCGGTCCCCTCTCGGCAGGCAATGGCAAACCTCGGAGTGTATTTCTGAGTGTATCAAAAAACTCCTCATAAAAAATATCTACCGCTCAACGCACTGCGTGGTTGGACGACGAGTAGCGAATGAGATCGATGGATGAACTCTACGAGCTCTATAACAACATGTATACTGTTCAACGCTCAAAAGCTACTACGTTATTTTAGCTACGTCAAACTTGTGCAGGAAGCTGTTCAGAGGTCTTTCTATAAGTCATGCATGGATGGAGAAATAAAAAAAGGGTGCTTATGGACACAATGGAAGTTTTAAGTTGCAAAATATCTGCCTGCAAGCTCTACGATGACATGCGCATTATGAAAGGTTTAATAACTATTACGTTAGCTTCGTTATATCGGATGTATGGACGAAGAAATTCCTGTGAAGAGGCCTGGGAATGAGGTCATACGAAGAGCTAGACTGACAGAGTTTCTGAGTGCTTACGGCTGCTTTAAAGCACATCTAAGGTTGTCGCCGCCTAGTCCAAACTTTGTTTCACAGCAGCAATAATTTCGGTTAAACAGCCTATAGGAAGAAGGAAAAGTATTTACACGTTTTGCACCGATCGAGTTTCTTTGGATTTCCACACCAAACGGCTGCTTGTTGACACAGAAGGCCGGTTATTTTAACTGAAAAAAATTAGGCAATGCGTGAAATGCGTTACCATTTTCATAAAATGTTCGAACCACTTTTATGTTTTGTTCAACTGAGCATCGCTCCATGAAAAAGTTTGCAAAAGCGTAGTACAGATTTTCTAAAAAAACCAAAAAAAAAAAATAAAATATCCCAAATAGTCGCTGGTAAACCAACCTTTCGAATATGTATCCTCACTGAGATGCTAGACTTTATTGGAAATTTGGAAAGTTATAGTGATGAGGAAGCTGAAGCTTTTTCTACGGCATTGGCTTTTCTGATATAACTAGCAAACGATTTCATATATTTCTAGATTAAAAATTACTTAGTTTAAATTAGAATGAAATCAAAGGTATTCTCTGGCAATTCGGGTGAATGATCAATATGGTTATATCATTGCGAAAGCGAGCTCAATAGTGAGTTTTATCAAGAGCAATAGCGGTCGCCGTACCCGAAGGGAGTCCATTCGGAAGTGCTCAGGTTTGAATCTCTGTGCATACAACATAAAATGATAGAATTAGTGTTTTTAAAGCGGTCGCTCATCGACAGACAATGGCAAACCTCCAAGTGTATTTCTGCCATGGAAAAGCTCTTCATAAAAAACCATTTGCCGTTCGGAGTTGGCTTATGAGTGTAGGTCCGTCCATTTGTGGGACAACATCAAGATGCACACCACAAATAGGAGGAAGAGCTCTGCCAAATACCTAACAGAAGTGTACGCACCAATTATTTTTTGTTTTTTTTTAAGAGCAGACAATGGCAAATCTTCGGGTGTATTCCTGCCATAAAAAACCATTTGCCGTTCGGAGTGAGCTTAAGAGTTTATGTTCGTCCATTTGTGGGACAACATCAAGATGCACACCACAAATTTGAAGAGGAGCTGAGGCTCTATACTTAAGAAGCAATGGTATGTCGGAGTGAAACACGTTGACGACTTCCCCGGGCGAGGCACACAAATAAAAAAAACTACCACTTCAAAGAAACTTATCCGAACTATCATTGCGCGAAGCTGAAGCAGTTTTGAGGAAAAGTGGTGTTAAGGTATTCAAAGACACGATTCCTGGACGTTTATGTGCAGAAGACCTCAAATTCTGGGGCACATTGAAAAAACCTGCTGCTGTTATAACCTCACCTTGAAAAAATACGCAGGTAGGTTAACGCAAACTCAGAACGGAATTGAGCAAACGTAATATTCATGGGTGAGTCTTCCTTTTGGGCGAACAGTTCCATATGTGAGTGCTGGTATACTGCTGATAGTCCACATCTTTACCGAACTGTTAAGTATTCAGTTAAGGTTCAAGCTTGGCGCTGCTTCTCCGAAAAGGGATTTGGCTGTTTATTTATTTTTGTCGTCAATATGAATGTAGTTTTGGTGAATAAAATTTATGAAAAAGCATTACCACCGTCAGTTAGAAAGATGCTTCTAAGAACTAGCCAACCCTGGATTTTATGGATTCTACTTACAAAAAGACAATGATTCGGTAGATGAGTAGAGTGAAAACACCAAAATGGGTTTGAAATGTTGGATTGGCGTTAACTGTTGCCTAATGCAAACACTGTAGAAAATTGTTGGGTAATAGTTAAGCAAAAATTTAAAGGTAAACAAATAAAGACGGTTTTTTTTTGTTTTTTGTCGGTGAGGTTGGGTTAAAAATGCCTTCGCACCAATAGTAACCGTCGCTATTACGTGTGTCGTGATTCCACTAAAAATATCCCTCTTCTTCTCTTGTATTTTTCCGTCCACCCCGGGACCGCTTCCGCATTGCTTCGAGGTAGAGAAACCTGTTTTGAGAAACCTATGCACAATGCTCTTCAGCATAAGTTTCCATTTCACGCTTCTTTTTTCGGATAATATCCTCCACGAAATTTGCGACGCCGTTCCATTTTTCTTCGCCTATCATCATTTTCTCGGTTATTTATTCAGGTGTAAATAGGTACACTAATAGCTCGTTGTTCTCTTTATGTTCCACCTCTCGCTTTTAAAGAAGGTGTGCCCCGCATCATCATACTCAGTATCTCCATATATGCAGTTTGGTAGGCTTACTTTTCCCATTCGTCACAAATACTTGCGAAAGGACCCATTTCCGGAAGGAAAACAATTATGGGCGATGGAACAGTTATAAAGGCAGCTGATTCACAGCTTGGCTTGCGCAGATATTAAGACAAATACGACTCGAAGCGAAGCAGCTAATGATGGTGACTATGCATTTTATGTATTGAATATATTGCGTATTATAAATATGAAAAGCTCGTACAATGCAGTTTGTTAGAATCGAATTGGTTAAAGCTGGAATTAGTGGTGCCATAGCCATAACGCCATAGCCGTAACCATAACCGTGGCCGCACATTGCGGCATTTGTCGATTAGTCATGTCGTAACCATAAACAGATGATACTGAAGTAGAATTAATGACAACATTTGCATTTTATCATAAAAACACAGATCATTTTCCACTACCTCAATTATTTATTCGTCTATCATTTCTAATACTCAAATTTGTATCGCAAATATCAAAACAAATGTAAAGTATTTCACAGCTGCTTACGATTACCGGCTACGGTTATGGTTACGGCGTTATGGTGCGGCACCTATAATCGTTTACTGGGCATCACTGTAAAGCTTGATGAGACCAGCTGATTGCTGTGGTTACGGTTGTGGCAAAGGTGCAGAACCAATAATTGCAGTTTAAATGATGTCGATCACGCTTTTCGGTACCCGCTGTAATGGGTTTGGTAACCAGTTTAGTGTTTGGCATTATGCATAGCAAATCTTGCAGACTAAAGCAAGGGAAAACTGACCCTTGTATGGGTTTTCAGAATGCAGAGTGATTAATGAAAATGGCTCGGTTGCTATTAGATAAAGCGAAAATATCTGCAAAGCTTCTAAGTTCTCGATGACCATGAAATCGCTGTGGCAAATTTAAAAAATGTCTTAGTTTATTAATTTAATTTATGCATTTATTTTTTCATTTGATTTAATTATATAATTAATGGTTCATAGATGTAATAAGTTTGTAATGTACTGTATTACTAAAGCATTTCAATATAAATACAATATCATTCATTATTAGTAAGTAAATAATATAAAATCATGAAAACGTGGCGTTTCTGGTCGCTCTGCGCTAATTATGAAATTATCCAATGAACTTAACTTTTAATTGATAATAAAACTGATTTATTATCAAACGAAATGGTCCATTAGTGCCTTTATGTGCTGGTTTTCGGTATTCTTGTGCATGTATGTATGTGTGCGTGTATGTATGTATGCAAGGGAAGCTCCTATGCAAAGTCATGGGTACATCAATAACGAGATGAAAGCACCTACATATAGGGTGAATACGGAGGTTTTCTCGAACCTCAAGCTATAAGCGGATGAAGTACTGTGGAGCTCGTTAGCCAATCCACAAGTTTAGTTCCTGCTACATAAACATATACATATGTATATGTGTATGTCTGTATCTACATAAAATCCGTAAACAGTAATTCAACGAAATTTTCGACTAGAATTGTTTTTCTTTTGTGTTTTTGGTTTCTTAAACTTCGTTCGTGTTTTATTTTTCAATCCATTTTACAATATTTGTATGTATGTATCTCGTTCTGAGAAAATAAACGCAATATTCGTTAGTTGGATTTAGTTTTCGGGTTGTGTTTCATAAAAATCTCGTTTACCTATAAATATCGTAAGATCGTCGAAGCAACAACTAATAAGTAGTTTTCTATGTAGAATTGTAGAAAAAAACTCTCGCATTTTGCGGCTTTGTTTTGTTTGTTGTGCGCTCTCTCTCGTATTAATGGGATAGCTTATATTTATTTTAGAAAAATCTCAATTATATACTATATATTTTTAATTATTTTTTTTGTTTTTAATTTTTGATTTTCTTTTAACAAAAAAGTTGACTGGTAACAAAAATTAATTGTAAATTAAATAGGACATAGTATAGTTTATATTGTTTATTTGTTGTTCATTTGTTTAATTTGAAAATACATGAACTGCTGCGATGTGAACGCTTCTGGAACTTTTTCAATTAGAAAGTTGCTCACTCGCTGCTTGAAAACCGAAGTAGTTGTCGATGTTGTCTCTGTTGTTGTTGTTGGTGTTGTTTTAAAAACTTTCTTTGCGGTTGTTGTTGTGTTGTTCTCCGTTGCTTCATAAACTTTAAATTATAATAAAAATGTTCAGTTGTTTTTAATTGCTTTAAATAATTTATTCGGTGATCGTTCTTGTTGTCTCCTGAATGTAGACCTGGGAGCCGGGAACAGTGGAGGTGGTGACGAATGTGCGGTGCTTGGCGCGGATTATGTTCAAGTTGGATTCGGCGCATTCGGCACGATCTTCGGCAGCTTCAAGTTCACGCTGGAAACGGCGGACGCGGGTCACGGACTGTTGGGACATACCCTCCTGAGGTGACGAGACAAATAAAAAAATTAGGTACGACTTAATAACGATCTCGAAGAAGTCTTATGCAGAAAGGAAGTTTTGGAAATGGAAATTACTTAACCCCATTATTAGAAAAATTGAAAAATAGAAAAGCAGAAACAGCGATAGGAAAAAGTTTGCAGCAACGTTTCACTAAAATAGTGCAGGCCTGCGGGCATTAGGAGTTCTTGCCAATGATTTTAGCTGGCATAATCAAACATTTTACCAAACGTTCTAATAAGCATTGCAGATATATGCATGCACATATGTCTACCGATCAATAATTTCACGGAGTTATGGCGCAATGAAACATTTTTTGAAAACCATCTTCCTAATACTCTTCATATTCTTTCCTCTAGAACAGTTTCCTATTCAAATTGAAAGCCTGTCGCGCCTCCAAAGTAACTACAATGCATAATAAAGCAAGTTCAGACAAATGCAAGCATAAACGTTTATTTTATTAAGCTTTTCTTTCATAACTCCCCAGCTCTTCATAATTCCATTCCAACAATCCCCTATTTCGCATATTCTTTATTTAATTTCAACTATATAGGAGCATGTTACCTGTTCGGCCAATTGACGTTTGAACAAGTTAACCTTGGCGGTAGACTTGTCCAAAGCTTCCTGCAACAAGATAATGTTCTTCTGGTCCTCCTCGCATTGCACCATGACTTCCTTGACGGTGCGTTCCTTCTTTCTCAAGATCTTGATGGTCTCGGCGTGTCTCCTCTTCTCTTCCTCCAACTCTAGTTCCAAGTCGCGTACGCGTGCCTCCAACTTGCTGATGATGCGCTTGCTGCCAGCGACAGCGTTCAGCTCAACCTCTTCCAGACGAATGGCCAAGTTCTAGGCAAGATGGCAAATATTTTAGTGCTGTCGAGCGTGAATTTACATTTGACTTACCTTGACTTCGACTTCCAGAGACTTCTTGATGGTTTCCAATTTGACGACGCGCTCTTGTTCCTCATGCACCAATTCAATGGAGTGCTTCAATTCAACCTGAAATGAAGATGTGTGTGTGTATGTGGATTTTATTTCATTTGCCTTGAGTTGTATTCGAATGGAAAATAGTATTTGTGTTGCCTTACCTGAACCTTCTGGTAACGTTCGTCACTGATTCTCAATTCTTTGGTGACTTCCTCGTAATCTGCGGCAACAACCGACAATTCTTGCTCCAACTTCGACTTCAACGACACCAAGTTGACGTTGACGATGCTCAGTTCATTGATGCGGGTCTGCGCCTCCTCGTACTGCAATTCAACAGTGCGCTTAGCACGTAAAGCGCTGTCCAAATTCGAGCGGACTTCTTCCAGTTCACCGTTAAGTGCAGTCAAGCGGCGCTGAGCCACATTGTACGAATCTAAAGTAACCTGCAACTGGCGTTGAACATCCTCGTAGTGGGCTTGCAATTCGGTCAATTGCAATGACTGCTTCTTGATAACCTTCTGCAAGTCAATGTTGGTCTTGTTGGCCACATCCAAGGACATTTCCAGTTCGGTGATTTGCACCTGCAACTTCTTCTTGATGCGTTGGACTTCGGTCTTCAAGCGAGTCTCGGCTTCAATGACGCGAGCATTCAATTGCTCGATTTCGATGGCAGTTTGTTTGCTACAGGTGCGAGATAGAGCGAGAGAGAGAGGGAATGAAGGAAGAAATAGAATAAATGGAATGTAAGTAAAAATGTTGCGGCAGGTCAGATTATCAAAAATAAATCAATTTTTTAATGCAAATAGTGATTTGCAGATTTCTTGCTCGTATAAAAATTACCCCATTTCTTGTATTTTTTTGTGTGTAGAATAATGAAATTGGGGTCCGCTCTATTGATTTGTGCTATATTAATTTTTCGAGACCACCTGCGCGCCTTATATGTGAGTGTAGCGATTTTCGGCGGCATTTGCGAAACAGCTAGATATTTGGTAACATACTATAATTTCAAGCGATTTGAGAAGAATTTGGCTACTTCCCTTATATACTCGCACAAAATCCTGCGCACTTCTCAAAGCAATGGGTGAATGGGAACAGTTTCTCAAAGACAGAGGTGTGGCACCCACAGCTTTCTAAAGGCGTAGTCACACTTTAGAGCAGTAGCCAGTAGATGCATACAAAGTGCATTGAAAACTAATAAAAATAGGATTTCCGAGATTTGTGTAGAGGGGTGGGCCGTTGTCTGCCGATAGGAAATTTTATACCATGCCAGAGCAATTGAAATGGAGTCCTCAATCAATGTGCCATTCACATTTCATACGTAACTGCAGCAGCCCTAGGATTTCGTGATATTTTCTTACTAGTAAGAGGCGGTAGACTTTATCGCCAATACACATCGAATTAAAGGTGCCGCGTCCAAGGTTCACATTCTAACTCATTTGCGAACAGAAAGGTTTCCCTTGCTGACTCGAACTTGTCACAATTATTCGCATTCCACACGTTGATAGGCTTATACATGAATGCCAATGCAAGCGATTGCTCGAATGCATCATCCGTCTAAAATTAGCTACGTTGTTGTGCTAATGCGATTGCTGTTGTTACGAATGTTCGTAAAAAAATAAAAAAATTATGTAATTCTGCTGTAATGTTTCTTTATTTAGGGTTTGATGTTGATTTGATATTATCGGGTGGTTGTGACTCAGCGTGCAGGAATGAGTGATGTCGGCAGATTTGGCAACGTTACACAGGTGATTGCGCCATGGTATGTAAATATTTGGGTCGCCATTGGTGTCCGCCCATGATGACTAGTTTGTTTGCTGAATTGGGATTTTATGTGGGGTATTAGTGATTGCTCGCATTACAGTAACAATACTGTGTGCCTTAAATGGACAGTGGCATAAAGTGAATGCAATGCAAGAGTCCTTTGAGTCATTTGATTAATAAATTAAAATTAGACTTTTTCATTTCAAACATCAGCGAGGGTGGGTGAATAAGTGGTTCTATTGCTATGCACCTACATTTGTTTTTTTAAGACCTTTGACACAGAATATTTTGGGAATACTGTGTAGCAAAATGAAGAGTTTTGGCATCAGCCTGATTATTTTTAACGAAATTATGCATGCGAGGCTTATCTGGGGATTTTTTTTATCATCGAGTAGAAGGAAATGCTGTTTAATAGGCCATCCATTGCACTATGATATTTAGCATACTTCGACTGCCTGCTCATATAATATTTTTATAAAAACCTGCTTTGAAAAATTCTAAATGAATCACAAATTTTTCTAGGCAGAGCTGACCAAACGAATTTTTGATTTTCGTTCAATGGCCACCATTCAACCTAACAAAAGTGTATTCGAATTGAAAGCATATATTGCTTCTATACTGGTACAAAGTTTTTTTTTTAATTTTTTTTTTGCTTCCATAAAATGTTACAACTATCGTGAGACAATAAGCTAGAAATCTTAATGCGTGAACTACACATTTGCGAGTTGAGTTAAGCCTCAAATCAGTTTTTCAAAGCTGCAGTGCAATAAAATCAAGTAGCAAAAGGAATTTAAACGAAATATGTGGCTCTGATGTCAACTCTAAGCAGTTCGCTCGAGTTAAAAAATAACGCGTGAGTGAGCAGCAATGAAGAGTCTGTGCGCCGTCATTTCAAAAAACAAAAGATTACCAGATGCCATAAAGCCTTTTGAATTTTGTGTACAAACATACATATGCACATTCATATATACATGCAAGTGTAGCGCAGAGCAAGCATTCCGTTCCGCAATTTTTCATTTTATGATGGTGATTTTTTTAAATTTCATTTAATCCGCGCGAGCATTTTGTTTGGCAGCAGACTTCATTATTTCGTTTAGTGAGCGATTAGTGGAAGTTCCCTTTGCCATTAGCATAGAAATGATTTTTTGTATAGAAATGATTTTTTGCACTTTTTCTCTATAGACAAATTTTTGTGTGCGTTGAGTGCGTTTACTTATAGCTTGCACTGTATGTGCCTGCTTGTGGCTGTTGCTGTCATGAGGCATCACTTTCCTCAAAAACAAACATTTAAGAATTAATTTTTATGTTTTGTTTAAGAAATTGTTTTTTGAAGGACAGCAAAGTGGATAGTCCGCAAATTTAAAAAAAAGTTGCCCGTACAGCTAAAAAAAAAAATTAATAAAAATACGCTAGTGAAGGTCGCACGAGTAATTTGGCACTATATGCAATTTTGTTGAGAATATTTTTTTTTTCAATTTGGCTAAACAATTTCTAGTCGAATTCTACTAAATTTGTGCTAAGTTTTTAAGTTTGGCAGATTATTTTATTATTTTCACTATATTTACTGCAATTTACCTAAGTATTGTATTATTGTTTTTATCACGAAATATGACATGTTAGAATCCAATTATGTAAGGTATACTACTGCCAGTTTCATAGAAAGTAGATTAAAGCCAAAATTAATTTTAGTGGAACGTTGTGTGTTTCAACACTTCTTAAATTACGAGTTTGTAAATGGCCTGCACTTCAAAGAAGCTGTGCCAAATATCTTGGCGATTATTTCTTTGAAGACCTGGCAGATTTGCAAAGTGTCTCACTGGAGGGACTAGTTACCTTCGTAAAAAGATCTAAGTGGTTTAAGCAACTTAGTTAGGTAATGGAAATCAAATACAGGTATCACAGGCCTTAGGGCCACCGAGAGTCTTGTCTTAGACAAGCAACCTGGCTAGCCTAACCTAAGGAAGGTACTGTGATGTCTATATTTTGAAATTCTGCGTAACTTTACCTATAATTGAGCTGCTTGAAATTGTTTACCTTTTAACTAAACTGCCACAAATATACGCAAATTTTTAGCTAAGCAAAGTCATCCTAAAATGACATAATTTTTATCTTTTCAGCGCATACCATCGGTTCCTGCTCTCAAATATGCGTTTAAGTGTTCTTAAATTGAAGAATGCAGTATTTTCAATGAGCTTCATACATTCCTTGCACCTCATTCTTTGATAGACGTGATACCCAACGTCTGTAAAACTCAATCCTGCGAAGCATAGTAAATGCGCCATACTTTATAAGGCATCGCGATCTTGGCATACCAACTGAGAGTGAAGTAACGAAGCAATTTGCCATAGCTCACAAACAGCGACAAAAAAATCAAGTCAATGATGGCTACTTGGCATCCAGCTTACTTTGGCTGAATTCTTTGTCGAAGACATTTAAAACGCACAACGGCAGCAGAGCTTAAGGAGAGCGAGTGGCGATTATATTGTAAAATGCTTCATAAAACAGGTTAAATTATCAAATGAAAATTGCTTATTAGTAAACTTTGACTAGGTGCAATAAAAAAGTAAAAAAAAAAAATTCTTTTGCAAATTTCTCTCGAGTTTCAAACCAGTGTCCTGATATTCTCCTAAAAAGATACTCATTTATAGTTTTACGCTGTCTCTGAACGACAGTTAGTTTTTATGATACAATTTTCGATGGCGAAATTTTGGCTGATGGACTGCCATGGACTACCGAGACGCGGCTGCTATGAGAAAAGACATTTTTGTATCATTTGGCGATTTATGTTTGGTGATTTTAGTTCAGCTGAGTACTGCTGAATGGTAGTCATGAATAGATAATCTCAGCTACGCGGACGCCTGCAGTAGTTCAATAAACAAATTTCACCCTAATACGTCTACTGAGCCTCCTTGATCCATCGCGTGCTATCAGTTCTAAATTTAATTTTTAGTCTAACTTAGTTCTAAATCGATATTTGTGTTTATTTTTTCAAATTAATCTGCTTGATATTTAAAGTTTAGTTGTATGATTTTCCACTTATTTGTACTAAGGTCACCGGAATAGTGAAACACTTAGATGCTCAGATGCACGTAAAAGGTCCATAAATATGTTGAAAGTTTTGAAATCTCTATAAAGTACTTGGGGTATTTTGTTTCTAAATATACTTTAAATTTGTTTACCCAGCATATAAGCAAGTTTTTTTTTTAAATACCCCTCTCGTCATACATACAACTACTTCCCTACATACGTGCAACTTTTCCCCAAAATTTATGGCATTTCAAATTCAAACCGATTCTCATTAATCATATGCATATGTATATGTAAGTATGTGTCCATGTGTACAAACTCTTGTACTAGCCCAGTTCCCTCAAGCACAACAATGAGCGATTGCCACGCATCCATTCCGCATATTTACTTCGCAATTGGCTTGCAAAATCCCTGACCCCCTTCCCTGTCGCTTTGCTACTTACACACCCATTTCCGCATATAACAAATAAATCAGATGTTTCAACAGAAATTCTAGCTTTATGAACAGCAGAAATGCTTGTAAAAATCATTCGCATGCATTTATTCTTTGGCTGTTTGTTTTTTTTTTGATTTTGTTTCGCATTTTTGCCAAGCAAAATTCATACGGTTGATGCCAAAAATAATGCGAACGCAAATTCAGCAAACATTTCTTGCAACGAAAGAAATGAAGCAAAAATACGTAAATAATATTTCTTTCTAAGAACGGCAATGAGGTTTTTTTGCTAATGCTGAGGTGAATAAAAGTGTTAAGCAGACGAAAAAATTAAAAGAGCTAAGGAAAATATTGCGAAAATAAAGACACAACTGCATTGAATTGAAAATTTAATCACTTTAATTGAAAACAGCAAGAAATATTTTTTGTAAATATGTTTGTATGTACTTTTTGTTTGTATGCGTGTGTGTGTGTGTGGTTGGTGTTCGGTTGCGTCCTAAAAGGTATTTCATGCATTTGAATGTTAAATAACTTGAAGGTATGCGCATATCGCATATGGATTGGGGGATTCGCGCGTGCAAATGGGATAGGAAAATTTTGTTTTATGCATCTCTAATTTATTGTGAAATTATAGTTTTATGATAAATGAATTTTTAAATTTCTTTTCTAAGAGTTCTATTGGTGCAGTTTTCTAAAAAACGACTTTCACTAAAACGAAAAAAGCTGAAAAAGTCTAATCACTAACCGAAAAATTTTATTTAATGCATCTCTAAGTTATTGTGAAATTTTAGTTTTATGAAAAATGAATTTTTAAAATTTTTTTACTAAGGTTTCTATGAGTACAGCTTTGAAAAGAACGACTTTCACTGAAACAAAACAACTGAAAAAAGTCTAACCACTAACCGAAGCTATCAAACAGTACCCTTCGCCATAACCCACTTTGAATCACACTCTATGAGTTAAGTTGATCTCAGCCAAAATGCAGCCCAACTCGCACAAAACTCTTTCCCTAATTGTTGAGACAGCCTAAATTGTTTTCCATCTCTGCAAATGTCTAATCATTCGTTTTTGCTTTATCTCCACCTCGTCCGACATGCGTCGGCATACCTCTTACTGCCAATATATATAACTATAGTCCTTCAGTTTGGGATGCGTACGCATCACCTTACGACATATCCAACACTTATCATTTATGCCACACCTGGAATCAGCGTAGAGTTCCACCGTCTTCTGATTGAGCGTCGACAACTGACGCTTCACATTGTACAACGACGAGGAGACGCGGTGATCGAGCTTATCGACGAGACGCTCATCCATTAGTTCAATATGATAGGCATGCGAAGAGATGCGACCCTCCGGCGAACCGGAGCGTGCACGGCTTGCAGCCCGACTTGAACGTATTAGGGCCTGTGAGAGAAAGTCCTCTTCTTCCCTCTTGGCGCTCTTGATGTTGCGTTCCGATTCCGAGATCAATGCTTGAGCAATGGCAGTGGCGGATTTGCCGCGAATCGAACGCTTGAATTCGTCCGTCATGCGGACACAATCATTGTCTAACTCCATTCTGTGTATGCGATGTAGTAATCGTATAGTGTCTTGACGTATTAGATCCTCTAAATCCTGCTGACGGCGACGACGACGTTCACGTGAGCGTTCTACTACCGTATCCGGTTCAATATGCTTGTGAACACGCGCTGCGTCGGCGAGTTTTATCACACTGAATGGCGTTCGCTTCCTAACGCGAAAGTCAAGTAAAATTTCATCTGCACGATGGGCACAAGCACGCGACAGGCGCAACACTTCATCTGCGTCGTAGCGACGCACGGGATTCGAGGGGCGAAACTGTCGCAGACCGCGTTCACTTGACCAAGGCAAGTGCGGTGGATTTACATTCAGTTGCTTTGTTTTCGCATCCAAGTAGTCGAGCATGGGCTGATAGTAGTTCATTGTGTAGCCATAGTTGTCCTCATAGGTATGCGCTAAATGGCGAGTGCGCGAGGGGCGCAGTCTGTACGTGAGCGCCATGATTTTGGCAGAGATCAACGGCTAAGTTTGTCGAATAGAGAGAGGTGGTAGGGCAAGGGGGATACAAATGTTTGTAGCAAGGGAAGCAATACAATAAATTGTCGATTTGTAGCGAAAAGGAAGGGTTTGCAAACGCTGATGGACAAATGAGACGCAACTTTTTCAAGTGTTTTGTTTTGTCGGGTAGCAGTGGTCTGTGTGATTAGTGATACTTTTGACAGTGCGTGTTTTACAGTAATGTCTCGAGTTTTTTGGGTGTGAGCGAGTGAGTACAACGAGATAATACAGTCGTCCTGTACTTGAGATGCAATTAGTTTAAATTATTTCAGAGGCACAAGCAATTTGCAGTCATCACTAATACACAAGCGCAGCAAAGGCAAGTAGAACGTTTCGATGTGTCTGACTGTTGTCGATTTTTGCTTGCGCTATTTCGTTGTCTTCTGCTGTTGTTTGTTGCTTCAGTGCTTTTTGGCGTCATTCACATACGCGATTTTCGAGTTTCGCTTAGTTATGCTACTTTGCAGTTGGCGGCACAGCTTTTTGCTTGTTGCAGGGCTTGTTTTCGCTGGCCACAGAAATTGTCGAGTATTTGGCGATATCTATAAAAAGATTTAATGAATTTAAGTAGTTGTGCTTCTTTTGCTTTTCGTTGCCTCTGCTTCAGCAGAAAGGCAATAGTAATAGCTCAAATGAATTGGATGGCTCTATCCGTCTCTGCATTGAGTTGTCATAATGCGAACACTTTTACGCAATCCATGAAGACACTTGTGAAGTCTCGTGATTTGCGCTTGAAATTTGTTTGCCACGGTGGTGGACAACTTCCGTGTTCTGCACCAAGCCACTCAAGCACGGAGGCGGATCAGAGTTCTCTGTGTACCTTCCAGCTAAATTTATGCAGTTGTGTTAGTTCAGGAAGCCGTGACGGGAGTCCTTTGTTTCGTCAACCGTTATTCTGCTTGCAGAGCTGGTTAAGAGCGTACTTAAATTGGTTGTGTAACGAAGGAGGTCGGCAGAGGTAGCACTAAAATTTTCATAATAATTATCAGCATTTCGATGCACTTCATTAATCTTTATAGCTGCACTTACTTAATGCCAGCACTTTTCGAAAGCGACTTTTGAGAAATTCAAAATATCAATATTAGCAATATTGAATTTTTTCTTAGATTAAAATTATCCACGCACGCTTCTCAATTCTTTATTCGATGCTGTGTCCCCAATTCTGCAAATCGTACTGATGCAAAATGGGTCAGTTAATACACAGTGTTGCTTTTTACTATTGATCGATCAAATCGAATCGATTAAATACGAAGGGGTCTCTTTTTTATTCACTTTGTTGTTATTGACAAGTTCACCGTTGTGGCAGACATACATCCATACATATGCACATATATGTATCTTACAGTAACTGCATAGGAAGCAAACTTTTTAGCATTGATAGTCTTGCCAGTTCCTGTGCCAAGAAATAAGCCCATAGCCGAATTGATATGTAGAGGAATTGTCAATTTATTTTCCTCTGTTTTCGTGAATCAATGACCTCTCACGTCACGCTCACGCTTGGTCAAGCGGAAGCTATGAGTTTTCCGGGTTTTCTATTGGTTTTAGATGGATGCACATTTACTGGCTGTAAGATTATTTTTATATAATTTCATTTTTCAACACATCATTCCATCATACCAATGTTACATACTTATAAGGCTGTAATACTTGAATCTCGATGGGAGTCACTAACTAGCCAGCAAAGCAGTTGTATCTCAATTCGCTTTCTAGAATGCCAAAAACCAGCACTTGCGTCAGCCGATGTTTTCAGAGCACATAAATGTCCATAAAGCTGTGACAGATTTAGACATACAGTGCACTCTTTCTTAAGCGGACACCTAAGGGACTGAAAGGAGTATCCACTTATGGGAGGTGTCCGCTTATGAGATAAATATAATAAATTTTTCAAAAAAAAGAAGTTGCTCAATGCATAACGTTCGGTTCAACGCGAATCTAAAGAATGATTAGATTGGAGTTACTTTTTTCGATAGAGTTTTTTGACAGATCACGCGTGGCTATCGACAAACTAAATCCATATTTTTTTAGTATTCATTGACATTTCATCATGGAAAGACTTACGCCTCAAAAACAAAAAGTTACAAATCGTAGAATTGTATTTCGAAAATCGACGCTCTGTGAAAAGTGTGCATCGCGGGCTCAGGCGAACTTATGGTGTACATCGATGAGGCCCATTTTTGGCTTAATGGCTACGTCAGTAAGAAAGTTTGCGGTATTTGGGCTGAAGAGCAACCCGAAGCCATTCAAGAACAACCATTTTATTGAAAACAATCGTTTGGTGTGGCCTATGGGCTGGAAGAAACATCGGATCATATTTTTTCATAGACATTGCTGGGGCCAATGTAATAGTGAATGGGGAACGCTTTGGCGCCATGATAAACAATTTTTTGATGCCGGGAGTTGAAGCCTGTGATCTGTAATCTCTATAACAATCCAATAAAACGGCGCTACTTGCCATACAGCTCGTGAAAAATGGATTTATTGCGTCGTCGTTTCGGTAAGCAATTGATCTCTCGTCGCGGACCAGTGGATTGGCCACGAAGGTCGTGTGATATCACAGCTTTGGACTTTTATTTTTGGGTGTATGCAAAGTCTAAAAGCTTCTTAGTTAAACCAGCCTGGATTGAGGCATTGGTAATCCAACATTACTTCATATTCACGAGGTACCTTCCTGCGAGTTATTTGCAATGGTGTTTACGAATGACCGAATTACTGCGCAGTAGTCGACAACATTTAACAGGTTGTACAAATAAGATAATAATAAAATAATAAAGATTGCTAAGTTAATTTGAATTTTCGTTGTTTTATTTAAATTTAAATTCCGATACTTCTATCACTCTTTATTGAAGGTGGTTTCGCCAGACTAGCTGATTATTTTTCTTTCGTCGTGCACATCTAGATGTCAGCATAAAATGATATGATTTGCGCTATCGTCGTTAGCTGCTAGCTCCAACTTCATGTCAGCGGTGCAACATTGTTCCGCCCTTTCTATTTCTTTTTTACTTTCTCTTGCCCTGACAGTTCTAGCCACAAATCGTTGTTGTTGGTCTAGCGTCACCACGCATTCATGCCCTAGCTCGCGTCTTTAAATTGTTAGAACATTTCACGGATATGCCAAAAAAAAATTTGTTTTATAAAACTTTGATTCCTCTGTTGCTCAGTAGGTGTCGCTTTCAGTACTTTTTAACAAACTGCATACTAACAAATTACTTTCTATGCATACAAAGCTTAAGCGATGTTATTACTTCTAGCGGCTTCCGAGGTGTGTGTTTGAGTTGACTTCAGCGGCACTTTAACCTACCTATAGTATTTACTATACTCGTCTTGAACTGATTATCCTAGCTATAATAGTTGAGCAATGCGACTAGATGAGAATTCTGACAAGGGAGCTTGAAAGTGTTGGATTAGATAAATATAAACAGGGAAGATCACAATTACGTCAGCTCAAAAGCTCATTTCGCCAAATTAACTGAGAGTCGAGTAGCGATACCGCGATATGCAAAACTTTCTATATTCTCTCCATCGTGGAATTGTGCGGTTTGAGTTTCTAGGGCCTTCGGGAGGGACAGAACGACATTTCCTTCCGGTTTAAGAGTTCATATGAACTTGAATCTGCAAAATCAGTTGCAAAACACAAAAAACACGAGGAATGCTCTGACACTGTCCGATACCTGCAGAATTTCTTCAACAAGTGCTAGAGAACGTTCACTTTGGGCCCTCAAATCAATGAGGGCTCGTGCGAGAGATCTTAATGCTTCTGAGAGTCTTATCTGTCGAGTTGTCCATAAAGATATAAATCCTACGTTATGCGCAGAGGACAGTTTATTTCGGAGCAAATATCAGAACAGCGAGTTATCCGATGAAAACGCCTTCTAAACAAAATTAAATACCCTGAAGCGCCTGACGTTTTTTTTGAGACGAAAAAAGTTTTGACCCAGACCGAATTCTTTTTTAATAAGTTCGAGCGCATTTTTGATTTATTTGAGTGCGCGTGATTTGCAAAGCATGATTTCTAGTCCAATTTATATATCTTTTTAATCTTAGAAAGGCTGCATTTTTTGCCTAAACTTATGCGCAAAATATACATTTTTTGCACACGGAGCCTTTTGAATGGTTGACGTTTTTGTTGGGATGACGTTCTAAGATACAGACTAACCAAATATTGAGCAAACGTGCACTAGAAATGAGTAATGTGAAATGTGTACGCTGCAATTGATAAATGACCAAGAATTGGAACCTAGAAAGAGTTCGCGTATAGTTGCGATAAGAGGCGTTCACTTCACTGGCCAAATTTTACAGAGCGCATTTCGTGTTCCAGTAGGGTCTTTGACTTTGCGAAAGGAGTGTGAATGTAATGAGAATTCACAGTTAAGCATAAAATGCGCCCTGCTTCACCATGCAAGTCAGAAGATCTTAGTAACGGCCAAACAAAGTTAGCCGCAAATGAGTTAAACCAAATCGAATATTTAATATCTTTACACCAAATGAGGCTCTGACCGTGTATGCTCATGCACCCAAACCGATCCTCGCATAACGCTTTTTAAAAATTTTGTTTCAAATACAGTGCAAAAATTGGCACGAGAAGCATTTGAAAACTTTCGTAAAACATTCTAATACTAATAAGAGGAATCCGCAATACATTTAGATCGATCAACGTACAAAAGATACTAAGTCTCAGACCTGAAAGTACTTGACTCGTATTTAATCTTCATGTGTCAAAAACACTAAATATATTTGGGCAAATTTTACGCAATAAAACTACACATTAATTTTAATAATTTATGCGAAAATATGTATGAATAATATTTTGCATATTCCTTTCATTCAGGTGAAATCTCCAAATCACAATAAGCAACTAATTTGAAATTATGAAACGTGACTTACCGAATAGCCTCAATTTCTTCGTCCTTCTCAGCAAGGCGGCGTTCGGCGTCGTGGCGGTACTGGTTGAAGTCAGCGGACAAGCGCTGAGCGCGTTGTTCCTCAGCCTTGCGACCCTGCATGACAAAAAAGAAAAATACGAATCGTTTATAGTTTTAAATATAAGTAGGACCCTTAAATTTGTTATGCTTACAGCCTCGGCTTCCTTGTAAGCAGCGGTCAATTCATCGCGCTCATTCTCCAAGCGACGTAGCTCCAATTCCAACTCATGCAAACGGCGGGTCAATTCACTGATTGTACCCTTGGCCTCATGGAGATCATCTGTGACAAACAATACAGTTTATAAAAATCTGAGCCTTAGGAAAATTGTGTCTACTGCAGTCGCTGTACTCACCTCCTAATTTCTTGTTCTCACGTGCGAATTGGCTGTTAGCATCCTTGACCTTCTCCAATTCATGAATGGTGCGTTGCAAATCGGCATGTTTGTTCTTCAGATCACGTTGGCTAGTCTCGTACAGCAAGATTGTTTCATCGAGACGGCTCTTCAATTCAATGTTGTGCTTCTCCAAGGTGTTGACCGATTTGGTCAATTCGCGGCAAGTGTTGTTCGATTTCTCCAAATCGATAATGAGTACTTCAACTTCGCTGGCCAAGCGAGTCTTTTGTTTTTCCAAGTTGTTGATCTTTACGATCAGTGTTTCAACATGTTCCTCGAGCTCGGTGATGCGCACTTGGTACTTACGACGGATTTCTTCGACCTCCTCTGCGCGAGCAGCTGCTTCAGTCTGGTATTTGTTTTGCCAGGAAATAGCATCTGCATTGGCTTTGACCAACTGACGTTCCAAGTCAATACGTGCTTCTGATTCTTCTTCGAGTTGGATGCGAGTCGATTCCAATTCGCTTTCAACTTGATGAAGAGAAGATTCCAACATAGAACGACGACGGTCTTCATCTTCCAACCGGCGGCGAGCATCTTCCAATTGGGAGATGACTTGGCTCTTGGAATATGAGACAGTGTCCAGTTGGGACTTGAGATCTTGGACGTCCTTGATCAATTCAATGTTCTCTTGCGACAGGCGGGTCTTATGTGATGTAATATCGATAACAGTGCGGTTCAATTCCTCAATCTTCACATTTAACTCGGAGATGGATATTTCCAGCCTTTCGACATGCTTGCTGGTAACGATCCTTTCCTTGTTGTAGGACTCGATTTGGGAGATATATTCGTAAATTTCGGCTTGGAATTTGGATTTCTCCTTCTCAGCCCTGAGTGAGTATGAAAGTGATGTGGGGGTATAAAAAGGTGAGGGTATAAAAAGTGATAATTAGTAATTGGGAAAACATTACCATTGAAAATAAAATATTTATGCATAAAGGATACTTAGGCAGTAGCATTTTGGCAGCGGAAGCGCTAAAATCGGTTGCATGGGCAGTGATGATATGCTGGGAAAATCTGTTTAGCTGAGCTTAGTTTTGCATCGAACCACAGATACAAAATCTTTCAGATAGCCGATTGCATTTAATGTTAACTATTTGGAACTGGAAAAGCTATTTTATGCATATTTTGACTGATAGCAGAAATGTGGGTTGCGGCTGTTGGGATAGAGCGCATGGACTATCATTGAAAATATGCATGAAAGAGCTTTCTCAGTGTGGACTTGGTCAATCTGGATAAACTGAAAGATCGACTCGAGGTATTCATTTATATGCATGCGCCACCAGCTCAAAGAGTTGAATAAAGTGAATAAATTAAATTATGCAACATAATTAATTAATTATATACAAATATGTGTACAACGATATGAATAATTTACCATTATCAAAGAATTACTGAACAAACTGGTTACAAAGTGGTTAGTAGCCTTTTTCGCGATTTCGATTTGCCCTGAAAATGGAGTGAACTTCATAAATTTGCGGCGTTCGCTGTGCGATCGCCTAGCTGTTCATGCAGGTATCGAATTTCCATAAAGGTGAATTTGTCAAAAAGAGACAACAACAATAATACACTGAATATTACTGAAAAACTGAATCAGAGACATATTTGGATAGACATGGCGAAGAAGCTGAGCGGAACCAGCAGCCAACAGCCAACAGCTAACCGCCAACGACCACCGGCCCATCAGTGTGTGGGCCGTACGGCAATAAGGTGGCGACGAAAGCCGTGTGAAAAAATAAAAAAATATGTAGGAAAAAATTCAAAATTTTCTAAAAATAATCGCACACATATTTCGATTTTACTTATGCAGATATATTTGTTGTGTGTAAGCAATGAACAGTTCAAAAAAGAAGAGAAAACAATGAAATATGCAACAACAAAAAACAAAAAAAATCAAAAAAGAGAAAAAGTTGCGCAGAGATTTTATTGAGTGGCCTAGTGGTCGGCACGGAAGGTGCTTTTGCGGCCAAAGCTTTCGGCGGATAACAGCGATCTTTCAAGTGCTAAAGAGACAGGCATGTCATAGCATGGCATAACATAGGATGGACGGTAGTGTGCCGGTAGTGGGAGTAGGACGCATAGTTTGCGCCATAAATTCGATACAAGGAAATGCGCAAGACCACAGGTGAAAGTCCGCTCCAATCAAAAGCACTCACAACTATTTACGAGCGATCACAAAGGCAAATATTTTTTATGCTAAAAACTGCAGCACAGGTGGCGTGGAAATATTTGCGGATTCTATAATGCCAAAGTTTTAAGTGAAATTGCAGAGTTGCATTTTTTAAGCAACGGAGCCAAGTGCAAAAAGAATAGAACAAACGAGAAAAGTTCAAAGCAAAAATGCTAGATTACCAAATATTCTGGACAGAGCGCAGACGCGGTGAGCGATTGAAGAATACCGCTCATTCGACAAAAACTCCTGTGTGTGTCTGTAGCCTTGAAAAACGTTTCGATACAGATGTTTTATTTTTGGATTTTGGAAATATGAGATTTCAACGAACACTTTTCGCAATTTCTGTTACATACATACCAGTACGAGTATGTACAAGTCGCACATAGGCGCATGCATACATATTCATGTATAAGAATATCTATAATATTTGAGAGTACAGTATATACTAAAAGTATATGTACGCATATGCACGTATGTATGTATATTTCGACATACCCACATATTTTAATCTACCTACGGCATTTTTATATTTCACACGCTTTTGTTCAGCCGCATAGCCAATTTCAACGCTTTGCTGCAATTGGCATTCAATAAGTGAATACATGCATGTGTGCGCGTGTGTATTTGCATCACCATTGGCCGGCGCTTCCCCACTGTGCAAAGCGCATTGCACTCAATTATTTATTTACTTGTAGTGCGAAATTTTCCGCGTATAAAATGCAACGTTTTTGTATAAACATTAAACAAAATTCGCTGACTTGCGCCCGACACATTTTCGATAATGCAAACGGGGCCGCGTTGGCCTCGCTTCAGTTAGGTTAAAAGTGTTAAGTTCATTGGGTCAGCCACGAGCCGCTGAAGCAGGCCAGGGTAATTGCTAGAGGTGTCGTTTGCAAGCAACCCTGACCCATTGAGGTCGATGCTGAGTTACTTGTTGCCCAAATGTTAGTACTTGAGTTTTCTAGTAAAATTACTGTAAATGGTTGTCAAGCACATTTCCCACGTAGAATAATAACTAGCGGCGATTCGATTAGCGAATGTCTCCAAACAAAGCTTGCGTAAGCGCATTGCCTTAGGTACTTCGCGTATCAACAAACTTACCGAGACTTCGCTTTCGTTAGGATTTCGACTTGTTCTTGGAAATCCGTGATAATTTCGTTGTGCTTCTTCTTTAGAAGAATGGCAGTTTCTTCGGATTCGAGGTGGACATCCTCAAGCATTTTGCGGAGCTTCAATAATTCGACATCACGCTTGCGATTTGCCTCGAACTGCATTCATTGTCGAAAAGTATTAAACATTTAGAATTAGTAAATATAATTTTT
This sequence comes from Anastrepha fraterculus, assembly GCA_037575425.1. Lineage (NCBI taxonomy): Eukaryota > Metazoa > Arthropoda > Insecta > Diptera > Tephritidae > Anastrepha > Anastrepha fraterculus. Next base: position 189,488 of record JAYXIM010001881.1, read on the forward strand.
GTTTTTTTTGCTCACCTGATGTTCAGCGCCACCTTCAGCTTCCTCGAGACGTTCGGACATCTGAATGACTTGAACGCTGAGATCGGCTTTCTCACGCTCGATCTGCAAAATTGAGAATGCGTGAGATAAAGTTTTAGGCCACAGTGTGGGGGAAATCAGAGTAAAGATTTTTGAAATAACAGAAATTCACAATACAAAAACCTATTGGAAAGTCCAACTTGGTGTATACTTTTTTACAAATCTTGAGAAGTTGCATATTATTTTATCTTTAATTGGCTGACATTTGCGAGTATTATTTCGACTAAAAATTGCATTTGATAAATTAAATCTTTAGTAGCAAAAACAAAAAAAATTCTAGTAACAGTTTACTCGCTTTCTCCATTTGATTGTTAAATCATTTAAAAGTAGTATCAACAAATAGTTAAATTTAAATTCAATACTACCCTTATTTGAATAAAAAAATTGTTTGTGTTTCATCAATCAAGTTCCAGTAAGGCGTTCGCTGGGAGTTTTTGAAAGTTAGCGATTCAATTGGTAATCGGTAAATTGTAACCGGTTCACAATTGAAGTACTATAGGGTATTTTCTGTAACTGCATGAGAACTATCGATATCGACAACTATGGCTTGATAGCTAAGAATGGCACACCGTGCTGACATTTCTGTTCAGTAAGGTTTGAGAAGTCAGCATTAATCGAACAACGCTTCCAAATGGTGGAAATTTACTTTGAAAAATATAAATTTGTTTTCGAAGTTCATAGAGCACTAGCATCATCGGTCCTTATTTCTTCCATGCTCTTAAAAAACAAACCTCGACGGCAAATTGTTACTAAAAATATTAACTCTTTTACATTTTACCCCGGAGGGATTATTTTGGCTCTATAGCTTCGACAGAAATTATTTCCCAACGCTTTAAAATTTAGTATTTCCAATTTATACAATAAAGAGCCAATGTGCTCGTTGACTTTTCAGCCTGGGTGGAGGGCCATGCGTATCGAGTTTAATGGAAAAAGTGTAGAATGGTCAACGGGGTAGGCAAGTACGCACGGTTAGCGAAATCAAGTGGCCTTTTGTTTTGATATTTTGCTTTCATCGTATTCACATTTTCATATTTTCATTCAAGTGCACTTTGGGCTCGCGCTCAAGGAACGAATGCCCAAAGAAAATTGCGCGCTTAAACGTCAAAAAACACACAAGGAAAGCCGCAAACAAAGTGTCATCGTGTCAATGCACGAAGACTTTCGGATACTTCTTTAAAAGAGAATGTGCAAAAGACCCAGGGTGAAAAGTCATCGTGTAAATTGGCTCAAAGCGTGGCGGTCAGGGCTGTACTCAATTGCTTGGCACTTGTCATTAAATTAAGGGGTCCCGGTGGTCTAGAATTTTCAAAACATCGATTTTTGGTTTTTTTTTGATATTTTGAAAGAGTTGGCTTTTAAGAATATACTGTCAAATTTTTGGGAGGATATTCCGAGCATTTGGGATACAACAGCCGTTTTAGCAGGCAGAGTCGGATTCGTTACGTGGCGGTATCAATGGTCACATTTAAATGGGCAAAACTTTAAACTCAATTATCTCAAAACTACTTTTTTCGCCGTCATTTTTAAAATTATTCATATTAAAAAAAATTCTGTTTTTCATATTTGTTTGTAAAAGAAGTTAAATAAAAAGAATAAGCAATTTAAATATCGTTTTTCATTTTTTTAATTGCAAAAAACAATCCTGAAAATACCCTACATTTTCGAGCTCTAGACCGGGACCCCTTAAGTATGAAATTTTATTTGTTATGTTTGCAATTTTTTTTAAGCAATTAGAAAGTGGACTACCACGAACGGCTAGGATGGATATGACGGATCGGAACCGAATTTGATATTCCCTGGCAGTTAGGTGACAGAATTTGTGTTTGATTATCATCGATCACTTCAGAGGACGTTAATTGTCGTCACTTGAATTTCATGGCACAACAGCATAGTGGGCGATTGCATAACAGATGAGCTTGTAACGCAAGTAGGATACTTCTGGAAAAGAACGCATTGCTATGCCACATGCCACTCGCAAGTTGCTGCAAAGGCAATTTAGTATTCGGCAAGTTAGTGGAAGTTGGGAGCAAAACGCAGCTAGTCGTAATTTAAGGCAGTATTGAACGGAAATCAAAAACTTTCAGAACACTGTTTCATAGGTAAGCCTGTAGCAAGGCAAGGCGTGCTTTTCCGAGGGCGCTACAGAAACTGCAAAAAGGATGAGGAGGAGGATATAAGATCCCATTTACTCTATAACTGATCTGTTTTGTGCAGAAAAGGACATCGGCATCTAAATTTTATTTTTGAGAACTAGACTTATTTCCCGCAATCACTTAGTTTTTTCTCAAATAACCGCTAAGAATTTTATAATAAGAGTGCCGCGCATAAAGTTACATCGACTTTGCTGCATATTTCATATTACCGTGTTTTATTCAAAGCCTTCAGCCAATGGCTGACCAGATAGCAATGATCGATTTTCTAAATGTTCTGTAGCTGTCAAAGTTACCAGTTATATTCAGTAGTCAAAATATTCAGTAAAGTTTGTCATTTCGATATTCTTAAAATTTTTTGAAATTATGGATCAGTTGTAAAAATTTTCTTCAAAAAATGTCATCTCGGATGAATCCAATTTTTTTCTCAAAGTGTATGTCACTCAGGCCAATTGCTGTTATTTGAGCAAAGTCCTAAGATTGACTATTTGAAGTAGTTGATGGCAAGACCGCACCATAGGAATTCTTTTCTTTCGAAACGTTGCCGCGAAAGTTATCGGTACTGAGTGATGTTAATCGAATCTCTGTAGCTAGAGCTCGGCAATATCGATATATCCGAACTTTCATTGCAACAAGCTGGCGCTACACGCCACACCGATGACGCAGCACTCCAAGTTTTGAAGGAGTAATTTGATGATTAAGTCATCTCTCAGCGAGTGTTCATCAAATTACTGCCTCGATCATGCGATTTGAAACCCACCGACGGCCCAAACGATGCCCACTTGGACAAAGAATCAAATTCGTCCATTATGATGCCATACAGAGGAAAAACCGAAGCGAACCTGGCTTGACATCTTGCACCGTTACTTCGCGCTATTTAGCGAAGAAGTATGGGAAGAAACAGAAAAAAAGAGCAGAAGAAGAGTACTGCTAGAGTCCTAGTATTCAACGTCTTGCTTTTAAAATCGCACAAACACAGAACCTGCATCGTATTTGCTATTTATATTGCTGTACAAACAATTTTAGTTGTCCAAAATATTCTCCATAATAACCAATACACTTTTATAATCGATTGCCCAGTCGCATTTCCAGAGCGTTTTTTTAAATGCTTAGGATCCAACTCGAGCCCCTATTTTTTACCATAACGTGATCATGCAAAACCTTATAGATGCGCGTCTCATTAATGTCAAAGGATGCCTAAATCTCTCAGTTTGAGATACCATGATTTTGCACAATCATTTTGCGCTAACATCGATAATTTTTGAATAATAATTCTGAGAGCGAATAGCCACCAAGAGAAAATTTATTGCACCCATCTTTTCGCGTAGTATTTTTACATATTGGCCCATATTGCACCGCGACTTATGTGACTGATTGTGCTAAAGAAAACTGCTTACTCACCGTATAATGATTTTAGTTCATTGTTGTACTATGGTTTTTGCAATCCAAGTCGAAAATTGTGAAAAATGATCGTGCGAAAATGTTCACTATTTATTCCATTTTTTCGCCGATATGCATTATTATTAATATTGTTTAATATGGCTTAAATATCTAGGTACTGGGTGCGTTTATGCTAAAATATATTAAACTTTCCAATGAAAATGTCAGATGGCGCTTGACGGCGCTAGAAGGGCTTAAGGCCGGAATTGTAAATATGAATATGAATTCTTATTTATTTATTTAGGTGACGGTACTTGTGCTTCACATGCATGGGTTCGATGTCTCTTTCTGATATGTAGGACAACAACGAATCTCTACAAGTTGGAGGATAAGCTCACCCAAATTTTTTTCATACGACGGTCGTTTGAGAAGTCTGCACTACCGCCGTACAGCGCGGCTATGTTTAGTTAGTATCATTCCTTGGAAGAACAAACACCAACTTTTCAGCCAGATCGGTCTATTTCTTTGTGTTTGGCATTCGTGTGAATCAAGAAAGTCGAGTGATTTTCCTTTACCACCAGCTCACGCCTCAGCCCTTGTGTTCGAAAAATTAATGGAAGTAGGGTTCCTACTCCATTCCCTAGTGAAAACTTGTTACACATCCCCCCTATTCTCCAAACTTAGCTCTCTCGGATCCTTCCGACTACTATTTGTTCCCCGAATTGAAGAATTGGCTGGCGGGAAAAAGATTTTATACAAACGAGAAAGTGATTGCAGAAACGAATGATTATTTTTCTTATTATTCGGAATGGATTCACCAACTAGAAGTGGACGTTGGACGAAATGTGTAAGGAGACTATGTCGAAAAATAAAAAAGGTGTACTCCAAACAATGAAGTAGTTTTTATTTTTGCACGAACTTTTCAAACGACCTTCCGAAGTGCGATTCGGCAGTTGCTTTATTCACTTTTTTATGTACTTCTACAACTATTGATCCGACTTTTTAGGAAATGAAACATATATTCGTATAAAATATTTCATTTACTAATAGCTTTTTCTAGAGTTAGCGCTACAGATTGCGATTGGAATTGGTCCCTTACAATTTAAGAAAAAGCAGACCCAAAGCCCAAATGGTAGCAGGAGCTAGACGAAAGCAATCGGAAGTTTATATCATTTCTATTTTCGCATTTTTATAAAAATCTTTTACTTATTTTGTAATTGCGCATTAAATATATTGTAAAAATAATGAAGTAATTGAAATATTTTGTGAAATTTTTTCGAATATTTTATGGGGCGCTTTCCGCATCGAATACTTTTCATAGCGAATTTCACGCAGGTACAATTTTACTACAATAATTTATATGAATGCCAGCCTTATAAGCCAAGCATTACTAGAATCCAAGGCAGCCACCGACACCCGCCGCAATAACAACAGTTTGAATGCTGAAATATACATTTTTCGAATAATATGGCATTTATTAAATTCAATTTTTGTGTGTGTGCCATACCGTGAAAATGCATTGGCCAAATGCCATAAAGTTTATAAATGCTGAAACATCCACACATGCGTGCGCTTGTAAATTTGTACAGAAGTACTTGTAAACCTATACACAAACACCGAATTGCAATGTGCATCCGAACTTACAAGGCTTGGTGGGCGTTATTAAATGTGCATACATACATACACACATACGTTCTACACTCTCGAGCCACCTTCAAAAACTCAGGAATAGTAAATATAATAAAAACACGAGTACATAAATATGAAATTTATTATGTATGAAAATATTTTTATAATTTTAATTAAAATGGTGGAAATACACAAAAAGCATCGCATGCGTGTGCGTGTGTATGTATTTAGCATGACCTAATTCATATAATTAAAAATCATTACAAATTTCAAAAGCGAATAAAATAAAGAAACTGCTATGCAGCAAAGAACACTTGGAAGTCGTTTGTGCGGCTATTTTGATGAGGTTTGGCAGATGCGAAGAGCTGGCCACGCGGAGGCGATGGAAGACGCCCAATTTGCGAGCATACAAAGTCGAAACGCTGAGGTGTGCGGGTCTAACGATTAATGCATGTAAAATTTATATTCGGAGAATGTATGGCTTTGTGTATGTGTGCAGAATAAATGGAATGTTCGGCGAATGCTTCATACACACACATACATACATATATAAAATTTACACAAACACATAGCAGGCAAAATGTGTATAAATCACTTGGCAACTTCATTAAATGCGCATTGTACAAGGATACATACATACATACATACGTTTGTAATTACTAGAAAAAAAATCGAGCAAAAAACATCGCGCTTCATTTTATGTATGGAAATAAAAAAGTCACAAAATATTTGGAGCAAAAATGTACGAAAATTATAGATCGAAAATTGGCTCAAACCAACCCGGCTTAATGTGTGTACATACCCCGCAGGAAAAAATGGTACTAGCGAATTAAATTTCTAGCGCTGATATTATTATTATTAAGCTACCCTGCATTCGATCAAAAGAGATTTATTGAGCAAAGCCTACTAAGGTAGGCTAAGAAACATTCCAGGCAGAAATACATGCAATCGAGATAAGCGTGAAGGGAATATCTCTGTAGGCAAAGGAGAGGAACCCACATTTACATACTTTCTGACTATCTGATTACTTACACAAGCGACTTCATGTAGAAACAATTGCAAACAAGTAGTTGAACATTTTTTATTTTTCAAAAAACAAAAAGTGCGAAACAGGTTATTTACTCAAAAATTCATTACTCAAAAACAACTCATTTTAGCTACTGGGCATTAAACTCAATTGAAGTTTGAGGTGTCCTCTTGATTTGGAAAAAGTTAAAAAAAAAACAATACGCTTTTTGAAATATTGAATTTCGAAAAAATTTGGTTTTTTTTTTTTGCAAAATAAAAAATGTTCAACTACTTTTTTGCAATTATTTCTACGTGAAGTCGCTCGTGCAAGTAATTACGATCATTTGGAACCCACAATCATTAAAATCGGTTAATTTTTGACTAAGTTATGAGCATTTAAAAAAAAATTTCTTATATAATTAAAAAAATCGATTTTGAGCCGAAAAACAAAATTGCCGATAAATCGTGAAATAAAATTTTTTCGGGCGAACAAAAAAATACGTGTCTCATTATTTTGACCAGAGAGCAACATATTTGAGTTACATCGAAATTGAAGGCCATGTCCCGAATAGCCCGGTTGAATTGTAATGGAAAGCATCATATGAAGAATTTATTCTTAAATTTTGAATTAATACTTAAATTTGACAAGCAATTCAGAAAAAAATGAAAATTTCCTTAACGACTATGAAAATTGGACCTATAATATTTTCCATTACACGCAACAATAAAAGCAGTGCGAGGTCGCTCACTGCGGACGAAAAAATAGTACTAGGCAGAGGGTATCAAATGGGCTCTGTTCAGTTTAATTATAGGTCTGTGCTAATGGAAAACGCGCACTTTCTAGGGAATCGTCCTGAAAACTTCACAATTTGGTTTTGTATGGAAGAGCAACCTTTCCTCGTAAGGTCAAGCAATACATACATACTTTTTAAAAAGTGGAAACCAAATACCTGCCTATAAAGCTTAGTAGCATAGTGGACCCTTAAACTGCGTAAGCTATAGAATCCAAGCTGCCAACAGAAGTTACTTTTCGCATTTTAAACTGCTCAAACACAAACTGCTCTCATGGTCGTGTAAGCTACAAATCTATAAAACCCTAATAAGACCAATAGCAACTTATGGCTGCGAAGCATGGGTGATGACCACCAACATTAAGAACAACCTCCCATGCTTTCAGCGAAAGATACTGAGGAGAATGTTTGGTTCAGTAAAGGAAGTTGATGGGAGTTGTAAAATATAATAAGCCAAAACAGTAAGCGCTTTTCTAATGCCACTGATGGTTTGGAAATCTACTCAGAATGACTGAAAACAGGATAACGAAAACTGCCTTCAACTCTTTTATGATGTGAAGATGATGTCACGATAGTGATGATGAGCAAAAAATATGAGCAAGCGACGGTTCTAAATGTTTTTAAGTTTTCCAGAAGCGCGCTATTTTGTTACTAGTGTAATTTTCCTGCAGGGCAGGACACATGCGTACATACGCTTACATACATACATATAGGAATATATTCTAACATTGTAGGCTGCGTGTGTAATTGTGCATTTTATGGGCATTCTCTGCCTAAACGTAATACATTTGCTCTCATATATATAGGTGAGAGTATGAATCGTTATGAAGTGCAGCTGCAAAATATTAAAATTCGCAAATTATTAACACACGTACAGATGTGTATGTACTTTTATGCCGCTTGCGATTGGTCGCTATTGAAATTGAATTGAAATTTTCGAGTGCCAGGTACGCCCGAGTCACACATTAGAATGTTATCCAGGGCGAGGCTTATTTGGCCAGTGGATAAGAAACTATTTCTGGGAGGAATGCAACATCCAATAGCCGGTGAAATTAAAAGCAAGGCAGCGCAAGTGAATAGCCATCGAAATATGGGAACTCAAACAACGAAAACTTATTTTTCAAATATAAACGAGTGACACATGGACACACACTTTGCAGTGACTCATTAAAAGACAAACACATACTTGTATAATAGTACAAAATGATCATAAACACCAGCTCGCCGACTAGAGTGTGCCGCCAAATCATCTTAAAAGCGGACAGCGCGTATGCCGTCAGGCGTTGCCAATAAAGCAGAGAATGTACGGTTGCCAGCTGACCTCGTGAGGAAGAAAAGTTCGAGAATGAATTATTAAAATATGCAAATATGCGCACGTATGAATATGAATGCGTGCAATCGAGGATAATTTCACCGCTGCGTTCGATACGGAGAATTCGAAAATTAATATTTGAAGCCTAATAAATAATGCGGTTTTGCTAATTCTTTCTTAGTTTAGTTTTTATAATGAAGTAAATGAATTTTTTCGAATCAATAGTTAAAGAAATTATATATTTCCCTGTAGTAATAAGTTAGATTAAATTATTTACATTAGGGCGGGTCATTTTATGTGGAACAATTTTATTCGAGATCTCTTCTAGCGAATTTGGATTCTACATAAAACTGTCGATTTCGAGCTCAGCAAATATTAGCAAAAGCTATATTTAATTAAATGAAAACAGAGAGGCAGTGAGGATAGAAAGTAGAACAAGACACCCCGAACTAAAAATAAATTGGACTTAAAAGCTACCTAGTTTGAAATACGTTGTTAATTGTAAAAAAATTTATTTTCCGAAAAAAGATGAAACCAAAAAAATTGTCTGATAGAAAGGGGTAAAATAAATCATTTTTAATCAAAATAAAAACATTTTATAAAAAAACCTTTTTTTATTTTTTTTATTTTATTTTATTGAAAATTTTAAGTACGTTGTTAATTGCAAAGTTTTTGTCGAAAAAAAAAATTGTTTTGCTTTTTTGCCAAAAAAATAAATTGTTTTTTATCAACATGGAAATTTATAAATACGTTGTTAATTGTAAAAAATTTTTTTTCGAAAAAAGATGAAAAAAAAAATTTCTTTTCATAAAAAGGGGTAAAATAAATCGTTTTTAATCAAAATAAAAAATTTTATAAAAAAACCATTTTTTTTAATTTATATTGTAAATTGTTATTTTATTTTATTTAAAATTTTAAATACGTTGTTAATTGCAAACAAAGTTTTTTCGAAAAAACAAAATGGTGTTTTTGACAAAAAAAAAGGTTTCTTTTTACACAAAAACTAAATTGGTTTTTATCAACATGAAAAATTAAAATACGTTGTTAATTGTAAAAACAAAAATTATTTCGAAAATGAAAATAAAAAAAAACTTTTTTATTTTTAATAAAAATAAATTAATTGTTTTTGGTTAGAACAAAAATTTTATAATTTTAAATACGTTATTAATTGTAAAAAAATTAAATTTTCGAAAAAAAAATGTTTAAGATTTAAATTAAAATTTTTTATAAAAACCAATTAAAAATTTTGTTTTTTATATTCATGAAATTTTATATAGTTGATAAAAAAGGTAAAAGAAATTGTGTTTTTATTTTATTTTATTGAAAATTAAAAGAAATTGTTTTTTTTTTATAAAAATAAATGGTTTTTTATCAAAATGAAAATTTGAAAGTTTTAAAGATGTTAGATTGTAGGACATATTTTAAATTTAAATACATTTTTTTTGGTTTAAAACCAATTAATTTATGTTTTCTTTATCAAAACAATTCGTTTTAAATATTTTATATAATATTATATATATTTTATTTTTAATATACATATAATATTAATATATAATATATTTTTTATTTAAAATTTAGTTTTAAGTTAAATTTTTTTTTTATTTAAATTAATTTAAATTTTTTAAAGTAAATTAATAATTTTTTTTTTAATTTAAAACAAATATTTTTTTTAAATTTTTAAAAATCTTTAATTTGATGTACATATGAAAAAATTACATCTTACCATCCTACGATTCTTTAAATCATAGATATCAAAAATGAATTCTTCGCACCAAAAAAATGACCAAGTAAAATTTTTTTAACCGCATTAAAATATTATTCATAGTAACTAAAGGCAGCTTCTTTTAAAATTTGGTGTGGCGCCCATGAAATATGATTCATAGTAATCAAAGGTAAATTCTTTTAATATTTGTGTGCGGCGGCCTTGAAATTAGATTGGACTTTAAACAGTTTTATTATAATTTTAAGCATAATCCGAATCTGCTAGAAGCAATGTCGGTAAAAAATTGGCCCACCCTAGTATACATCTATGTAGATCTGAATAGATAGTATATGTAATTGGCGCATACATCCATTATTAGGCGTTTGATCTCCAATCTGTGGTGTGCGTTCTAAAGTTGTTCTACTAGTGAAGGGACTTACAATTGAATAAACTCCGAACGGTAGCTGATTTTCATGAGAAGCCTTTTCATAGCAGAAACGCACTTATAGGAACGAAGTTGCTAGTCGAGAAACGGTCTCTGTTAGAAAAATCATCCTGCACATTTGACTTTTCATGTTCCGAGTGGGTATCGAACCAACCAATTCCCACTCACGCACAAAACCATTCGGCTATGGTGGCCGTGTCTAAATAAATATGAAAGCGAAGAGTATTTCAAGGATTTCTTTCACAAGAAAAGAGCTTTTGAAGCGGTTCAATACTAGTGTCCCTGAGTGCGCGCTGCAACCGCGCCTTGCTACAATGAAAATCTTGCAACTAACTCTATTGTGAATATTCTGACTATTTAATGATATTTTGATACATTTAATAATTTAATAATATCTGGCTTAAAGGAAAGTGGAAACAATAACTCGCTTTATATGCATTTGAGAAATGTATGTAGTTTGTTTTAAATATTATTTTGCGTAAATGTGGATATTCGAAAGCCAAATTTCAAAAGAAAAACACAAACGATTTTTGATGGCCCAGCTCGCTTTGATGAGAAACAACATGTTGTTTGACATATTTTTTGACATCTTCGTACATCTGTATGACTAAGGCAGCTAAACAGCACAAATATACCGCAATGGCACAGAAAATCATTTACAGACACACTCACACGAACATACAACGCATAGTTGCGCATAAGAGTGTATAAAAATTCGAGTGAATAAAACATACAGTGAGACACATACAAACGCAGTTTTGCCAGCTCATCTCGCATTGGATTACTTGACTTCTTTCAGTGTTCACAAATTCCATTGTTCTTAAATTTTCTTTTGTGCGTTTAGTTAATGGTCCAAAAAGTTTTTGAGCGTTTTTTAGAAATTGAAAAATACCCATTGCCTTTGGAGCAGATACCCACTTTGAAAGAAGTGTGTAGCTGTAGTGGTTCAGCTACATTCACACATGTTTGTGTGTAGATTTCTCGGCTATTTCCTAATATTCGGCTAATGTGAAATTTTTAATCATTTGTATTGAATGTCGCTGCTAAAATTAGCATTGCTAGCCACTCGCCGCCGCTCTCTCGCCTTATTCTGACCGTTCTGAACATTTTGTTATTACGCCAACGAACACATGTGCAGGAGCTTAATTTTTGTGCGTGCGTATGTATTTCATTTATTTTTTCTAACAGGCGCTTGGTGGCTTGACAACAGCTGTTAATGATGAGTGGGAATGCGAAGTTCGCAACATGAAATTCAAAATTTGTGCTTAATTTCCCTACTGCCACTGACCAAAAATTGTTTTTGTATTAACTCTATAACTGTTTGCGCCCACTAACGAAATTATTTCATTTCTAACTCAATGCACTATCGAGATGCATTCCCGGTTGATTGCAGTGTCTGCCAGTTTTTGGGCTCACCCGGGCCAGGATTGTTTTCTAAATTTGTCGCAACGCCACGCCACGCAACACTTCCCATTCCCATTATCATTCCTATTTGCATTGCTTCCACAACAGTGTAACGAATTCTTTGCTAAGCATATTTTTATTCTCCCTTCTTACACCTTCCACTTCCAACTGGTACACCATTGCGTATGAGCAACCGGGAATATCGCGCAGTTGCTTCTTAACCGTTGCATATTTTGCATACATTTTTTGCCTCCTCTTCCATTTGCATTTACTTTCGTATTGTTGCATTTTGCATTACCCTGCCATTGTTTGCGGAATTTTCGTAAATTTTTCATTTTCATTTTGCCTGTTTTCTTCGGCTTCGCTGTGGGTTGCCTGTGTGTGTGTGTGCGGTACGGCTGTTTTGTAACTTTCAATCAAAATCTTCGCGCATTATCGGCCGAAAGCTGAACGTCCCTACTTCGCGCAGCTCGATGAAAGCATGATGCGATTGAAGTTCAATGCACATCATTATCATTCGTTGCGGCACGCAAGGGTAATTTATAATTAGCAAACTGTTTGCGGCTCCACGTCGAATTTGTGGCTGCAGTTTTTTTACAATTCACTTTTCATTTGCAGTCCACTTTCGCTCACTCTTCAATTCTTCGTTTTGCAGAATCTTCATTGTTTTTTATTGAAAAAACCGCAGTGGCGTTTGAAGCAATTTGGCAAGATTTGCGATTTTGAAAAACACTCGCAGTACAAAGTTTGGTTCACAGTCCATGCCGTCAGTTTAGTTAGTTTTAGATGTGCCATTATTTTAATAGGACGATTTTAAGAATACAACTAAGAAGTAAACTTTATAAACCCATGGATATGTAAATTTGGTCACAGTTCTATGCGGATTTGGATACTCCTTGACATTCGCGTTGAGTTGCTTGGAGCATTCGCGTGGCAGGGGCCATAAATGTTGCTATTTGGATGTTTCAAGGCTTCTGTGTGAGGAAGTTCACCAAAAATTACTGTAATAAATAGTAAATCGTGGATGCCGCATTGAAACAACGGATCTTTGCGTGAAGCAAGCGATTTGGACGAACCTAAGGTAAAAAATACCATAAATATCATTGCTCTACCACTGTTCTACCCAGATTGATCCTATGTGGCTTTTTCTCTCTCACAAAACGGAAATTTGAATTTTGAGCACAAATTTTGAGGTTATGGAAGTCATAAAACAACAATGCTGGGGACGATGCAGGAAAGCTCTAACAAAAAAATGTTAATGTATGCGTGAAAAAGCCTTGGGGGAATTTATACAGCCACTGGAGTGGAGTACTTTGAAGGTAGCAAATTAATGTTGGTGCTTGAATGAAAACCTTTCACCGTGTTTTATTAACAAATTTTGGCTAAAAGTTTGACTAACAACTGGAAAATCAGCGTTCATGTTTGTGCATATTTTGATGTCTGCTCTTGATTTTGGTTAAATGAAGATGAAGATGTGATTATTTTTAAGAAGAGACTACCGGTGCTACTGGAGGCAACTGGGGTAAGCTTGGACACTGAAAGCTCTGGTAGTTACAGTTTTTTAAGTGGAATAATAATATAATTACTGCTTTTAACTGATAATAGATAAAGTAAAAAAATAGAGAACTAAAGAAATTTGTTCTAAAGTATAACAAACTCAAGACGCCTGTCACAAATAGGAGAAGGAGCGCGGCCAATTGTTTAACTTATTTTTATTTTAATATATTTTCCCCGTTACGCAATAAATGTTACCGTATACACCTTTAGTTGCTTTTTTCATGAAAATTCTGCATTATTTGATATTTCTAAACAAATGAATAAGCCCATCTTGGGAAATATTACATGACTAACCACAAGATATCCATATGGAAAATATGTTTGTGTCCGTATTTATGCAGACTTTAACTAATTTTCTTTGAAATGAGTTTTAACAACTAAAAATTTAATACATGAATTTCTGTTATCTCTAAAGCACACAGATTGAGTTGAATTTGTAGGTCACCCCCCGGCACCCAATACTCACCCTTTGGCGCAATTCACGTTCGGCTTCAAGATCATCTTGGAGCAAACGGATTTTATCCTGCAAGTAAAGCGAAATTTGAAAATCTCACATTATTAAGGCAATTTTTTGTTTTTGTTGTTGTTATTTTAACATTAGGCGCGCGCGTGCTTTAAAGTAGAATGTTTGTTATTTCACGAATTTGCATAAAAAAAAAACAATACAATTTTTTTTTTTATTTTTGCTATTTTTACGCATTGTCACAATTCACAGGCTCCTTCCCTTTTAATGTATTTTATGAATGCATTTTCACATGCACATATGTACATACATACATACAATACATACAAAGGTATGTAAGTACATTGTTCAGTGTCTTTTTTAAGCCTTTCGCGTACCAAAAATACTCGTACATATTTCACAAATTCTCTGCTTGACGTTTTTCGTTTTATTACATAATTCGTCTAGCACAAATACATACAAGCGTACATACATGTACATATGAATGTGCGTAAGTGTATTGGCCATTCGTTTTTCATTATACAAATCCGCTTGAGCACATTTTTCACTCTGCTTTGCAGCAAAATCCTCAACTTTTCGTTTTTTTGTCACATCACTGTGCCGCAATGAGGCGAACGGACGTTGGAAGATTCGAGGATCAGATGGACATATCGGTTGAAATAATTTCCTTCACATTTTGCGCCTCATTTTAAAGAGTTTTGTTTATTTTTTTTTTGTCAAAAATTAATTGTTTATCAAATTTCAGTTTTTTCTACATTTTTTGGCATTCTGTTTTAAGTTTTTTGGTTTTTGGTTGTGCTTGGTTTTTTTTTAACGGCAGGCGGCTTACCTCCAAGCGTGAGAGGGCGGCCAAATCAGCGCTGTATTCAATGGAGATATCGGCTCCACTCGGTCCAGTTGAGGTGGCCCTATAGGAGTATTTCGATGAGCGTACTGCTTGCGACGAGGACATTTTACTTGTTTGTAAATTTAATTTATAAAATTAAAATTTATGTATATTTTATTTGTGTAATTTTTAAATGAAAATTATGATAAGTTTTTCACTCAGGTGAACACTTTGTTATCGGCCGCGTCTTGTGTCTGGATATTGTGGTGAAAAAATTTCGAATTCCCTGCAATGCAGTTGTTATCCTCCAGTAACAAAAATTTGTAGGCGTGAAACTAAATTGAAATCTTTTCGCACTCCACACACAAAAGTTGTAGTTGTCACCGAGTCACCGAATGATTCGTAATAAACGTCGGAGAAAGGCTGGTGATCTACTGAACAAGAGATCCCGGTGTCGTTCGAATAAAGAGTATTTCGTAAATTTGGCGCTGGCTGCCGATCTTTTCATCTATTTCTACCCACCGAGACGTGGCAATTATTTTCGAGTGGGAATTTCTTCTCGGCCGATTCTACACAATGTGTGAGCACATTGCCTTGCTTGTGTGCGTGTGTGTATGTGTGTGTTGCCAATTGTTTTTGTTGGCGCATTTCGACGTTTTGAGTGAACTGTGCCTACCGTTAGACATTCTGAAGGCACTTGAGTACACAATTTGCCTCCTCATAGCTTTTGAAATTTCTTTCTTGTTGTTGTTTTTCTGTTGCCACAATTCTACATATTTGAATACCAACCTAGGCGTATAAAAATTATAAATGTACATACATGCATATGTGTGTATGCATGTATTTATAAGAAGGAATGTGTGTGCGTGTGTACTTTTATTGAATTTTTCACGCTCTGCTCACACCAGCTGTCCTCTGTAAGTGTTAATTGCAGTGAGTAAAAAGACGAGTGTGGAAACTATTAGAATCTTTGTTGCTTTTTCCGATTACGAGTGCTTCGTTATTCCATTTCACGAGCTCCTCGTTCGCTACAAGAATTGAGTGGTTTGGTGGCTAATGTGTTCGGGTCAATTCGGTCATCGCGAAGTGGGCTATATTGAGAAAATGGGATTTTCACCTGTAATTAGTACAAGCGGATGATGATTTCTGTGATGGAAAGAGGTGAGGGGGCGAAAATTAGCTGGGCAATAATTGCATGGACGCATACTAACGTATGTATGTATGATTTATTTTGATTTTGGAGCAATTTCGATTTATTTTTAGCTGATATTCTGAAAAATTCATAAATTTGCTGAAAGTCTTTGCTTCTGCATGCTGGCAAACTACCTATTTTGAGAAATTAAATTTTAGCAAAATGTGAAAGTGGCTTGAGAAGTTTTGTGCTTACTCTTTTAATAAATAAGTTATAATACATTTTTTTACTTTACTATTTTATGAAATAAGTTATGAGATTATGAATACATAAAGCTTAGTTATATCCTAATTTCGTTAGCCAAGAAGAATGCACTGAAGGCATTGAACCCACATTCATTGTAACTACTTACAAACTAGTTAGAGAGCAAAGTTGCAGCTTATGTATATTGGAGTGACTGTCACTGGAAGTAACGGCATATACCTATAAGCCAAAAACTAAGTTAAATTGGAATGCCCGATTTATCTGTCCCTTTGCTGAACCATTTAGTGTCTTTGCATGAAACCTTTAAGGAATTTTAAGATGATACCTGACAGAAAATTTAGGTCAGCCAGAAAAGGTGAACTTGAACTTTAATATAAAGCAGACATATTGTTAGATTTAATTTTTTTTTATCATAATTATTCACTAGAATTTCAAGGCATTGATTTTTTGAAGATAGCCGGCATATGACCGCCGTGGCTACGAGTTTCGAGGTCCATTTTATCAGTTCAAGTTTTACAACTCTTTCAAAAAAATCTGGTGGCATGGCCCAATGGTGTCTTGAACCCTGCAAAAAATCGGGTTTTAAGTCCGCTGTGTTGCAAGTTGCACCGCTTTGTTGGAATTAATTGTCGTCGCTATTTAGCTGATTAATTTTTGGAAACAAAAATTCCGTCAGCATGGCTCGATAGCGCTCGGCATTCACCATAACGGCAGTTTTTTCTTCATTTCGAAAGAAATAAGGACCGACGATGCCACCAGTGCTCTTTGAACTTCCCGAATAGATTTATATTTTTTTTAAGGAAATTTTCGTAATTTGGAAATTAATCATCCCATTTTGATTTTCAATAATTTTTTTTTACTAAAAAAAAGAATGATTTAAATTCGGGCTTTAGGCGCACCATTGCTTACCTGTTTCTATACTGCAGCTGTCGAGTTCATAAGTGCTATTTCTGACGTATGAGGACATTTGCAAAAATTATAAGTTTTCCGTTATAAATTCATTTTGCGCTACCTTGTATAAGCAACTCGATAAAACTGAATAAAAAACAGTCGATAAGACTTTGTTACTACGAAAAAACCAACAAAAGCTGTTAATAATTTGAATAATAGCCAATTTCTGTCTAATTTCAATACACATTTTTATATGTTTTTTACCTTTGAATTGAAATTTCCTCTTCTACTTCTCTTTATTTAGGATTATCAGCCTGTTTCCGGTCTTCACCAGTTTTGCCAAGCGATCGTCGGTCATGCTGGGGATATGTTGCTTCCAATCTCGTCTTCTTTTGCGGCTTCAATTTCCTAAATCGAGTATTTCGCACATTTCTCTTATGCTTTCATACCTCATTAGATCTCGTCGAGTATGATTGGTTATGCCCCTAAGAGAGCGCATTTCGATAGCTACAGCACTTCTGTAGCTGTTATGTCTGCGCGTGCCTTAGTGGTCGAAGGCAAGTTTTATAAATCCTCACTTAGCTTTTTGTGCGCATTACTTTGTTGCGCCATATGACGCCTCGTAAACAACCGGAAACTCGAGCTGCTCTTTGGCACTGACTGCGCGAACTTCATCTATCAAGGATTAAATTCTGCTGTACATTGATTTTAATTTTTTTCTATTAAAAATGAATATTTTTTGTTTGTATTTATGTAAAATGGAAGGTATCTACCGTGAGAGAGTTGGGTGTAGAACCTCTCGCTGTTCGGGAGCTGACCTAAAATTGTATGTTTATCCATTTGATCAATACTTAACTAACGAATCGAAGGGGAAGGTAAGCCAAACGTGTACGAGCCATGCATTATATCTATTTTTCAGTTCAATGAGGTTTGTGAACTTTAACAATTTAATAATTTTAAGATTTATTCAATATGAAATTTTTAAAATTTTTTAATTTCAATTTATTGAGTATTTAATAGTCGCATATGACTCTACCGACTAGGTACACCAAGCAAAATCTTATAAAATAAGTAAATAAGTAAGCGAAAGAAGTCATTAATATATTCTTAAGAGAAGAATGGCTTAAAGAAAAATCAATACAGTTTGGTTTCGTATAGTTTTTTAAAGCCATTTAGTTTTTTGTTCTTAGTAAATAATTAAAAAAAATTAAAATTAGAAAAAAATTATTTTTTTAAATTTATAAAAAAAATATATCATTTCAAATTTTTTAAATAATTTTGTTTTACATATAATCCCTGACAGTCTAAAAGTGGGAGTTTTTTCTTAATTTGTGACATTTTTTGCCATTTTTGAGAAAAAGTTTTGAGCCTACCCCTAATTTTTTCTTATTTTCACCAATAGTTGTTAGTATTTTTAATAATCCCTCAAAGTTTAATACTGTAATTCCATTAACTTTTGGTGTTATTTTGAAATACGCAACGCGAACCAGTGAAAAATCCAGCGTCGCTTTGATCGATTTGTAAACGGCCATAAAATATGGGTACGTCTGCTTTGCTGCAGCTGTAAAATACCTTGATTTCACTGATTGACTCTACGTATTTGAATATAACTCTATGTGGCACTACTGAGATAGGCTTTATTATTAATGAAAAAAATTAGAAATTGAAACGGGTTGTTTTTCAAAAACGGAAACAAATGTTTAACACAAATCTTACGCAAACAAATTTTTTTAGGCAATTTTTTAACTGTACATATCTCAATATAACTCGAAAAGTTTAATAGAATCTTATTATGAAACTTTGTGTATTGAGTATAGTTTTTGTTATTAATGAAGAAAATTAGCAACAAATTTGGTTTGAAAATGAAAAAAAAAACAACAAAAATGTTTGACAAAAATTTTACTCGAAAAAAAAATTTTGTTTTCAAATTAAAAAACAAATTTAGTTATATACTATGGTAAAAAAAAAGTATAAAAATGTTAAAAAGAACAATGAAAAAACAAGAAGACAAAAAAAATATTTCCCCAGAATTTTTCAACAAAACAACAAAATTGTTATTTTTTTAATTATGTATATGCATATATATTTTTAAGAGGACAGATACCTGTAAATGGCCATATTTTCCCTGATTTTCATTAAAATTATTTAAAATGAAGAAGTCAATATATTTTTTTCAAAATTGGCATACAGTTTATTTATACATTAAAATAATATAACATTTTTTTTATTTTAATCATTTAAAATAGCGGATGTACACTCAATTCTTCCAGGAAGGTCGCAGCGAGGCTTCTCAATCGGTGGGCGTTGTAGCATCGGCGTCAGTGACCTGAATACAAAAAACCAAATAATTTTTTTTGTTTACTAATGTCATAATTTCTATATGAATTATATAAAAATGGAAAAAAATAATTTTTTTGAAAAATTTTCGAAAACTTAAATTCACATAGAAAGCAATATCATAAAAAAGATGTGTGCAAAATTTCAGGAGATCGGTCAATAACTTTTCGAGTTATCGTGTACGCCAATTCGAAAAATATAGTTTTGAGAAACACGCGTCTAAAGTTTGAATACATAAAAATTCAACCTCTCCCAGCGCTCGAACGCAAAGAATAGAGCAGTCACGGTTGACGATCTATAATATAAGAAATACTTCAATTTACGTTTTTGACATATTCTTAAAGGATTATATTAACATTTTATAAATAATAATCCCAAAATTATTAAATGTTTTCAAAATTTTTTCAGTTCACTTTATACTTACTCAGTGCTGCAAACAAACCAATTTTCAGAAAAATTGAAGGCCTTGTCTAAAACTTGATGTGGAATCGCTCCTATATATATGAGCACTGATACTAGTAAGTGGCTTAAGAGCTAAGCAGTTATGCAAAGCTCACTTAATTTGTTGTTGCTTTCCAATTCACCCCTTGCTTGGAGCGACGATTGTGTGTGGTGCCTCCGATAACAGCTTTTCTGGTGCGTAAAAACAATCTCGTATTTGATACGAGGCCTTCACTTTTGTCTAGAAAAAGTCAGCTCGTAACCGATACGAGGCTCTCATTTTCGGCACGGAAGTACGATCACGTCTCCCACTCGATGTTTTAAGGTATAGGGTTAAGCGAGCAGAGACGACCTTGAGCGAGAAGTTGCTAATCGAACCCGGTTTACATGAACTTTACCGAACATTCGAGAATTCGATGGAATTTCTTCTAAAGAACTTTGCAAGCGCATGTATATGGGCAGGCTTTCGCTCTTTTCTAAAATGCTGAAGGCTTCAAATAGCTGCTTGTGTATGCTTAAGCACTTTTTAGTAAAGTTATGGGAATGTATTTAAAAAAAATTAATTTATTTTCTAGACAATTTGCGTTTTCATGAGTGTACAAGCAAACAGAAGTTATATGCATGTAATATTTTAAGCGCTTTGGTGAGTTTTAAGAACACTCCGCATGCTCTCTATTAGCCCCGCTCGTACTTATGGAAACGGTTGAGGTATTCTAAATAATTGCAAATAAATATTAATAAATTTAATTAACAGAACAACTCGTCTGCCATGATAAATAATGCATGCACACATAAATTCATTTATACATACATACGTTCAAATATGTATTTATGAAAAAATTTGGCAAATGGAAAACACTCAAGTTTCCACACAAACGCAAGGAATTCAAATTTGCGTTTTGAGTATTTTGTTAGAGGGAAATGTAAAATAACTCAACCATTCGAATGTATATATGTACACATAAGCGTATGTGTGTGTGTGTTCACCTGCACACACAAACAAATGATAAAGTGTGCGTGAAAATTTGCCGCTGGTCATTCAGTTCGGCGACCAATACCAATACGAGCACAGGCAAATATTCGATATTTTTAGCAACGAAAATTTTGGATTTTTTCATAATCATTTTCCACACATTTCACCTGAATACGAAGAAAAATGTATGTGCCCAGCTCGGCGGTGTACATAGATATGTACGCATTATAGATACACACCAGCTAGTGGCAACTTATTATACTAAGTGGCGTGAATGTGGTGGCTATGTACTCGTAAACATTAATTTATTTTATATCATATATTTGTATGTTATTGCCTTAGGCGCTTACTCATGAAATTATTGACAGAGTTTACGTCTTTCCGTGGGGATTCGAAATTTTTTTTCTGCCTTAAGGAAAATTATTACTGGCTAGGCGATGATGCTGAGAATTATTATAAGCTGTAGGATGCGGTATATTTAAACGAGCAGATATGTGTAGAATGGCGATGATGAGGTTGATGATGATGACAAAGGTGATGCTGACGATATTTTTCTTGGTTTAAAAATATAAACTTCTCATAAGTAAAATAAAATAAATAACGGTCTAAAAATAAACTTATATGTGCATATTCTGCTCAGTAAATATATAAATGTAGATATTTTGATATGAGTATGTACGCAAATATGCACAAATATGTATGAAAGTATGTTGAAGCGAAACTATCTACATATAAAAAGTCCACCGATGATAGGGATGTCAGACAAATTATCTGAATGACTTCGAAAATACAAAAATATTTTCAAAGTGACGGTCTTACAATGGCAAAGCAAGGGCTATTTCCTGTATATTTATATATTCACACACACATTTGCAATGTGCACATAGATACAATAAAAATGTGTAGTGGAAGCCAGTTTTACGAAAAATACTTCAACACATATTTATCTATATTTACTTACTGAAAGTTGAAAAAAATTAATTAAGGTTATTAGAAAATTTCAAAATATGCCATTCTTCTCAGTTTCTTGAAAAATGTGTTTTCTAAAAAATACGAAGCTTATATTAGCTGTATTCTCTTCCATGCGACATACAACATACCACCTTGATCAAAAAGTTCCCGTAACAACAACCAGATGGCACTCTAAGTCAATTGATTTGAGTTCTGCTTATTTCGTTGGGTTGCCACATCTGCGATTAACAAAGTTTGACCTCCAGTGCTTGACATATGTAAAGGCTACGCCTCCTTAAGTAAGTCCACCTCTGCACGTGGTTTTGATTTTTTACAGTTTTAAAAATGGTTTCGAATTTGCAAAGATTTTTTATGTTGCAACTCTTTAAGATTTTTGGATTCAATGGTGCGAAAACCATCGAAGTCGTGGGAAACTACTTTGGTAATAATAAAAAAAAATAAATAAATAAATAGTGTTGTCTTAATGGTGTTCCACAAATGGAGGGACCTACAGCTTTAAGCTGACACCGAACGACAGATATTTTTTATGAGGATCTTTTTTATCGCAGACGTAGACTTGGATGTTTGCCATTGACTGTCGAGGGGCGACCGCTTTAAGAAAAAAGTTTTTTTCATTTTAGTGTTTCATGCACGGAGATTCGAACCTTCAGTTAATGAATTTGGTTTGAACCAAATTTCTGCAAAGTTGGGCCCGAGGGACCTGAATTTAATGCAAAAAAGTGACCGCGTTGATATCGCCAAAGACATGATTTCCAAGGTTGAAGCCGGCCAAAACATTTATCAAACGCACCTTTACTAAAGATGAGAAGTGGGTTTATGAGTCCAACACGCAATCCAGATATCAGGCGAGTGAGTGGAGAGCTCCAAATGAACCAAGACACTGAAACCATGTCGCTTTCAATGAATACAGAAACCGATGCATACAAAGGTTTTAGGGATCACAATGGTATTATGTAGCACTAATTTTTGTCAGAAGGTCCGAGAGTTAATATATACTATAATTGGACGTTATGAGACGCTTACGTGAAGCAATTCGCCAAAAAACAGAGGATTTGTGGGAAAACAAATGGATTTTGTGTGGATTTTGCGACACAGTGCCATCATTATCCGTGAATTTTTGACCAAGAACGTAACGAATCTTATTCATCAGCCATCGAATTTACCTGATATGGCATGCTGCGATTTTTTTCTGTTTGATCGAATCAAATGTGTTTTAACAGCCGAAAGAGAATGGAAGTAATGAAAAAACTGAAGATGTCTCTGATTTCTATACTGACAATAGCGTTCCAGAAAGGTTTCGAGAGCTGGATCAAACGCTGGCATAATTACTCGTACGTTGCAGTTGATGGTTGTATTTTGAAGACGATGATATCACTTTTAAAGAATAAATTTGTATTTCGAATTTTATGAATATAATCCGGGAACTTTTAGATCAAGGCAGTAGTAGTATGTAAGTAAGGGAATTACGAGGGTATCCTTACGGGCCCGCGAGGCATGCATGCCGTGAGGCTTGGCATTACTTTGAGTACTTTTTGCTTCAGCTGTATGAAGAATGTATTGGAATCATCTCAGCACCTTCTCCTTAGCTGCCCTGCTCTCGCGAGACTAAGATTCGGTTCTTGCTTCTTTCCTACGCCTGCTGATAGAGCAGGCCTTGATATCAAAAATCTGATGAACTTCAACAGCAGCATAAAGCGTTTAACACAAGCGTAACTCTGTCATCGTTCGTAATCCACAAATACGCAACCCTTCCTTTCGTCCTATCTCTTTTTACCTCTACCTCTTTCCCCTTGTAATGGTATCACAAAGGATGAAATTGAATTCTTCGTCCAAGTGGGCCCACTTTCTGTGCAACCTAACCAAAAAGAAAGCTTGCAATAATATTTCCTTTTTTATTATCATTTTAAGTTCTCAAGCTTTCAAGAAAACACCCGATAGTTACAGAACTATGGCACACAAGCGTATATATTTTGAAATGTATGGCCCTTTCACGCCTCTCACGTTTTTCAAAAGTGACAACACCCTTTTGTAAACTCATGGAAGCGGGCATACTTACATATCTATCTATGATACATATACATATAAACATATACGTGCATACTTATATGTGTGTGTGTATGTAGGTCACTAGTGTATTCTCTGTAGCGAATGCTTCCGTTTATTTTGGTCATGGAAACGCGTGGAGCTCGTTTTTGGAATGAAAAGTGCGTTTGTCGTGCAGTGCCAAACATCACAAACAAAGTATTGTACATACGCACATATATATAATTACGAGTATATTTGGTTGAATTTATTTATGTGTGTGTAAGTTTGCACTTTTTAATTGTTGTGTCAACTTTGTGATGTGCTGGAAAAGATTTAGAAATATTTAGCATAAAAAATCGCTAATTATAAATATTAAAAATTAATTTATTAAAAAAAAAGTTATACTCACTAATTACGCCTTACTCTTTTAATATTTGACGACATTGCAGAGCGTTACAATTTTGAAAATATAATGAGATCGTCTTCTCCGGACAAATTAAAAACTTAGCTCTGATACATATGTTGCAGATGCTCGGACAGTGACAGCTTCGGATGAGGCATCTATAAGGGTGCTTCAGCTAATACATTGTCACATATGGGAGACACATAGGCTCAATTCTCTAAACTACAACTTTGTCAAATTTTGTTTTTGTCTAAGTATTTAAGAGTTTGGCCGAGCTCCTACTCCAATTTGTGGTTTGCGTCTTGATATTTTGCCACAAATTGAAGTGACCTACAGTTCTAAGCCGACTCCGAATGGCAGATGGCATTTTATGAAGACATTTTTTATAGCAGAAATATTTTTGGAGGTTTGCCATTGTCTGCCGAAAAGCGGCTGGTATTATGATAGAAAAAACTTTTTTTTTTATTTTGGTGTTTCATGCAGTGGATTTCGAGCCCGGCCGCTACCGAATGGTAGTCAAGCACCAGCCCATTTGGCTCCGCGGACCTCCGAAATACTGTATCGCAGCTGCGTTATTAAGATTATAGATTATAACCGAGGTTCTTCTAAATGCATAGTTTTTTTCAAGTTAAGAACAATCTCGGCATTTCTGTCCAGAGTACACGAGTAAATTATCATGTAAGGATTTTTTTTTTACCTGTGTGGAAATTCAATGCCAACTAAGTTCATCAACATTTTTTCAAATAATCGAAATATGTTCAGTGATAATACTGTTGAGCACAATTAAGTATTCGATTAAAATAAGTCCTTTGTTGTCCTACATACATACATAGAACTTACCGAATTTGTGAAATATGTTTTTATTATATACACTTTAAGGTTTTTCGACTCTTCTTATTTGTTATAATGAAATTTGCTGCTTCAATTGCAAAGTTACAATTTTCTCTCCTTTTTATTATCCAAAATATCCCCTTTTTATACATATTTTTTTCCATCAAAGCCTACTTATTTTCACAGAAAATTATAACAAATAACAAGAGTTGAAAAACGTAAAACGTAGGAAATGACTCTCCCCGCAACAGATTTGTAGCCGCATACAGGTTTCTCTCTGCAACTTTTCATTTCCGCAACATTATTGGTCCTTCGAGCCGGATAAAGTCACTCCGCCTGCTTATTGCATATACGCATTTAATACCAATCACAATTTTCCAAGAAGGTTGACTTGTTACATCAACTGCTCTGGCTGGCTGGCTCTCATAATAGTATCAAAACGGCGCTTTAGTGATACCTGGGGAGTGCCAGACTAGTACGATGGTGCAACATCTACATATTTGTTTTGTGACTGAATCATCATACAAAATGCGCCTGACCGCCTATGGGATGTGTTAAGACATTTTTGAACTACTTTTTACTGGGCTCTGTCAAATCATTAGTCTATATTATTGGCACCTAGAATATGTCAGTTTTAGGTTCGTATATGTATAGGAAATCGTCTTCCTTCACCTGTTTCGGATGGAAGCAGTTGGTGCCAGACATTACATGGGGTATGCCATCGCATTACTATGCCGTACTAAGTCAGACGGAATTATGCAGATCTCATTTCTCCTCCTCATTTCGAATGGCGTAGGTGTTTTCGTTAGCGTAGAATTGTGGGACATTGTCGGCCATTCGGCGGTTGCAAAGACTCGATTTTCAATACATGTCAGCTGATTGAATTCCCTTGACCACCCTAGAGGTGCTTATTAGCTGTGGCCCTCGGAATTAAACTTCTAGCAAGACAATATCCATGGTCACTAAAAAAGTGGAAAGTCCGGGAGCTTTATTTCAAAAACTGACTGGTCAGCAGGGGTATACGCACCCGAATATCTAAAGTATGCTAGACAAGGTATGGAAAGGGACTCGCATATTCATGCGAAGCTAAGGATATGCGAAGCTAACGTGAAATCAGTAGCCTTATATGGGTGCGCCACATGGAATATAATAGCTTGCGCCCTACATACGTTCCTTAACCGTTGTCTTCTTAAAATTATGCGGATATTCTAGACCTATGTTATAGCCAATTTCGACCTTTGGGATGCGACCAAGAAAGTACCTATCCACATAGAAATCCAGTTTCGTAAGTGGAAATGGGTTGAGCAAACATTGAGTAAACTCCAAGATGACATCACAAGAGCAGCGCTAGCTGGAGCCCTTTCGCAGACGCGGGTGACCAACCAACAAGTGGACGCTGCAAGTTGAAGCAGAAGCGAAAAATGCTGGCCGTTTTTTGGAGCCTAATTAAGTTCTTAGTGTTAAATAAACCAATTTATAATTAGTTTATTGAGGCCCATGTGCCTTCTAGGAACTACGTGGGGTAAAAATATATTTATAATATTTTGTAATGCATTGTAAAACAAATTGAATTCTTTATTATTTATTATTATTATGCACTTTTAAGCTTATGTATATGTGTATATAGATATATATGTGCACACACAATTACATTTACAGTAGAATCGCGATAACTTGAAAGCTCCACAAGCTGAAAATCGCAATAATTCGTAACGAAGTTCAGGGCCTTGGAAACCGTAACGCGCATTTTTGCCTTCTCACCCAAACAACTGCGCCAATTTTTTCTAGTCGTTCATCTTTTTCGTCTTCTTCCTTATTATAGGATTTAATCCTGTTCTTCAACTATTTTTATAGATGTAATTTATTTGGGTTATATTGTATGTGAAAAATATTAGCTATCGATAGAGCTTAATGTCTAACAGTAATTACAGCGCTTGGGAGGGCGTCCGGGTGGTCAGTCGGTTGGTCGGTTTTCCCGCCATTACTTCTGTAGCCAAACTATTCTCGAGCATGCGTAGCGCGTGATTTTTCCATTCCACCTATTAATGTCTTGCGTGTCGTATATCCCTCTAATCTCTTCGTTTCGCAAAGGATCTCAGCGAGTATGCCCTGTGATTGATCGTAAATTTGCCATCTTAACCTTGATCTGTGCTTGTGTGGCCAGTTGTATCTACTCAGGTTTCAACAGCATATGCGAGTACTGGTCGAAAGCATGTTTTATAAATTTAAGCTTCGGAGCTTATTCCGCCATTTTACATCGTTAAGCATCCAGCGATTCGTGCTGCTTTATTCATGTGGTTGTTTTCTTCAGCTGTTAATTCTTTCGATGCCGTAACTTTGGTGCCCAAGTAGCAGAATTTCTTTATCTATTCGATTCTATTTCCATATACTGCGAGCTTACACCTCAGTGGCTGTTTAGATATTGTCATGGTCTTCGTCTTGGCTACCGACATCTTCATATTGATTGCAGGAGCAGCTTTCTCGAGGCATACCATATCCGCTGAACGTCGTTTTCGTTGCCCGACATTATAACTGCGTTATCCGCGCAGCATTTTACCTTGGCTTCATTTCCCAGTAAATATCCTCTTGCCCGTGTAGATTTTACAGCAGATATATCTCGTCCATAATCAAATTGAATAGGATAGAACTGAAGCTGTCGCCTTGCCTTATATCATTATTAAATAATCTTGACCGAAGTTCTTCCATAACAAAATGTTCTATAGCTCGTAATTGGCGAAATAGTAAAAAATCGTGAATCGCTTTGAACCGTTACTTTTATTTCTGGTTTCGCAAAAGTGCTTTATAACTAGTAATCTTAGTTTATAGCGCCTTTCTTG
This sequence comes from Anastrepha fraterculus, assembly GCA_037575425.1. Lineage (NCBI taxonomy): Eukaryota > Metazoa > Arthropoda > Insecta > Diptera > Tephritidae > Anastrepha > Anastrepha fraterculus. The sequence continues at coordinate 217,339 of JAYXIM010001881.1, forward strand.
TAAAAATTTTAACAACCATAAAAATAAGTCGTCCCAATAACTTGTATTTTTTATTTTTTTCTATCTGTAATTCATCACTTCGCTAACACAAAAATCGCAATAACTCGTAATATTTTGGCGGTCCCTTGGATTGCAAGTTATCGCGATTCCACTGTATTTGCCTAAATAAATACTTTTTATTTCTAGTCTTCGTAGTTGTTGTTTTTTTGAGTGCTCGACATATGAAGCGAGAAAAATAAAATTTCAAAAATTCCATTTCTAAAAATATATTTGGAAATTAACCTAAGTGATACACCTCCACATCCACATTGAGTGCGCTAACAAGCAAGGCAACCATGACAACGGCTCGTAGCAAAGATGTTTTCAGTTGTCGGTCCCACCGATTTTACGAATTTCACTGCTACGGCATATTTTATATCCACGTATGTATGTATGTATGTTTGTATATGCAAGAAAGAGATGCCACATTCGTTCAAATAAATGTTTTCAAGAAAATTAAGGCAAACAAACAAGTGTCTGTGCCCCAGCGGAAGCGGACTTAATGCCATGTGACTCTGACAGTCACATCCATAAGTATCGTATGTATGTACATACATATAACTATATAACTTTGAAATTGTTTGAAAGATGGCAACGTGCAAGATGATTTTGTTATGATTAGCTGGCAGGAGGCTAATAGCGCAATTATCAACGAACGCGGCCATAGCTCGTATCCATAACCCGTGGAAACGCAAATTTCACAAAGCTCATTCCTATAGCGGAATGCTGCTTCTTCTTGTTCTTATTTGATTTTAGTGTGGCTATTGATCAGTATACTTGCAGGCCTAAAAAATGAACGAAAGTGAAATAAGAAAATTTTAATTATTTATTTTCTTATAAACAACGAGATGCTATAATAATCTTCAATTACAGTAAGAGAAATTCGAAAATTTTTAAATTCTATTATATATATTTTCAGTGAAAGAAGAGATCCATGACCGGTTCTATGCACCAGAATGACTCGGATATTCTCGACCAAAGGCTGTCACCTCTGTAAACTCGGCCTGTTTAGTGCGCTGAACCTTACCCCTCGTTTATCGTCCCTCCAGCAGTGACATGCAGCAAGACTGCTTCCAATACTTCTCCTCAGGGCTGGCACGGAGTCCAATCTTGGATCTAAATTCTGTTTCTGTTGTATTTGTCAAAGACAGCTCCACTCAAACTCCACATCGGTTAGATGCAACCAGGTGGTGCCACCTTAAGCTCTGCTCAGGCGTTAAGACACACAGCAAATGGTCCACACGATTTGTGGTCACATGTTACTCCCGCCATCCGGTGTGCTTAGCTCCCACGGCTTCTACCTTCCGTAACAAAGAGAATCTCTACGGTTACTCGGTACTAAATTAGGCTTGGTACTAGTAATTTCCAGTAGACAAAGTTCCAGACTTGTCAAAATACTGAAATACGGATAGTCACCGAGTGCCTCCTGATGTCTCCTCTATAGCACGTCCCCAACGAAGCTTGCATGCTTCCGGTCAAGGAGCATAGCAAAATGCTCGGCAAGCAATTTGTGCTAGAGTGCTACCGTAGGAATCACCGCAGCAGACATTTGCTAGAGATTGAGCCACCTTCCAGGTAAGTCAGCAGGCATCTCTTCGACTACACAGACGAGATTCAGCACTAAATATAACTGAAACTACTACTGAACCAGACAGTGTATAGACAGACATTAAACGGCATTCGTCGGAAGACTCTCACCATCTTCCTAAACTCCCTACCACCGAATGCCGTTATCAGAGACTAACGACCACCTATTGCAGGCGAATAGCTTCAGCTGCTTCGTGAGATTCGCGTAACTTTGACAGTATAACTTCTATCTATCCAGAATCGACCCGGACAGTCTCAATTATGTCCGGCACGTGCAGGGACACCATTTGATCTAACACCTCATCCCCTCTGAAACCAACCTGTCGAAACCTCATGTTTCCTTTGTCTATCGTTAGGTGGGTTATACGATGATGATCGGTGACTACACCGCACTGGACAACAACAACAGCGGTTCTACAGGAAAACTCAAGGTGGAATTGATTGTGACTTTTCTCTTTTTCGAACTGACTGAAATACCAATTCTTAGCCCTGTACAATATGTAATTTCAAGGTTTTCATTTCGATTTCAAATTGTTATTTAGTCGACTAATTTAAAGTAACAAAAGTAAAAGGAATTGCGAACTGTGTGCTCTGTTTGGCCTTCAATACATAGCTGGTTTTATTATACCCAGAAAAAACCTCCTACTCTTGTGGATGAGCTATTAATTCAATTTATTGAGGGCACAAAAATTCTCTTGTGTAATCCGATACGTGACAGCTCGCATTGGCTTTGTTAAGGCAGATTCCTCTTCAGTGCTTGGTTTTTATAGATTTTCCGAAAACTTCTGGTAAACAAATAGTGTATTACTAAAAAGTTGACAAATTTAAGATTCTCTAGTGAAAAAGTTGCGACATGATCACATTTTCTGAAAAAAAGGCGACCATTTGATTCCCCCTCGATCAACTTATATTGAGGATCAACTGCCACAATATCGTTGGGATTCAATGCAGCAGCATTTCACAGTGGCTAAGTCTGGTGCTTCAATACCAAAAATGGAGGTAAGTTGATTAATGCACTCCTGTCTCGATAATCCACGTCGAAAATCGCAATAAATCACTGCACGAAAGTTTTCTCGAATTACGTAATTTCCATCTTTTGGGCGAGATTTATTTCTCAACTCACTGAAAAAAGAAGAAATAATGATCGTAAGTGAAGACGTTACATGTAAGTTATGGATTTATAATAAAAAATATCGAATTACATCTCATCACACGTAGTACTGCAAAAACGTAAAATATAAATGGCAAAAACAACAAGGTATTAGAGAGTTCGACTGGGCTGTCACCTCTAACTTGTTGAATGTGCTTCGAGAAAACTCAACTAGGCACCTATAATGGAAATTATGTCATTTTGTTCAGTGATCAAATTGAATAGATTTGGCACAGGCACATAATTTGTTAGGTATTTGACCGGATTCTACTCCACTTGTGGTGTGCAACTTGATGTTGTTCTACAAATGCAGAGACTTACAGTTTTATGACGCCTCGGAACGGTAGACGGTTTTTATGAGAAGAGTTTTCATGTCAAAAAAGTATTCAAAGGTTTGCAATGCCAGCTACGGGACAAAGCTACGACTGACCAGGTTTCGTCATCCGAAGTAAAATTGTGAGAGTAACTTCGGCTGCCACATCACCACCGGCCATTCGGCAGCAGAATTCTGTCAGCTCATTCCACACGTATTCTTACGCTCTTCTAATTAGTCGTTGTTGACACGGCAACGAAGTAACCTAAGCCAAAGCTGCGTTGATGTTTTTTGTATATCACAAACTTCATCTCAGATTCTTCGTACACAAACTGTTGTCGTCACCTGGGTAAATCAGCAAATCAGCTGATTCCTTCAAAATCGGTGAGAGCCGATTAACGGTCTGATGTTGGTCACACCTTTGCATTTTGTACATCGGGACGAAAGCTATTAGAACTAACTTTCTCCATCAATCGCACTTTCTTGTCCACAATGGATTCCCAGCCAGGCCAACCGAATAGTAGCCATGCACGAACTCACTCGGCTACGTCACCAAAATGTTCTAATTATCTAAGAGTGATGTTGAAATTTGTGTCCAAACGTTATTCAATTCACTCGAAGTTAAGTTTTTACTCAGGATTAATATTATTTTGTGGCAAACTTTAATTTTCTATGCATACATTTTATTTTCATAGTAATCTTCTTATACTACTTCCGATGAGGCGTTCCTTGAAGTGTTTAAGTGAAAGATTCTGCAAAAGATTTTTGGACCTTTGCACGTTGGTGACGGCGAGTATCGTAGACTATGGAACAATGAGCTGTTTGAGCTCTACGACGGCTACGTTGGCTGAGTCATGCCATCCGGATGGATACAAACGCTCTGGCTCTGTAAGTATTCGATGCAGTACCAGCTCATTGTAGCAGAGGAAGAAAAAGGCCTCAACTTCGTTGGAATGTCAGGTGGAGAAGAACTTGGCTTCACTTGGTGTGTCCAACTGGTGTTACTTAGCACTGGAAATAAACGTCTGCCGCGCTTTGTTAAACTCGGACAAAAACGCGCAAGCGGTTATCGCGCCAATCAAGAAGGAGTACTCTTCTTAGATTTGTTAATAAAAGATTATTAGTACAAATTTTGAGTACTCGTTCCCTTTGTCTGATGCGGCATGAATTCATTTCTCGTAGATAAAAGAAATATTTGCTTAAAATTTAGATGTATAAGTAAATCGGAGGAGTTACTTGACACGATCCCATACAACTTACATGAGTGAGTAGCAATGATAAAGATAAAATACTGTTATTTTGTATTACTTTTAAATATTTCTAGTATTTTCCAGCACCATTTGAAAACTGTGTATTAAATTTTTTTTTAATCAGATATTTCCGCCCTACCTGGCAACTTGGATCTTATCTGTACGTGCGCATATAAATACACATGCATGCAACATTAATGTGTGTGCTTATAATTGTAATATACACTTTTGCACCTTAATAAAATTCGATGCAAAAAATAATGATCAAAAATTCAATTGGAAAATAAATTCTTTGCTGCCAAGTCTTTGTATTTTCGTGTTGAAAAAAGTTATGCTTTATGCCGCCAAATGTTGGCCACGACACATACATACATACATACATACATGCGTAAATGTTTTGAAATAAAATTTTCATATAAAATGTGATTAGGTAATCATTGCAGGATTTCGCTAGAATTTGTGCTTTGTTTCAGGTCTAGCGGAAACTTTAGTTGTTCTTGTGTGGCTTTTCAAGAGTAGAAGTGGAGCTTTTACTTCCCAAACATTGATTTGTATTGAATGAAGGCAACCTTTTTTGCTGGAATAAATAACAAAATTATCCATTAGCCTCCTCCCCTTGTGTATTTACTGTTTCAAAACAATTATTATTTTCCATTTCCTGTTTTCTGCTCCGGCCGGCTTTTAAGCAAACTATTTGTCAATAATTATTTCCCTCCCACATTTAAGTACTACTCACACTCACATACATACATATGTGTACATGTAGATGTAGTAGCTAATAAAAATATCTTCCTTGAACATCCATTCGTCATGAGTTTCATTCAATGTGACATAGGACATCGGAATTTACTTGTGGCCTCAATCACGATCATATATTTTTTATTTGATGTAGAATGAAATGTTTTGAAAAATTAAGTCATACCGACTTGTAGACTAAAACATTTTCAATATTTATTCTATATTCACACACACCCCCACATGCGTCTTTGTATGCATAGAAATGTGTAAATGAATTGTATTTTTGTTTGTTTGTCTATTTTCAATTATTAATCATCGCAATATATTTGGATTATGACGGCAGCTCGGTCGCGCGTTCATGTCGGTGTACGAGTATTCATCCACCGCCAACACCGTTAATGTTATGGCAAATAATTAATTGATAATTCGAATTTGCTGGCAAAATGGCTTGACAAGCAAATGAGGTGTGCAAATAATTTGTCTGCATTTAAAAGTTGTCAATTGGTATTAAAAAGCTTGCATTAGGAATTGGCGCATTTCATTCCCAATAAAATTGCGGGTGGTTAAATGCCTAAGACTACGCCAAAAACGAGGTATATGGCGTATTGACGAAGGCTCATTTACTATTTGCTATCTCTTGAATGTAATAATCAATTTGCTAAATATGTGTCCCACGTCAATACCATCTACATACATACATATATATGGAAAGAGTGGTTAAATTTCAAGGACCGATGTTGAATGCGAACCACACCTAAACGTCATGCTTTTTTCGGCATTTCATTTGACATTTTTCAACTTCAGACTAACTCAGTTTGAACCATAGAAAGATCCATAATCGAGCAACGCGTTAAAGTTATTCAGGCTTATTATGAAAACAGGCGTTCAAATCAAAATGCACATCGCGCAATTCGTGAAGAAAATCATCTTCAGTGATGAGGCATATTTTCACCTCAGTGGATTGGTCAATAAGCAGAATTGCCGCATTTGGGCGAATGATAATCCAAGAGTGATTGCCGAAAAACCAATGCACCCACAAAGGGTGACTGTTTGGTGCGGTTTATGGGCCGGCGGCATCACTGGACCGTATTTTTTCTAAAATGATTCAATGATATTCAAAATCAGCACCGGCCCTTGAAACTTAACTACCCTTTATATAATTTTGATCAAAATAAACAAGTATTTGGTAAAGCCACTATGAAAAGCTAAGTAAATCCAAGTCCCCGACTTGCCATTTCTAACGTAGGGAAGGTTACCTCTTGCGAATAAATTTTTGCTCAATTACAATACGATTTTAAAGTTATAACTACTGGCACCTACCGAGATTTTTTAGTGGCATCTCTTGGAAGAACACACACCAAGTTTTAGCCAGATCGGTCTATTTCTTTGTGTTTGGCATTCGTTTGAATCGAGGGAGTTGAGTGATAACAGCAGGCGTAGCAAAGAAGTAAGAGCCAAGATGCCTAGATCTTTACCTCCCCAGAGCAAGACAACTAAGGACAGGGTGCTGAGATGAGACCACTTTATCCTCCATACATCCGAGGCAAAAAAGACTCGAGGTAACTCCAAGTCTCACAGCATGCATTCCTCGCGTATAGTGTCCTGTGAGAAAACTCACGAGATTCGAGAGCTGATATTTTGTCAACCTCAGAAGCTCGCACGAGCGCCCCCTATCCACACTTGGTCAGAAGGATTACAAGTTTGTGTACTTGCCCAATGCTCGCTGAGTTGGCGTGAAGTCCATCTTTCCAGGAACAGACCACAGGTAGTCAGAGGATCCCAATTCTCTCCCTTCACGGGGAAATCACCTCACATGTTCCTCTTCTGGACAGCTCATCCGCCTCACACTTTCCCGCAATGTCGCTGCGACCAGGAACCCAGATGAGGCTTATGTCAAAGAATTCGGACGCAGTCGAAAGTGAGGCCAGGCATTACCTGACCAGTTTCGAATGTACCGTCTCTGACCCGAGGGCCCTTATTGCCGTTTGGCTGTCGGCGTAAATATTTACTTTCTTAACTGTTAGTACCCATGTGAGCAACCAATCAGCTACCTCTTTGAATGCGGCTACCTCGCGGCGGAATACATTGCAGTGGTCCGGTAACCTGAATTTGAGCTCCTCGCAAAAAACTCCTCCTCCAACCTTTCCATCCAACTTCGATCCATCCGTGAACAAGTTCACACCAGACCCTGTCTTTTTCCATTAAGCGACAGAGGTACTCTTCAGGCAGTATTATTTATCTTTGATCTCGTTAATGCCGAAGCTGACTACCCGGTTCTTCTAGAATGAATACATTTCAATGTTCCTTGCAGAAATTTTCGCCATTTTAAGATCTTTCGCGTTGGCTTTAGAAGCATATTACGAGTAATAAGTAATATTTTCTATGTAAGAAATCAAAATAATACTTGGTAAAAATTTGTTATTTTAGTTTCATAATTATTAAATTTGTTAAAATTTAATTTTATCCTGCATATATTTTTAACAATTTAATGGAACCTATGGAAGATTGATAATCTACGTTAATATTGCAATTTTTATTCTTATTGATGATTTTGAATATCTTTTTTTGCTAGTCAATTGCTTTATTTTACAAAAGTAAAAACATAGCATTAATACATCATATTTTGACTTTAGCAAAATTTCAAAAAAAAAAAAAAATTTGTAGTTGTAAAAGTTATCGCTTTTTTATGGAGCACGTTTCTCCAGAAGTCCCTTGCGGCGATCATCCCAAGTCCTTGGAGATTCATCTAAAATCAATCGGGCAAGAGAAATCAGTTTTATTTATAGATAATCATGTGCCTGATCGAAGTTTTTTTTTAAAATTAACAATATGCCGGCCTCGGGAAATATTTTTCAGATTTTCGAGAAAAAGTTGTTTAAAAAAATCGAAAGTTTTCCTTCGATCAGGCAGGAGTTTTTTATGTTTTTCAGGTTTTTAAGTTACAGTGATCACCAGTTCAAAAAACATAGTTTTGAGAAAATCTCATTTATACGAATTATTGAATTACTTACACTGTGTCATCTATTCCTGGGCCATATAATACAATAGTTCTTCAGTCGTCATAGCAGATTCCAAAATATCGATTTGCTGTTGTCTACGTGGCATTCTACCTTCTCGAGTGTTATCGTTAGCGCGCTTATCCGCCACTTTCATACGTGCAGCATCCATTTTTTCAGCATACGAACGCTCCGGGGCGCCCGTGCGCCTTATGTTAATTGTTGAATAACTCGAAAGGTATTTGTCGGACTCACTTCAAATTTTCACACAATATATTTTTAAGATATAATATTATACTTTAAGAAATAGCAAAAAAACAAAACAATTTTTTGAAAATCATGTCTCAACTCTTGTATCACCTCTGCAGTTAAATCACAGCGTCTGGGTAGCCAATGGACATTTCCAATTTTCAATTTTAATATTTCCCAACTTTGTTCAAGCAAAAGGGCGGTTTGTATATAAGTAAATAACTAAAATATAAAACAAAATTAAATATCTGACACAGCAGGAATGCTTTGTTAGCTGTTAAGGTTAAAAAATCTATCCATTCAGGCGCTAGATGTACCACCCTGTATTCACACATTGAATGGAATACTCGTAGCACTCAAACATATTTTAGCAATGTTTCGAACCTAACGATAGCTTGGACTCACGTGCAGATGGCGCTGTAGTAGACAGCAGAGAGCAAGAAAATAGCAACTGTTGTTTGTGCGTACCTGCTGGTCATGCGAGCTTGAGCAAAAATGCAAGAACAAATATTTTTGGTTTTATTTTCATCAATTTAAGTATTTTAATAATAATAATACTTGTATGGCAAAACGTTAGGAAGAGTAAAAAAGTAAGGCTAAATTTAAAATTTCAAATATTCGGTATTATTATTCTGTGATAGGTTTTTGGATTGATTCTACTTTTATTGGTAAATTAGGTTCATAACAGAAATGCATGATAAAATACAAGACAATACAGAGTGAAACGAGACCATAACTTTGTCGTGATGTAATTTTAAGTACGAGTAAGGCGTGTGAGGCGGCCACCGTAGCAGAATGGTTGGTGCGTGACTACTATTCGGAAGTGCGTAGATTCGAATTTCTGTGCTTGAAACACCAAATGATGGAAAAGGTTTTTGTAGTAGTGCTCGCTCTCCCTCCGTGTGTGTTTCTGCCACGAAAAAGCTCTTCGCCATTGGCGGTCGGCTTAAAAACTGTAGGCCCTCCATTTGTGGAACAGCATCAAGACGCACGACACAAATAGGAGGAAGGGCTCAACCAAACACCCGAACGGCAGATATTTCTTATGAGGAGGAGGCTTGCCATTGCTTGCCGAGGGGCGACCGCTATTAGAAACAACTTTTTCTTCATTTTTGGTCTTTCACAGAGATTCGAACCTACCTATGGTACTCACGTACCAACCCATTCGATTACGGCGGCCGCCAATGTATAAGTACATATATGTGAATGTATATGAATATATGAAAAGTGAAAAAAAAAAACAAGCCCATTTCTATACTTATGTGTGTAACACCTGATGCTGTTAAATTCACTGAGAGCCGAGCGAGTAGTGACACTGCGATATGAGAAACTTTCCGTATTGTCTCAACCGTGGTTCAAAGTCGCTTTGTTAAGAATAAAAAGTGATTTATATTAGATAGAGGAAGAATTTATTTAAATATCAGTACTTTTTCAAAAAGTTAACGAGGGGTAAGGCAAGTTGCTTATTGGTCGGCATCGTTGCATCTCTTCCTGATTTAACTATAATAACGATGGCCGACCTTTTCCATACTTTGAGGAAATAATCATATTTTGGTAAAACATTGAAAAGATTTCTATTCATTGAGGATATTACACAAGGTCTTCGAAAAGTTTATAAGTGATGCAAACAATTTAAAGAAGTAGAAGAAATGGTCAAGCCGAAACCCATCTGGACGACTATCAACATAAAACGATGAACAATACGCCAAGAAAATTAGGGATTCTGTACTCACAAATCGTTGATTGAAAATCAAAGACCTCTTTGCTACTATTGGCAGTCGTTTGAATGACGCCTGATTTATGAAGAGACAACAACTGGTTTTTGTATCACACTAAGGCATCAGCTCACAATGGGCTGGTTACCATGGGGGTAAACATGACGAGAGCCAATTTTAAATGTATACGCTTGGAGCCTCCATTTGAGTATTTTTCAGTGTATATTGCCAATATTTGGCACCTGTGGATCATACTTTGTCTCGGTATTATGCTTCATTTGCAGTCTATGCCAACTTTCAATTGTGGTTCCATTGTGGTTTATGGCATCACCTTCTACCGCAAGTATTTGGTTTGGGAGTTGGTGTAGACATTTTTTTAAATAAAAAAATAACTCAGTAAGGGTACTTTTTTATGACTGCGTTGGAGTTTATATAACACTTATGTAAAAAAATTAAAGTTTTTGAGTCGTGACCGCAATATTTCTGAAAAGAGATATCGTGGAGACTGATTTGGCGATGACTGTAGTACAAAGCGTCTGAGTTCTTTCTTCTTTAAACTCCAGTTCTCTGCAATAACAAGAATTTTATAGACCTTAACGTCAGGCCTGATGAACTATAACTCCTCATATGCCTTACGAAAGTAATTTCCCTGACACTCTCAATATGAGAATATTTTATGCTCAGCAAAGCAACTGAAAACAGACGAAAATAAATTCGGGCACATTTACATTCTATTCGTTTTTTTTTACTTTATTATCTACAAATGTCCTTTTAATATTTAATTCATATATTTCCGAAAATTCCATACATTATGATTAGTCTATTACAAACAAACCCATTTAACATAACCTCACTCTCCACAACTCGCAATACGTAAATGATTTCGTTCAGGTGAGAAAAAACTCCAACATGTTCGTGAATCGCCTAACACTAACGTAGTTCACCAATACCAGATAGGCATAGGCGGTGTAAATATAGGCCCAGGCTTGGAAGTGCAGATGCCGGGCGGTAAACATTCTGCCATTGATGTGTTGCAGGTAGGTGTGCCGCGATTCGCTCAGCAGCCGTCGCATCACAGCGCCGCTCAAATAGACGATGCTCATCAGCAGTATGAGGCGCCGAAGATGAACCAGCAAAATTGCCATCTGCTGAACAAAACACAAAAGTCGGAGCAGGAATAAATCGCAGACGAAGCAGGGAGGACCAGCAAAGCGCTAACAAAAATTTTGCTAAAAATATAAACAAAACAAAATTAAGTGAACTGAACTGAAAAGAAAAGAGCTGAGAAAATTCAAAATGAATGGCCAAACTACACAAATAGCGTTGGACACAACAACACAGCAAAAGGCGAAATGTAAGCAATTTTTCTTTTACGTATTTTTTTCTTTTTCATTATTTATCTGTATGCACTATGGGTACATACATTTCGTAGTATATGGACGATATTTTTGTCACATAATATCTTTACGGAAAAATTTCGGCTTCTAATTGGAAATTTTGCAATGAGTAAACAATTTACACGCACATAACACATAAAACAACGGCGAAAGTAAAGCAAGAGCAAAAAATAGGTACGGCAGCTGAAAACAAATAGGAGGCAACGGATTTGTTTTGGATTCATCCACCATAGTGGCTGCTGGCCGCTGGCTGTTGCCTTTCTGTGTGCGTAGTACGGGCCATTACAACTTTTTATGGCAGACGTATTTTTTCATCGTGTCATATCGACTGTTCTGCCGTTGCCACAATTTCACAATATTTTGCTATGTTGTTATTATTGTTGCTCTTGCAATTGTTGTATTTACTTATTACATACATACATGCATACATATGTATGCATGATCATACACACTTGTACTCACTGGGAAACAACGAGAATTTCTGAACTCTTTCGATTTTGCTCTAAATCGTTTGCTGCTGCCGTTAGCCGCAATTCGAGATACACTGGCGCACAGGCGATCGTAAATCTAATTTGGCAACACTTTTGGTTCGAACAGTTCGGGTGTTTTTCAACTCGTACGTTGGGGAGAAGTCAGTGAGAGGAGGCGCAGTGGGGTGCCTTTGCTCTCAGTATTCTGCTGTTTGTGTGTCACATAGGCAGCAGAGGTGAACATAGGGAATGGGGAAATTATTAGGTAGTAAATAAAATAATATTGACTAGATTGCATTTTCTTGGCATACAAAAAATTACAGTCAATAAAAATAAATTCCACATTATTGAGGATTAGATATTTCATATAATACAACTGCAGATGGATATACATTTTGGGGTACAATGAGTTTTCAGAATACTTTGTGGAAAAATGGTTGTAGCTTTTAGTTAAAATTATATAAACGACTTAAAAAGCTGTTTTTCATATGTCAAGCTTTTATTTCATGCTAACGATCTTAAAATCCAATGAACCCAATGGAACAACAATTCGCGTACCGCCGCCGAAGAAGAAATTAGATTTCAGCGAGCCCGAAAAAACAGTTGGTACGACAAGGAATGTCATGGCAGCTGCGGAAGGAAAGAATGCTGCTTATAGGGCCACGCTGCGATCGGGAGCTACGCGAACTATGTGGGATCACTACCGGGGACTGAAGATGGGAAGAGGGGGAAAAGAGACGTATTATTAGACAGGAAAAACGAGAGGCCAAAATACATTAGTGCGATTAGCTTGAGATGCTGACCAATAGGAAAAACGCCCGAAAATTGTATCAGAAAAATCGGCGGCTTACAGAAGGTTTCCTGACCGGGGCGATTTTCTGTAAGAACAAAGAAGGCGATCTGGTGACTGACTTCCGAAGTGTGCTTGATTTACGGAGGGAACACTTGCTTAATAGTGATTGAGCAACTGAGCATGTCGCAGAGAATGTAAAGATATCGATACCCCAATCGTTGACGACAACAAAGCCGCGGGAGCCGACGGACTGCCGGATGAGCTATTCAAATATGGCGGCGAGGAGCTGGTAAGGTGCATTCATCAGCTCCCATGCAAAATATGATCGGATGAAAGCATGTCCGTCGATTGGAATTTAAGTGTACCTTGCCCAATGCATAAGAAGGGGGATAATGCAATATGGGCTAAGAACCACGGGATTATTCTTCTTAATTCCGCCTGTAAGGCCCTTATTGTATGAAACAAGCATCTCAACCAACTGATTTGACCTTAGACCTGGGAAATCTACAATCGACGAGATATTCACAGTAAGTCAAGTATTGGAAAAGACCCATGAAAGGAGAATCGACACACACCATCTTTTCTTCGATTTCAAAGCTGCATTCGACAGTACGAAAAGGAGTTTCCTGTATGCCGCGATGTCTGAATTTGGTATCCCCGCAAAACTAATACGGCTATGCAAGGTGATGTTGGTCAATACCAGCAGCGCCGCCAGAATTCGGACGGACCCCTCCGAGACGTTTGGTTGCCGACAAGTGACTCTCGCGTGACTTCTTTAACCTGATGCCGGAAAAGGTCGTGCGAGCCGTAGAACTTAATCGCTCAGGCAAAATTTTTGATAAGAGCGTGATATTGGCATCATCAGAATTAACTGCGCTGTTAGTTCTGCCTTCTGAAATTATCACACATTTTAATAAATTAGGTGCGCAACTAAGTTCTCGCTAGATGCCGTCAGCAGTGTGTGCTAGTCGATTCTAACATAACCTAAACGACATAAAGCAAGCTTAGACATATGGTAAACAAACTGCTTCGACATATTAGTGATTGTGTTTTGGTATCATACACTTTTGGTTTTTAGGTCATTTGCGGGAAGTGTTGATTTTCTTCTTTCATTCGAAAAAAACGCCAGCTGAAGCGCCTCGAGAGCTATAAAATGTTTACGTTGATGCTGCTTTAAGTGAAACAACGCGCCGAGATTGGATCCATCGCTTCAAAGACGGTGATTTTAATGATGACGACCGTCCGCGTGAAGGAAGGCCAAAAACCTTCGAAGACGCTGAATTGGAGGCATTGATCAATGAGGATACGTGTCAAATGCGAAAAGAGATTGCTTCAGTATTAGGAGTAACCGGCAATCCATTTCCAAGCGATTGCATGCTTTGGGAATGATTCAGAAACAGGGGACTTGGGTTCCTGATGAATTAAAACCAAGGGATGTTGAACGTCGTTTTTTCGCCTGTGAACAACTGCTTCAGCGCCAAAAAAGGAAGAGTTTTCTTCATCGCATCGTGACGGGTGATGAAAAATGAATTCATTAAAGCAATCCAAAGAAATGAAAGTCGTCGCCTCGGCCGAATATTCACGCTGCAAAGATTATGCTATGTATTTGGTGGGACCAAGTTGGTGTTATTTATTATGAACTGTTAAAACCAAGCGAAAACATCACTGGGGATCGGTATCGACCTCAATTGGTGCGATTGAGCCGAGTACTGGACGAGAAGCGGCCGCAATACGCGGAGAGGCATGAAAAAGTGGTTCTACAGCATGACAAAGCTCGGCCTCACGTTGCCAAGCCCATTAAAACCTAACTGGAAACACTGGAATAGGAAATCCTACTCTACCCGCCATATTCTCCAGATATTGCGCCGTCCGATTATCACCTGTTCCGATCGATGGCACATGGTCTAGCTGACCAGCAGTTCCATTCATATGAAGACATCAAAAAATTGGCTTGATCCATGGGTAGCCTCAAAAGATGAACAGTTTTACCGCGACGGTATATGAGATCTACCAGAAAGATGGGAAAAAGTAGAGGCCAGCGGTGGGCAATACTTTCAGTGATCACTTTTAACCATTTTTTCAGAATAAAGTTGTATTTTCATCAAAAAACAGCGAGAACTTAGTTGGGCACCTAATACATAATTCTGTTTAGAAAGTTTTAAAAGTTTATATCTACGGGAAAGATTTCTTGAAAAATATCTAAATTTCTAAAATTTGTATTGCAAATAATAAGAATTGTTTTTGTACTGATTGCACTTGTTTTAGGAGGCATTTTACAGTATAATCGCTATTCGCTCTCCATAAGGTCTGCTGTTGTACGTTTTAATCGTCTTCGAAAAGAATTCATCCAAAGTAAGCTGGATGCTGTATCGTTGACATGATTTGTTAGACTGGTGATAACTGTAACTTAAAAACCGCTTTGTAAATTTCAATAAAATTTATACTGCTTTTGAAAAACATAAAAGCTCGTGCCTGATCGAAGAATTTTTAACAATTAATTGTCGGGTTTTTCTCGAAAATCTGAAAAATATTTCCTGAGGCCACCATACAGCTAATTTTGAAAAAAAAAACTTCGGTCAGGCACAAGATTATCTATTAATAAAACTCTTTTCTCTGGCCCGATTGATTTTAGATGAATCCCCAAGGACTTGTGATGATCACCGTAAGGGACTTCTGGAGAAACGGGCTCCGCACAAGCAGCGATATCTTTTACAATTATTAATTTTTTTTTTTAATATTGCTAAAGTAAAGTCGAAGCATGATGTATTAATGCTGTGTTTTTATTTTTGTAAAATAAAGCAATTGACAGCGAAAAAAGATTAATGAAAATTATAATTTTTTACGGCCTCTGAATATCCTTAGCCCCTCAGGTCGGCTTGGGTATAAAAATTATAATTTGCTAAACATAAAAAACCCGGTTTATGAAATTAGGGAATCGAGAGGGTAAGGAATGTTGAGCGGTAAGCAATCGGACGGGTCACAGATTGCGGATGAAGAAAGACCTTTAGGAGATAGTCTCAGGCAGGTTTTTGGGTTGCACCGAACTTTTTATAAATCCTGAGAGTCTATGAGTCACCTATTGTCATGGCGAACGGTTTGGCGCCATTCAATAAACATTCATGCTTTGATGCATAGCTAGTCCCTACGAGAGTCGGTAGGCTCATGTCATAGACTCGGTAGCGGAAGAGCTTCTAGGGAGCCAACAGTAGCGTTCACAGACTTCTGAGAAGTTTACTACCAATATGTGTTTAGTAATAATAGGATGGTAGTTGTACTAAGCTCTCGCTTTGTGCTTATAGCCTTCACGGGAAATCAATCCGCTCGGATAAGAGTTAATTTCAGAATGGATGAAAACGTCCAGATCGAAAAGACTTCCAGGGGTTAACGTTTATCAAGAAATCTTCCTACTTCGGAAGCCTACGCATCGGATTTGGAGGTGCAAAATTCATGTAAAATTTAACATTAACCCTAGCAGACCATTTATAGCAGCAACCTCAAAAAGAGGCTCTATGCTCCAATGCAGATAAAGGAAACCAAGGTCACGATGAAACATAAAAGAAATTTAGAACTGTCAAAAAATTAGTGAGGGGCAACTAACATTTCCAATCGTGATTTTAAATTCATGGAAAGCGCAACAGTTCCGTATAATGAGGGCTAAGATGTAAAATGTGCGCTTTGGGTACAACCAAAGAAGAAATCAATGGAAGTCAATCGTAGGGGGCTAGTCTGTTGGGGCAAACTTTTTTGTTTTTTATTCTGTGAGTGTTGTTGTTGCATGTTTGTGCTCGTATTTTCATTTCAAATGGCATGTGGCAAGCAAATCGAAAGCCACATAAAAATAGTTTGGTGGCTGGCATATCACCCTTTATTACTGCAATATGCACGTATTACAGCACCAACAACAAATATCAAAGAAAAATACAATACATTTTATAAAAGCAATAACAGGTACATTAACAGCAATAAGCAGAGAGACATCGAAAATTGGAGCGACAACAAACACTACAATAAATACATCATGCAAATAACTTAGCCTGCATACAAACATACAAACATGCAATGCACTGCATTCGAGTAGTTGCGTGCCCGCGGCAATAATTCTATTTGAATGACGCGAAAGTATGCGCTCGGCCCGCTACTGTATATGGGAGCACTATTTGCGCGTGTGTGTGTGGGTCTGCTGACTTTGTGCAGCACATGGCTGTAGGCGTTTTGTAGTTTTTGTTTTCGCTACCAGTAAACAATGAAATTTAGAAATCAAATCAGATCAGAATTTTGGATTTTTGGATTTAAGACTGGCCAATTTCTGCGCCGCTCACAAGAAAATGCATACATACAATGCACACATACTCACACATGCACACATTGATAGTTTGCATTCGTTCGTTTGCTCGGCGTCTTGTATTCTATTATTGAAGCTATTAATTAAATTAACTCGCGTTTGCTATTTTTATTGCATAATCTGTCGCTTATGTTTGTCGGGGCATAAATTATGCTTGCTGCCGGCCGGTCGTTCTGCAACTGAATAGTGGATGCGACAGCGCAACGTGTGGGTGGGTGGTGAAAAGGCATTAACAGCAATAACAACCGCAGCTACAACAATACCAACAGTGAATCTGACACCTCCATACGTAAATAGGTGCATGCATAGGTATGTTTGTGTGTATACATACTTGCTCGTTCATGAGCTGGGGCCATACGGGGCGTATGAGTGACCGCGCCTACATAAGTGACATTTCGCTGTGCGATGTGGGATTAACATTAGTTTTCCTGCCCACATTTCGTGTAATTTTGTTTCGTTTATTTTTCGCTTATTTCTGATGCCTTCCGAGAGCAGAGTATAGACATCTCTCGTAATTGTTGTTTTTATTAACATTATGGTTGTTGCTGTTGCATAGAAGCAAAGTGTGTATGTATGTTTGTATGTCTAGGTGACATTTGCTTTTGATTTAAATTTTAAATGTTTCGGATGCATGCGTCAATTACGTTGGAATTTCGTTTTAAACCAGAGAACAAAAAAGATTTATTGTTGCCGCCTTGACGGGGTGTTAGTCAGCTAGTCCAGCACTGAGCCTTCCACTTGGCCATGGTTAACTCCTTGCGATTAATGAATAATTATTTGATGTGTGTAAGGTGCGCAAGCCTAGACCGAAGGGTGCAACCAGCTAAATGATTTATTTTTAAGAAAATTCACACTAAAAAGGGCCAATGCAACTAAAGGACCGCTAAAAACACTAGGATTAAGAGTGGCGAAAACTCAAACTATTCAGCAAGCATTCTAGTTCAAGAACTAGTTCTAGAGCGGTAAGAAATGTACTAGTTGATTAGTGAACAATTGGAGCCATATTCAAAACAAATATTCTTCTATGACGTGTTTGTTTTTCTTTTTGTAGTTATGTTTGTTATGTCCTCGGCCGCCGGAGCCGAGGTAAGAGTTGATGCGTGCCTACTCGAAACTCCGGGGTAATACGAACCAAATAATAGGAATCGTTCTTTGTAATAGTGGCCGATGGCGGTAGGCAATGCCACACCTCTGACTGCATTTCTGCCATGAAAAATCTCTTCATAAAAACAAAACTATATACCGTTCGGAGGCGGTATAAAACCCTCCATTTGTGGAAAACATCGGAATACACAGTACAAATAGAAGGTGGGGCTGGGCGAACCACCAAAAAAGTGGCATAAGCGCCATTTATATATATATCGGGTGTTGTTTTTTGAGAACTATCGCTATCGATAACTATGCTTGGGTAGCTGAGAATGGCAAACTATGCTGACATTTTCGTTCAGTAGGGTTTTGCATATCAACGTGAATTGTTTAACGCCAGAACAACGCTTCCAAATGGTGGCAATTCAATTTGAAGATAATAAACCATTTGCGGCCGCCGTAGCCGAATGGGTAGGTGCGTGATTACCATTCGGAATTCACAGAGAGGTCGTTGGTTCGAATCTCGGTGAAAGCAAAATCAATAAAAACATTTTTCTAATAGTGGTCGCCCCTCGGCAGGCAATGGCAAACCTCCGAGTGTATTTCTGCCATGAAAAAAATATCTGCCTCATAAAAATATCTGCCGTTCGGAGTCGGCTTGAAAC
The DNA here is from genome assembly GCA_037575425.1 of Anastrepha fraterculus. Taxonomy (NCBI): domain Eukaryota; kingdom Metazoa; phylum Arthropoda; class Insecta; order Diptera; family Tephritidae; genus Anastrepha; species Anastrepha fraterculus. Next base: position 236,129 of record JAYXIM010001881.1, read on the forward strand.
TGTAGGTCCCTCCATTTGTGGAACAACATCAACACGCACACCACAAATAGGAGGAGGAGCTCGGCCAAACACCTAACAGAAGTGTACGCACCAATTATTTATTTTTTTTATTTTTAAACCATTTGCAAAGTTCGGTCTTTATTTCCTTCGGATTTCAACCAACGTAGGTATTGTCAAAGCGACAATTCTACTCTTTACTAATAACTCTTTTATTTTGTTTCAGAGGTGTAAGGTGTCACGCCAACCATGTTTTAATAGAGGTAACTTCAGGCAGACATACCTGTCGGGTTTATCAATGGAAAAAATAAAAGTTGTTTTTTTTTATGTATTTCATGTTGCATTGAATTGATGTATAAAAAGCTTAAATCAGTAAAACAAATTTCTGTACAAAACAGGTTTTTGAGAAAAAAGTAAGAACTCAATAAAAGTGCCTTCGGTTTTTTCTATCTGCAGTGTTATACTTTCAGTACTTCAACCTCACGTGTAAGGACTTTATTTATAGTATTATTTTAAAACATGGCGCTTATTCTGACTAAACTACAATATGTACGGATATGAAATATATATCAAAACAAAGGTTTTGATGAGCATATTTCCGGAAAATTATAAAAATTAAAATTGGTTAATTTGTTCATGAAATATTTGCATGTAAAGTTATCAAAATGTTCATATTGATAACAGCCATGTCTATGTAAAGCGGGATGACACACAAATATACGCATATATAGGGGTTTTTAATAGGTGCGCTTCAACTTTTTTCCGATAGGGAGGGCGAACGACGCAATATTTTTTATTTTTCGCTTGTCATTTGTAAACTTCATTAGTATACATTTCATCATGGAACGCTACACACTTGAGCTACGATTGCAAATCGTGCAAATTTTTTATGAAAATAATCGTTCTGTTGCTGCTACTTTAAGAGCATTGCGGCTATTTTACGGTCCATTTAACAAGCCGTCCCGTTTTGGGGTTATGTGAAGTCATTGGACTACAGTAACAAGCCGGCGACGATTTGTGAGCTCAGAGCCAATATTGAACGCGAAATTGCTGGAATTTCGGCCGATTTATGCATAAGAGTGGTCGAAAATTGGGTTCAACGTTTGGACTTCGTAAAACGTGCACGCGGTGGTCATGCAAAAGAAATCGAATTTCATACTTAAATGTATATGTTCAAACTCGATAATAAAAAAAAAATTAGTTAAAAAAGTCAAACCTTTTGTGTTTTATTCAAAAAAGTTCAAAAGTTGAAGCGCTCTTACTGAAAAACCCTATATATGAGTACGTTTGCTTTGCTTAGCTCTCTTTCTAATGAGCACAGCATTGTACTCGTATACATTTGGATTCTCAATAATTGTTTTGTTTTGTTCTCTTTACCAATAAATATGTATTCATGAACATATTCCCAACGGGTGCTGCGAATTTTTTTCAAAATTTTGTTGTGATGGCAATAATTGGTATGAATTGACAATTGACTTGAAATTTGTCAATTCACTTAAAACAACGGTAACAGTGTAAATTAGAAAGTGTTTTGGACAGACGCAAAATAGAATTTATTTTAAGAAAAAAGTACATCCATATTTAATTTTAAAATATGCCTAGAGGACGACCAAGAAGAGTTCGTAGAAGAGTCCCTACTTTAAGTGGAGGTATAGAGCAGGTAAGTAAGTGATAAATGTTTGAAACGTCACGTATTGGATATGATTGGTAGAAGCATCCACTTTTGTTTTCGTTCATATATGGTACAATTGAACTACAATATATAATCGTATGTATGTATTTAAAAATTTTGTGTGCGTTTGATGCTTTTTGCAAAACTCAAAATTTAAAATAGTTTTAAAAAATGAGGAGAGAGAGACATATTAGTTATTTATTTGATACTATTTCAAAGGTAAACTGTATTTGGGCTATTCTCAGACAAACTTTATAGTAATAGACGATGCCCAACGCCATTTAAAAGAACACTATTACCCATCAAATCAACGACCTTTTTGACACAGATATACATTTTTAAGTGTTTTTTATTCTTTGTATTGTATTCTATGTGTGTACATGTATATTTTTATGTATGCAGCCATTATCAAATCATATATGAATATGAACTTTGAAAATTTTGTTTACCATTCTTTTTTAAACGTCAAGATCTGTGAAAAAAGGGTCACATATGCTGTTTACTTTCCGTGGGAAAAAAGCCCACCCGATTTTCGGGGGTTACATACTAGTAAATAAATAATTCTTTTAACCAAAGTGTAGTAACTTTTCATCAGAGGTTTCACATCCTCGAAGGTAGTAGGCAAATTTAAATTGATGTGGAAGTAAGAAAGTTGGTTGCCAGTCCCGCAGGAATCAAGAATTGGATCAACGATTATGTAGGCAATCTACATAAAAAGCGATGGAATCATCGAGGACCCGGTATGCCTGTCATGCTTGGAGGAGGCGGATAGCACTGAGCACTTTCTCTGTGAGGGTCCTGCCTTTGCTAGAGCGCGACTACGAGTATTGGGTTCCGATGTCATGGGAATGAGTAATATTCGTTCTCTAAAACTGGAGGATATTTACAGATTTGCCAAAGAATCTGGAAAATTCTCACAGGACTAACTATCTTTATCTCTGTCTCTATTCTTTCCTATCTCTTTCTCTGATACTTTTCTCCCTCCCTCCTTGACTATCTACCCCCTTTCCAGAGCTTTAAATACAATGGGCTTTTTAGCCTGAGTGTTTTAGGAGCCACCAAATCTCCTGGTGCTCCTTGGCTCGACCTCTTCAAATTCAAATTCAAGAAAGTTGGTCAGAAGGTTTCGTTTTTTGAGCGTTCTCATGAAATAATTAGTGGTATCAGAAATGCTTTCCATATTCTTGACATTCGATTAAGTTACGATGGGCAGCTGGTTAGAGGATTAGAGAGCTGAATTGAGCCAGTATCTGCTGCGTTGAAGAAGTTAGTTAATTTGACCTTTTGAATGAGTTACGCTTAATCTATTGAGCATTCCTGCTGGTAGGCTTCAGCTGTAACTTTTTGCTGAATAGTGTTTTGATGTTCCTGGTGTTCTATCTACTGAGTTGAATAATCCATTTAGAATTTTGCGGAAGCCGAAATCAAGCACATAACATTTATCGTAACTCAGTCTCCGCCTTTCAATAGTCACAAAGCAAAAAGAAAAAAAAAAAAAACAGAGAAGCAGTGCGTATACGTAACAATAAAGACGCTTGTAGAGTAGGTGCAAGGTAGGTTATGCCAACATTATTGATGAGCAATGATGATGACATAGACCAGTACTGGTCTAAGTGTTCTGTTAGTTCTTAATGTTGTGAACAGACTGTATGCAATTATAATCTACAGATCTTACCGTCAGACACTGTTTTGCGAGTTTAAATAAAGCTGCTGATTATAGGGGCCCACAAAACCTCTTAATGAGCCTAGTAACTTAGTTCCGATCTGAAAACTACAAAGCAGTGCACAAGAGCTGATATATGGGGCTCGTAGAGTTGCATCCGTTACAAGACACCCTTATTTTGCCCCGCGAGATGCTGTAAGGCAGCGCCCGCAAGAACCAGATCCACTAGTCAATTTACAATATAACTTTGAAAGCGGTAAAAGGTAGTTTCTATGGAGTTACAGTTGAGGGTATGGTTGAGAGGAGGAATTATATGTTCAGCTGACTTAATTGTACAATTTTGTTTACAGTTTGTTTTCTTGGCTTAAATATCAAAAACTATTTTCTCTCTACTCTCTTTTTCCACGTCTTTCTTATTGGCGTTAACTTGACCAAAATTTCATTTTTGTTTTGTTTAATCGAGTGTCAATTCCTAGTTCTCTTACACATTTCAGGTACACTCACACCACTGCAAAGTTTTCCACGACAAACTGCGAAATCTCAGATTATATTTTTCTTGTTTTCTGACCCCTGCCTTGTCTGTGCAAAATAATATGCCGGCAATTCGACAGGATTTTGGTTCATCCCAAAAGTTATTTATTTTCAATATCTTTGCTATTTCTAGCTCCCTTCGAAGATAACTGAATGAAAGGAAGATATAGGCTTTAGTACTTAGATTTGTTCCAATCTAGTACTTTGTGGACCGATACTCGTGCAATTGTATGGAACTCTAAATTGAATATATTGCCCTTGAATTGCTTTGACTTTCTTGAGGCTAACAACCCGGTGGATATTATGTTTCAGTCAATATTTGCAATTAAATCATCACAAAGTTGTGTCGCGAGGATCGTCTTCCCAAATTTTCATAGAAAGGAAATAGGCCGTTCGCCCTTCGCGAAGCAATATCGAAGTTCAACGGACGAAGAAAATGGAGCTGGGATGGGGTTTTAGTGCCGACTTATTATTTATTAAAAAAAAATGAGGCTCTATCTGTAAGACTTTTTAGTCCTTTATAAAACATCAACTTTTTTGAAGTTATAAATTTAAAAATAAGGAAATTGTCAGACACACAAACACAAACACAAACAAGATGTGCAAATTAGAGAGAGAATTTTAATGAAAACCACATTCTATAAAATTAAAATAATCGTATTTTTTAGCCCCTCCAAAAATAGGATTTGTCAAACTCTCCAAAATACGCCTCTGTCTCGGCGATGACTTCCTCGTTGAACTAAAATTTTTTCCCGCTAGCCATTTCTTCATGTTAGGAAACAAGAAAAAGTCGCAGGGAGCCGGATCGAGTGAATACGGGGTGTGGCAGCAATTCATGCAGTTTGGCGGCTATAACTCCGGGGGAAAGTGCTGATGCGTCGTCGTGGTGAAACAGCTCCTTCTTTTTCGCAAAGTGCGGCCGTGTCTCCTTCAATTTTTTGAGAAAGCTGTCCAATAACTCACTGTAGTATTGTACTGTGATCGTTCATCATTTTTCTAAAAAACGCATGAGGATGACACCGTTCGCATCTCAAAAAATCGTCACCGTGAGCTTTACGGCCGATGGGGCTGTCTTCGCTTTCTTTGGAGCAGATTCACCATTGTTTGGATTGTTGCTTAGTTTTTGGTGTGTAATAATGAATCCAGGTTGCATCAAAGGTGACAGCTCGACTTAAAAATTCTTTTGGATATCGCTTAATTTGCTCCAAACACTGCTTCGAAGTTAAGAGCCGCATCCGCTTGTTGTTGCTTGTGAGCAATCGCGACACCCATCGGGCCGACAATTTTTTCATCGCCAATTTATCATGTAAAATATTAATTGCCGTTTCGGTCGACACACCCATGGACTCTGTTACTTCGGCCACTTTCGTTCGTAGACCAGCGAGAAATCATGTCGTGGACTTTTTGAATGAATTTCTAGGTAATCCCGTTTGCTGGGCGTCCTGGTCGCTCCTCTTCAAAAACGGATGTTCGGTCATAGATGGCGAAGCGTTCCCCAAACGCCCAACTTTACTTTTATTTCCTCGCATTTTTTTCCATCCAAAAACAAAAAGCGAATTACCGAACGGCACTGCTATTTTTCCATCGTAGCGAAAATCACGAAATACAATACGTCTTACTGGAATAGCTGCGAAATCCAAACTAATCTATCAATCAGTCTGAAATTTGTTTTGCCATCGTTTGATAGATGGCAGCGTAATATGTCTATACCAACTTTCCTCAGGAACGCCTTTTGTCATCAAACACGGGCACTTATTGAACCGCCTCGTAGACAGTCCGAATATGGTTTAGGCTCTACGGCAGTTATTCTTCACATACAGTTCGTCAAAACTTGCATACGCTTTAATCTTCCCACCACCTCAGTTGGGCCTGCGCGTTCTCTCCCACCGTACTTGTTTCACGTCCCCCTTCAGGAGTCTGTTTCTTGACCACAAAAAAGGATTTTGTACTCACTTCAGAGGGCTTTAATGCATGTTGCACTTTCCTGAGAGTTGACACAATCTTTTTCGTGCATATTTTGAAGTCATCATGATGACGGCTAGGTTCTCTAGTCTTTTCGGATCTTGCATGGCGTCTGCTCGCCACAAATCATGGACATACAAAAAACACAGGCCTCTTCCTCTTCATAAAGGCGACTCACGTAGCTTCAAGCTGCGTAGATACTTGACATTTCCTGACTGGTCAGGTGCCTTGCATCTTTCTCTTAATTACATACAGGAGCGGCAGCTGTTTTACAATTGTTTTTATTCTTTCTTTGCTTTTCGATGATTTACAGAGTTTCGTTAAAATTTTTGTAATTCTGAATAATTCAGATACTGGAAGAGTAACTGGGTAAATTTTAATAAATTATTTATTTATTTATTTTGTAATTTAAATAATTTTTCAATAAAAATATAGGTCATACTGTAACAAAAACTATATAAAGGAAAGTTTCGAACTTTGCATAAAATTTGTAAAAATTCGGTAAATTTTCATCAACATTTCAAACTTTTTACTAAAAATTTTTAGAAAAATTTCGGGTATGCAGTTTTATAAATCATTAAATTTTTGTATAATAAGATGCATGTTTTAGGATGTTCAAAAATTGCGTTAGGATAGGTTGAACTTGGCGGATCCTGTAGATCGCGCATAGACCAGAAATCGATCCATAGTGACGCCAAGTAATTGAATGGAAAGTTTATGGACTTTATATTTAGTCTTTAATACACACTTTCTTAGATTGAAAATGATGCAAAATGAAGTTTATTTCTGTGCAGGGCAGTGGCAGAAGAGATGTTTCAGAGTTCCTCTTGCATTGGCTTGATAAAATATTGCGCATGTATCGTTCAGCACTGGCTTCAGTTTGGCCGTAAGACAGTGTCCCGTCAGTATCCCCACTCCAAGTTTACACTCTTTCCTGGGAAGAGATAAAATATAGATTGTAGACCTGACATTGTACCTGCGTAGCATGGTTTTGGCGATTCTTCGTGAGCTGGTTCTTTCCCATCTTGAGCTCACTTCTTGAATCATTGCTGCATTTATATTATTATTATTGATTGGCCGTTTGTACACTGCGACCTGAAGAGACCAATTGTGCAGCCATATAGCCTCCTCAATCAATTTTAGGCTGTGGATAAATCCTAAAACAGCTGAAGGCTGAATTTCTACCATGAGGTTTGGATCTAGAGCCTCATTTCCCAGGTAGTTAGGTAGTTTAGTTTGCGTCGTGCCACTGCTGGGCAGTCGCATAGAATATGTTCTGCTCTTTCTTGTGCCTCTTTGCAGAGTCCACAGGAATCGTTTTCTATTTCTTCATGTAATAATTAAATTTACAATGTCCTATTAGCAGTTCAGTGTAAAGTTTTAAGTAATTTCTAAGTAAGGATTGCCTCGGCCTTTATCTGTTTTGGATCTATGAGTCTTTGTGACTGATGCATGCCCGAAAGGCACTTTTGAAGCTGTTATTTACCCCGCAGAAAGGTTCAGGACGAATGAAGTGTCGCTAAAGTGTTCACAATTTCATTCCCTTCGGGCCTCTCATATTCCGGAACTCACATCAAGGTAACAGAGTTTCTTAATGCCAGGGTGTTGAGGATTTTAAAACATTCCTAGACCAACCTTGTTTGGAATGAGAAGCTATCCAGCGATTTTAGAGCTGCTTGACTGTCAGAGAGAATGTTTATATTAGCACTGCTCGTGCCGCTCCGTAGACATTCTCTGACACACAACTCTAACGCGTCCACCTCCGCCTGGAAAATTTAAGTGATTTTTCCCATTACAATTGCTTTTTTGAAATGTGGTCCAACAATTCCAGCCCCGGCATGCTGCATGTATATACATTCATTGTTTGCAGAGATATGGTTGTCTATCAGCAGTGCTAGCTTTTTACAGGAAGACTTGCGCCTGATTAGGCTTGCATATCCACTCTCTCGATTCCTTTAATTCCCATATGTCTTGAAACCCTGATGACTTCTTTCTCAGTTCATCCATCCTGCTCAGCTCACCTATCCTGTTCCATTTATTTTTGAACATTTTTTCTGTTGACGGTGTTGAGAGTTTTCTTCCATATAAAGAAAATATGGAATAGGCGTTAAATGGAGAAAACTCGCAACAGCGCGAACAAAAAAATTCTCAAAAATCAGAGTGAATTTTGTTTGTATTTCTTAAACCAACAAAAAATACATTAACTCGTCCTTCTTACACAATTTCCGGTCTTCAGATTTTATTTTGCCGAAAGTAGCACAAATCTATTTAAAACAGCAGCGTCCACGTTGCAGTCTTATACATCGTCACCAATCACTGTCTTCATCATCTCTGCATTCGACGCAGCGAGAATCAGAAGTGACGTTGCACTTTCATAAAAAAACAAAAAAGAAAAAAAGCTAACACAAATAAAAAAGTGTCATAAATTAGGAAATCAGTTCAACCAAGCGACCAACCACTGCTGAAAAGACGCCAAAGTTTTTCGATTATTGCACATAGGCGTCGCTAGCGATTGAGAGCGTGACATCACAAGTCGCGGTAATAACGGTGGCGGTGGCAGCGACAGAAAAGTAGTACGATGGGTGAGCAGTGCCGTTGAGTGAGTGAGTGAGTGAGTGGGTGGTTTGGCATAGGGGTGGTGAAATTTGCATAACTTTAGCAAAACAGACAATTAGAGCTGTTCGAAGTAGCGGAATTGCAACAATTCAAATGGAAGCCACACGAATGCCAATAAAAAATACTTTTCCCACACGCCCATACAATACTGCATATTCGCGCACACGAGTTCCAATAATAATAACAACAACCACATTGCAGAGTCTATTAAAAAAATGCAACAAGGTATGCGATTCGGCGGCAAAGCGCTCTGCTCGGCTGCACCACTCAAGCAATGGCATAAATTCTCAAACATTTTCAGGCCAATGTGGATGAGTGCGAGTGTGTGCAGCTATGCAACGAACATTTATACATACACACGCACACCTGTTGCCTAGCCCAGCTCATGTGGGCGCTCACAGTAGCACAACTCGTCTGTTTATGAAAGTGAGGCTGATCGCTCTCTGCAGTGTTTTAACGAATTATTCTTTTTTATTTTGAGAAGCGAGATAATAAAAATAAATTTATTTAGCTGCAAGAAAAACAAATAATTTCGAGTGAGAAATTACCTTCGAGTGGGTTAATAAATGGGAATCGTTGGAGCAGTTTCTCTCAGGAATGAGAAAAAGGGACCGCGCATGAATTGACTTCGGGTTGGTTGGAATCGACTAAGCAATGAATGTATGCCGCAAATTAATCAATAGTAATATGCTTTAGATTCGCGTGCGTATATATGAAGAAATTCCTACTAAATAAAAGTATTAAATAATTAATGTTACTTTCTCTTATCTCTTTTAAGTACATAAATTGTGAAGTTGCTTTTTCTTTTCTATAAATGTCAAATACGCGCAATTTCATCGATTTTGAAGAAAGTTGGTGAATAAGATCTAGAAAAAAATACATCTCAGATCAGGGTGAACGATTACTTCCGTTACAATTGGCCTCCACGTCACTCGGCCTTCAGCTTTTCTTTTGCCATCAGATGTGCCCATAGTTCATATGACTTCGTCTTTGTCATCTCTCCATCGTTTTCTCGGCCGACCTCTTTTTCTATCGCTTTGTGGATTTTTTCGAATATCTGTTTTACAGTTCTATCGTTGCTCGTTCGCAGAATGTGACTATACCATCGAACTCTTTATGTTTTAAGGTATCTGATAACATTTCCACCTCTGATAAGTGTGTCTAAGTCGTCATTGTACGAATGCGGTAGGTATCACCTTCAAGCCGTACAGAGAAAAATATATTTCTGAGAATATTTCTTTCGAAACAAATTAATTGATTGACTTCATTTGACTTCAGCAACCAGACTTTGCCTTACTGGTCTGAAAGAAAGACTATAAAATAAGAATACGCGACAGAAAGGATTTCCATACCAGAGTCATATCAGATGATAGTGGTCACCATATTTATACTGACGTTTTAAAGATAGCTACTGGCACTGGAGCGTGAGTGTGCTTATTATCCCTAAATTGTCCCAGACCGGTGTAGTGTCTTCCAAGCTAGACAAAGCAGCAAAGACGATAAGACTAATGGACTTACCTCCAATTTTTGTTGAAAGGCAAGCAGCGATTAGAAATTGGCATCAGCGCACAACAATCCAAGATGTGTTAAATAATACAGGAGATCGCCCTCGCTTATTCAACAACACAGCACCACTCTCTGTTTGGTCCCCGGCCACTCTGGAGTGGAGGGAAATGAAAGAGGAAAGAGCGCAAGGAAAAGCTCTGAACTGGACCTTCAGCGAGTGGTAGAAAGTATTAGCAATTCTGTACACTGCGATTGACTTGAGCGTAAATAGTCGCGGAAACTAACAAAAGGTGATCTCTGATTACTATCTGCATGCAAAGTGCTCTGGCCAAAACTGAATCTTAAGAGGACAAAATGTCTGCCTGGATTCAACAGATTAACTACCAGCGTCCGCACAGGTGTTATAACGGAGCACTGCACTATTGGCATCCTTGCTAGTAAAATGGGTGTACATCACAATAACTTCTGCAGGAGTTGTGGAGATGAAGAAGAAAGGAGACGAAGTTAGAGGAAGGCAACCAAATGTAAGTATCACAATGGGTCTTAGGATCATCGAGAGACTTGTCTTAGACAAGCAAACCGGCGAAGCTAAATCAGCAACTCGGCTTGCGCTAGTCTACTGTGAAGGCAAAGTATTTTATTCCAAAGCCCGCAACTAGGCTTTCCAGTAGATATATGTAGATATTAAAGAGCGTACAGTTTGCATCCTTTTCACTCCCTCTTAATGAAGTTTGTCACGCAAAAAATAAGTTCATAAAAATATTATGTTTTTTGGTTTTATTTTTTAGTATTAATAGTAAAAATCTAATAAATTTAATAGTGCAGGGTGATAGTAAAATTTTCAAGGTCTTATAATAAAAAAAAACAGTGCTCAAATTGATTGCGTCATATTTATTTCTTGCAGTTCGAAAATTAATTTAAATTTTTTTTTAGCACATTTTGGCTTATGGATACTCCACTTTTGCAGGTTTATGCTGCTTGTATGGAGACTAAACCATCTAAGAGAGAATAGCTGCAAAATATAGAAAATCTTGTGTAAATTGTAGCATCCTGTGCGTAGTTATGTGCATACATGGCATGTACATGTGTGGGGAATTTATGTTTTTTGTTGTACAAAAAAATTCATAGATTTGTTAAAGCAAGATTTTATCCCAAATTTTAGTTTTCTAACCCCTTTTACTGCACGCATGTCCATAAATGCTTATTAATTTATTTTAAAAATGTTTATTTATTAAAAAAATCATTTGCATACAGTCAGTTTCACCTAAGTTTCACGGAGATTCTAAGTAAAAAGTAAATTATATTTTTCAAAGGGGTCCAGCTATTCCATATTTCACTTTAATGTGAAAGCTAAAAGCACTTCGCCTAAGTTAAATTTATAATTTATTATACAAATAAATATAATAAAAAAACTTGAATGTGAACTTTTAAAATCTAGCCAGGAGGTGTTGTTCTCATCCGTCCAGCCACAGGTTCTGCAACGTTGTCTCACCTCCGATTCGCTCACATGCGAATTATGCTCAAAAAATAATTCATATTTTCTCATAAACGCGCACGGCTGCCGCGCTCTAGAACATCTTCACCATTGCATATTTTTGCTGAGCACTGCGCGGTGGAGCGTTCGCTACTCGCCTGTGCCCAACTGAGAGTGAGCATTCGGTAGGCAGGCATAGAGTAGCCTGACCCGCTCGCAACTCACCGCAATCATTTGCCCATAGGAAATTTGAATATCTGACGCAGAGGGAAACACTTTTCTCAGCGCCAATGTTTGTATTATTTTCCACTGCTTAAAGCTTTATCGTATCTCATCGATTCTAATCGTATTAAATAGCAAAAAGAAGCAGCCGACGCCGACGCATCGCAGTTGCCGCTATGCGCGAGTGTAAATTGCCTGCAACGCTGCACGGCGCAGTGGCTATTAGTGGCGAGTCAGTAGTCGGAAGCTGATTTCGGTTTTAGTCGTTTGACAACGCGCCGTGCAAGTGAAACGTACGCGCAGCAGCCACCACAGCGGCAACACACAAAGTAATACGCGCGACACTTTTCCACATTTTCCCATTTCCACTGAATTCTAAGAAAATGTGGAAAAAAACTTGAAGCAGAAACTCAGAGTCGGAATATTTTCTTCGGTTGCTGATTTTTAAAAATACATTGGAACACGCGAGTGGCGTGAAGTGGTGGCTGTGCAAAACCAAAAAAAAGCAAAGATAAACACAGGGGAAAGAGCAACAATGTGAATTCTATGGGTAGTTTAAATAAATACTGCAGCTGCACAAATATAAATGACGTGACAAGTTAGACTGCATACGCGTGCCCGCCTGCCTCTGCATCTGCTGTACGCTCGCATCCACACCGCCGCGTCGCTCCACTTTCGCGCTGCCTTCGCACTATACTATATTTATATTTGTTGTATTTTGGTGTATTTTTGCCGGCTCGTGCGTGCCGTTGTGCGCCAATATACGAATGAGTTTTTAATTTGTTAAGCTGTTGCGCCAGGATTGCTAAGGAATCGACCGGTGCGGCAAGGGGAATTATATTTATGTGTGCAACGTATTACAAAAACAAAAGCAAGCATAGGGATTTGTGCAAGTGGTGTAAATCGATGCTTAAGTGCGCGTGTGCGTGTGTGTGAGTGCATGAAATTTCGATAAAAACTATGCGAATGTAAGGCCTATACGCGTGCACTGGATTTGTGCAAGTGCAATGCACTGACTGCCTCGCCGCAGGCAAGCGGCGCAAACAACACTTGCAAATTGCAATTCGAAAAGTATTTATTGCCAAACGAGACTGTACAGTACAATTATTGTAGACCCTTAAGTGCATTTCGATTAATTTAAATGCGCCGGTATGCAAAACAAACAAAAAAATGAAAACAAAAATAAAAAATGAAATGCAACCATTAAAGAAATGCCAACAAAAAGTGATCCTTAACAGGCGTGAGCGACCGAACGAGTACTGCTGAGTGGTGACAGTGACAGTCCACCAGATACTCGACAATCATCGATTGGGGCGCACACAAGTGATTGAACGGCAGTTCCCTAGCACGAACGCGAGCGCCAATGCACAGAGCTGCAATAAAAAGTGTAATTGATAATTGATTGAAGTGTGGCAGCTAGCGCGACACTCGTGCAATGCAGTGAATTGTAGAAATAAGAAAAATCCCTAAGAACATTAAAAAAGCCACCAGTTACAAAACAACAAAGAAAAGTGAGATAATAAAGCAAGATTTAGTAAACAAACTAAAATTTGTTAAATTTTTTTATTACCCCAATTGGCGAAGCTCTGCTCAAGTGCAGAAATTTTGCTTTCCAACGTCGCTCACACGCCAATGAATTTTTCAGTGAGCATTTCAATGAAAATAGCTGCAGCGGCGCGTTAAGTTAAATAAGCAAACAATAACTGCCAACTTAAAAAATTCCTAAAATGCACAAAAAAAATATATTTAAAAAAAATTGCAAACTCGCGCACCGCCAACAAATCCCAACACATTTGTGAATTAAGCAGGAGTGCGCAGCGTAAATTGAGAAAGAAACGAGTATACGCAGCAAAGGAAGTGAATAAGAAATAAGTCGATTGAGTGTAGAAAGGAAATAAAAAACCAATTCACTGTGAAAGAAAATAATTGCAGCGGGTGTGAAAAGTCTTTTGCAGAGTTCACGGCTGGCCTTTGTGCCAAATACGAAATTATGTCTTCCTATCGCAGTAGTTATGTAAGTAAAGTGAATTATCTGAAAGAAAGTACACAAGCACACAAGCAGAAGCACACAGAAATACTTAAGTATGCACGCAAAAGTGTTTTTCTGGATGTATTTTGTGTTGGCGTCTAACGGCTGTTTTGTTGTTTTGAATTGTCAGTTGGTTGAATGCTTGAACGCAGGTATTTGGAACGCTGTTTTGCTGATGTTAATTTTTCTGGGTCGAGGATGTGATTGGACGTCATTCCTGCTCAGCTGTGGCTAAAAATAAAATTACTTTCCTTTTAAAGCTGCTTTGGAAGAAAATGACGACTTTATTGGATGCATAAGTGATCTTCTAGTATAATAGCTTTGAAGGATTACGAAGGATAAACTGAGAAGCTAAGGGTGTTAAGAATAGGGCGTATGTACTAGTACATAATTACTGGTAATGGGATCTTTAATTAACGGAATGCATAAATTGAAGCGGTGGTTTGCTTGAAGGATCATTAAGTAATCTGCAAAGTGAATTCCAAAATAAATGGAAAATGTTTTCTATGAAATGAGAATAAACAATTTTTTTGATTTTATTTAAAATTAGCGAACATTTTACTGCGCCGATAAAGCAAAATTATTATTATTAGCGCATTGAGGGGACTATTTTTATTAAATGGTTATAAATTTACAGGTTTTTAGTTTAAGATTTTAGAGGTTAAAGGAAATTTAAGTTAAGATAGGTTGACCTGGCTGGCTGACCTGTTGGTTCTTAGCGGTGCCAGATGGTGTAGAACCATTCATGATATTTATTTTTTAAAGATAGTGCCTGTGAAATATTGGGCGCAACTGTACCGTAATTCGGCAATCGCTAAACTCCAATTGTGAATGACTCGCTGGAGGACTTCGGTCGACATCTCATGAATAACCTTAGTAAGGTTGGCTTCCAAAGCCTTAATCGAAGCTGGTTTATCCTTATAGCATTTATACTGCACATACCTAACAACTAAAAGTCCAAAGGTGTGATATCAGACGATCTTGGTGGCCATTCCACTGGTCCGAAACGAGAGATGAACTGCTCACCGAAACCGGGACGCAGTAAATCCACTGTTTCAAGTGCTATATGGCAAGTAGCGCCATTGTTGTGGTTGGAGCCACTTGAACCACTGAAAAATTATATTTAGTTTGACGGTAGTCGCGCGTGAGCTCTCCAATCTGATGACCCTTTATTATTATTATTATTATTACAATCATTTTATTTGTAGTATTGTTATTAGGTTATTGCGCGCTGCGACCAAAAGAGAACTGTTGTGCAAAACCTACTGAGGTACCCCATATATTAAGGCTTAGGACACAAATGATGTGTTCTGCATTTGCAGTCTTCATTTCAATTTTTTTTCCTCCTCCCACTTTCTGAGGTATTTGTTTATATGGCTTTTTGTAATCGAATGCGTTCTAATAAGTTCTTTAGACTCGGAAAGAATCCTTTGACGGAAACACGCAGCTTAGTTACTTGATGCAATATTCAACCCCGACTCTTACAGGCAGTTGGCAGTCTCCGAAATGTGGATAAAATGCAATACTTGCCATTGCGTTTGTTAAGATATTTTGCCTGAAAGCCACAAACTACCTGTCTGAGAATGGAAAATCACAAATATATACTAATAGCGTGCGTCTTCATGCCTTTCCACAAATGGAGGGACACATGGTTTTAAGCCGATTCTGAATGGCAAATGGTTTTTTATGAGGAGCTCTTTCATGGCAGAAATACAGTAGAAATTTGGAACTCAGGCACTTCCGAATGGTAATTACGCCTCAGACCATTCGGCTATGGTGGCGGCCAATTACAAATATGAACTGCATACAAAAATGCTAAATTTTGATTGTTCCACATAGCGCTTCTTACGGAAATTCAATCAGTCTACCTTAACGGATATCTTTAAATATAAAATTTCTATTTTATTTAAGGATACATTTTTTTACACGCATATACATGTACTCGTAGGCAAGGACCGCATTGATTATGAGTTACTCCTCCTTTTAGAAATAAAAACTAAGTTCTGTATTTTGATTGTTTCAACTAATCGCAAATAATTATGACCTTTTTTTAGCTTCTTTGAATTGCAGTCAATTAGTTTCATTGTGTCCGTTTCATGAGTTCCGAGTATTTCTCCGAGCCCAACTTCCTCAATAAACTTTAGTATTACAAATTAGGGTTTATTATCATAAATTAAATTAATTTTGTTTTCTGAATTTTAGTTTAAATAAATCGATCCGCTTATAAAGCCAACCCGAAGTTTATGATTTTTTCTTTTTTACATACTATCGTACCTAGACAAGCTTTCTGTGTACTTGCTTGGCCTTTTGATATCTCCATGAGCTCCATATGCATTTCCTAGCCATTCATTAGCTGTTTGATTTTTTCGCTTGCGATTTGCTTCCTGTCCATTAGTTTTCTTATTCAAATAGTTTAGTTGGAATCTCTTTACAATTAGCTCACCATGTTGCCGCATTGCCGTGTCTGTTGTTTGCTTTATACAACTATAAATATACATACGCGTGTTGTGCTATCCGCCATCCGCCTCGCGGCAGGTACTCTAAAATCTGAATATTTCCATGGTTTGTTAATGGCATAATTCTCTAGCTGAGATTTTCCTAAAAGTTGTTGTTTTTACGTTTTTGAGAAAATTCGTTTTTGCGTAAACATTTTTTGTGTTTTATGTGCACATACACATTTATGTTTGTATGGGTACCTAAAGGGGTTATCAGTAGGTGCGCTCGAGCTTTGGTAGTGGATGGTGGTCGTCTCGGGAAATCTACAGCTGGAGTACTTTTTTGGCGGAATTACTTATTTGAGCTTTACATTTATTCATGGAGTGCTAAGCGAAGCAATAAATTGTTGTGATTGTTTCCAATTTTCTTCTCAATCAAACGTTTCGTGCACTGCGTTCAATTTGTGAACTTTCTGGCCGTTCTGCAGAGTGCAAAAAACGTCAATAAACCCTTATTTTGAGACCACAGGATCGACAGATCTATACATTAGAGATGCACGTAAGATCGTTGGAGAAAACTTTTGCCATTTGGGATAGGGAGGTAGGTAGGTAGAAGGGACAGTTGGTCACTTAGACCGTTGCTGATCCGTTGTGATACCAC
This sequence comes from Anastrepha fraterculus, assembly GCA_037575425.1. Classification (NCBI taxonomy): domain Eukaryota; kingdom Metazoa; phylum Arthropoda; class Insecta; order Diptera; family Tephritidae; genus Anastrepha; species Anastrepha fraterculus. The sequence continues at coordinate 252,897 of JAYXIM010001881.1, forward strand.
AGTAGCAGTTTACCTGCCACTCTTCGTTAAACTGTTTTGTTTTAAGTCTGGCTGAAACTTATATCCATAAGGTCATCACTATCATTCAAGAACGATGAACCCAAGTATCTAAACCTACTGGCATTCCATGCAGGTCAGTGACAGAGGATATGTTTGACAGATTCTTCTCCCTACTCATTTTTGCAGCTTCTGAAATGAGGTACATTCAATCTTTGAGCATGCCGACCTTGGAGAGAGTGGCCTATGATCAAAGCAACTAACATAAAGACGTTTTTCGTTGACCAATTAAGTAGCGTCTGTGAGCGCCTGATGTCCCATTCTGTCAGACTGTCAGCCATTCGGTAAAATTCAAGAGAAAAATCAAAGTGGTTTATTTCGCGCCCTGCTCAGGACCTTGGTCTGAGCACTGATTTGACAGTATGATAAATTTTTACAATTTCAATGCCCAGATTGAATGTCAAATCCGAAGTAAGTCAAATTTAATTGCCTTGGATTTCCCAAGATACCAGCTATACACTGCCAAAGTGCGAGCGCACCTATTGAAAAGCCCTATACTACTTTTTCTATCTTATCATGTGCGTATGTGGCTATTTGGATCTCGCACTCAATTTTTAAGATTTTTATTTTTAATTTTGGTCGCTTCTCTGTCTGCTCCATTTTCAACGAAACAATGTACTTGTTCCATGTTTTTGGGATTTGCTTTAATTTTATATGTTTGCATTCTTATATTTCTTTGTTTTGCAATGCGGCACTCACTATGCTGCTCATTTGTTTATTTTTTGGGGATATTTATGTTGACTTTAATTTATAAAATCAAGGTTCAGCCAATTTGTTGGCAGAGTGATTATTTCAGAATTTCTGGGAGATTTAGTTTCGATACATTAATTTTGTTTGTAGCTTTTGAAGGCTACTGTTTTCTCATTAAATCGACATAAAAGTGCCAGATGTTAAACTAAAAAATGTAAATATTAGTTCGTTTTAATCTCTAAAACATGCGCTAATCGATGATATATTTATATATAAATTATGATTCAACGCGCTTCAGATGCCACACCGGGAAATACTAAACAAATATGAACTGGCGCACAAAGAAAGAGTCACTGTTTCTTAAATTCTCACTCAAAGCTGACGCTGATCTACTGACCTATTGTCATATTCACACAGCTCTCTCTGTGGCTCTCACAGCCAACCGCTTTAGTGAGTATAAGCAGTTATTTCGCCGCCACTGCGTATGAGCGACCTGACAAAGCTGGTATATGAAAAAAATTATATTTACATGGCTTGTGTAAATGAACCACTTGCATGTTTCTCAAATCATCAATATGTGTGCCTCTTCCTCATAACCTAATGCCTTTAAAAAGAAACAACAACAAAATGTTTATTGCTGTGGGCGTCTAATTAACCATTCGCTTATGGCGCACTATGATTTTCCAACCCATCCATTATTCACATTCTACTCATTCAAGTGCTAATAAAATAAACATTAATTGCTGCCATAATAATCGCACATACCGATGTTATAACAACAACAGCAATGACAAAATCGTGATAATAAATGCAGCTGCAACAAAGGAATTGATCACTTCTGGCAAGCGCTAACGAATTTGTGTGGCTCGCAATTATCTTTATATTCACTTTATTGGCTGTCAGAGATGCAAGAATCGTTTCCGCTCTTCCGTTACTTGCTGTTCCTATTTTCTTTCAATAACTTTCATTTATCGATCACCCTATAACTTTTTGCTTTAATCATACAGAAGTTCGGCTAAGCTATTTTGTTAGATGTTTTACTTAAGGGAGTCATCCTAGAGGCAATCGGTTGCCCTCGCGCCTTTCTTCCACAACATTATAAATAATTAATTTCTTACACTTTTTCCGAAAAGTGTCCCCGGTTTCGCAGAACCACTCCGCTTTTATTCACTTCACTCAGTCATCGTAAAAATTTTTGCTGTAAGTTAGTTGCTCGTCTATGCGTCAATTAATGAATCTACAAATAAACCTCCAATTTTAGATGTTACACACACACACACTGTTCACCAGTGTTGCAACAACAACCAAAACTGCAGTAATACCAGTGGATACCATGGATTTGGCTGGTAGTTGGTGGCTGTAAACGAAAATAGATTCCACTGCACGGCCGCTGTGAGTGTTTATGTGCTATGCTGTGTAATTGTATGCGTACCGCTTTGGTGAGGCGCTGCTGCAGTCGAGTTAAAAAAAACTCTAATTAATTGTTGCACTAAAAATAAGCGCGATAGTTGGCTGAAAATAGTGTGCAGGCAAATAAATAAATTTTCCGACAACTTTTATTGATTGAGCAGTCGACGCTCATAAAGTGCAGCAGATGTGGCATTTCTATTGATAGAAAGTGTTGAAAGGAGGAACTGAAGAGCTGATCTGGGCAGCAGGCGGAAGACAAACATTTTTATTTAGCTAAGTACTTCTGACATTTATTTTGTGCGTTGTAAACTATAAAAATAATTATATGAATTGTAGAAGGAGTTTTACAATTTTTTTTTATGATGGGCAAATCACCAATAAAAGTGAATAGGCGGTAGATTATTGGCAAAGTTGAAACCTATAAGAGCTGAAAGGCGTAAATAGAAATTAATTTGTTGGAAAGAAAAGATTGCAACAGCATTTTCTGCTAACAACTATAGACGCGCACATTTGACCCGCGCATCCTTAAGTGGAACTTTGATGTCGTTGTGCAAATAGTCAACCGTGATATGATGGTAATGGTAATGGTTGTACGGGCTAGGCTAAGGCCTTTATGCACTGCGTCCTGTATTGATATATTGTGCGCCCCTTAGTACTTAATTATAATTATTTAGTATACCGAGGAATCGAACCAGCTCCTTAGGAGTCTGCTTTCTCGTTTCCTTCGTGTCCCTCAGTCGTGGCACCCAAATCAGTGAGACCTGATTATAAATGGCCAGTTTGATGAGTGCACTCTATTAGGACTTTTGACTTGAATGTGAACCTATTCAACGCTTTCATAACCGATTGGCTGTGTTTCAATTTTTACTTTCTCGAACCCTTTTTTGGATATGACGGGACGATAACCTTGTATCTCTTTATAAAATTGAGTACGCGTTCCGAGTGGTCTTTTGCCTGGGTTATGCATACTGCATGTTGAAGCCTGTTCAAGATAGTGAGATGTCTAGTAAGATCTCTTTTTTTCTAAGATCTAAATTCATCTTTCATATGAACGGAGAGTGCTTGCATAGTAGCTTCCTCTTGTATTGGTAAATGTGGTGGTGGTAAATTTAAAAGAGCTTCCATGCCAGCAGTTGGGGTAGTTCTCATGGCCCCTGTTATGCTTAGGCGGCCTTTGTAGTTTACACTGTTTTGATATAGCAGTAGTTCGACTAGTTTTAACCCACCATACCAAAGCCCCATATAACAGGTGGCGCAAAATTCATCAATTATGGAAAGATTTATAATATTTGCAAATATCGTCCTACGGCAATCATATTTGTCACTTGTGAGCTAGACAGCTGCAGCATGTAAACAGACAAGCAATGGAGCACGTAAGGATCAAAATAAAGATTTCCGTCATTCAAAATAATTTTTTTTTTAGTAAAAAGTTGAATGGGTAATTTGGCGCCACCCGATTAATTTTGCGCCACCCTTTATTACTACAATAGGTCTTGCCATTTGGGTGTAGATCCAGAAGGTCATTTAGGGTTCAGACTCCAGGATTTACCCAAGAGTTGTTTTGTTGCTCAAAGGTTTTTCGTTGCCTTTTTTATTACTGAGTTGAGTGACTTTTTTATCCAAGAAAATTCCTAGATATTTAACCTCTTCCTTTACAGGTACGTCTATTCCATTATGCACCTAGTGGTACAACCCATTTAAGTTTTTTACACTAGAAGAGGAGATCTGTGACTTTTGAGTCGGGTAAAAGCAATGGGATTTGCTATAATTTCCGTTATTAAAGAGTTAGAGTGAGCTAAGAGCCTGAGATTGTGGGATCTTGCATATTTCTCTATTTCTTGCAAAACAGTGGATATTTGGAGGTCACGGTGTATTTGAGAGCTTGTAATATAGTAAGGCGAGTTCTGTCTAGTTGCATTGCTAGATATTTGGTTTCATTGCTTTGTTGAATTTCCATATCGTTGAGTTTGACGGTTGGGCAAGCGTCTCGCTTAAGAGTGAATGTGACTTGTACTGATTTTGTTTCATTAGACTCTATTCTCCATTTTTGCGCCATAGGTTGATTTTGCCGAGTGCCTTTTGTAGTCTAGAAGAAGCTGCTTGCGGGAAAGTGTCACTTGCTAGTAAAGCAGTATCATAAATGGGATAGTAGTAGCTTTGAAAGGGTTGATTGAAATCCCTCTTTCCTACACCACACCATTCTGCATTAAGTGCTTTATGGTCCTTTCGTGGTTACCTTTAAATATTACAGAAATGTCATCTATCATACCCAATATTTTTATACCGCTCATTGTTAAGGATTTGTACCAAATCGACAGCCAGGCTAGACCGGAGCAATGGCGATATCCTCTTGTGAACATCCTTTCGCGGCTGTAACACTTATGGTAACTTGCCCGAGAGCGGCTGTGATTATCCTTTAGTTTAGCACGTTGCTTACCCATTTAACAATTGCTAGATCGGCTGGCTCCTCTATTGGGGAGTGCCAGTTCTATTGCTTGACAGTTCACATTACCAAATGCACACTCAATGTCCATAAAAGTGCAGAGTGCTATTTCCTTTAGTGGTAGAATGCTCGCCTGCCGTGGTATTCCGTCTCTATTCCGTCAAAACTTTCCATGCGGCCAGAGTAATAATCACTCGCTCTACGTTTCGTTAAATTTTTGTTTGTTATTTCACTGCTTTGTGTTTTTAGAGCTCTGAATTATTTATTCCCATTTATTGTTTCGTTTTTGCTTACATTCAATGTCACCCTGGGACTCACTTGTTTGCGCATGCCTTTGATCAACAATAATTTGCACTGCTAGTATTTGTACAGGGGCATAGCTTTCAGTTGACACAGCTGGGTTTGATTGGGTTTCTAAGACTTCAAAAATTTCAAAGATTTCAAAAATGTTTACTATTATCTTTGTCACTTTTTTACTATTATATTAACTTAATTATTTATTCTTTATACTTTTTTTGTATTAAATGTAAATTGGGTTTTTATTATAAATCACTTGCGGTTCCCTTTGGCGAACGTTCACTCACAGCAAACGATCGATCTGAAGTCGCACAACGAGAGTTACAGATTCCTGAAGAATTTGTTAGAGAAATAACGCATTTTTTTCAATTTGTGTTTTGCTGGTTGTTGTTGTTAAACTACTCCCATAGGCTCAGAAGGAACTATCGGGCCTTTACCTGGAACTTTGAATGTTTCGTTCGAGAAGTAATGCTGTTAAGCTCGACTTTAGTTGATAAAAAAAAAACATCCTATTCGGATTTTTTTTTTAGCCAGCGGTGATCCACATTTCAAATTTCGTAATTTTTGGTTTGAAAACTCATTTTCTAAAATGTAAAATGCAGTTACTCATGATGGAAAGAATAATGAGATGGCGCCTATCGTGGTCCCGTTACTTGGCTCTCAGCGAATTTGACAACGAGTTACGTGATTTTAGCACCAGTATGGCCAGATTTCCATTTTCGTAACTTGATTTAGGTTTTTTTTTGTTATTTAGTCTCGGAGCTTTAGTTCTTTCTTCATGGCATTTTTCTAGCCTGTTCTAATTAAAAGTAATGTTTATAATTTTGCAAAATATACATTTTTTTAAAATAATTCAAAAATTCACTCAGTTTTCTTTAGCTTTACCTTTTTTTAACATCTGATAGCATTGCCCGCGATTGCAGCTGTTGTTGGTATTCTTCTGCTTCCAGCAGTCAAATTTCTCTCTCGCTGCTGCAGTGTTGCCTAGTTTTGGATATAAAAACGCACTAAAATGCCCGTTTAAAGAAAGTAAAATACCATATTTTTATTGAATTACTTAAAGAGCTTTGTCTGCGTGACAAATTGTCTTTAGACTGTGCGTTTTTTTAAGTAAATGTGTTATGCTTATGTATAATTTAACTTGTGAGTTTTTTTTTTGTTAAGCGAGACTTGTTTGCTATATTTGAGGTTATGTAACTAGTTAAGGTACTCTTTTTGTAAAAATGGCAGTATAGTTTCTTTAGTATTATATTTTCTGGTATTTTTTGGCTTATTTTTACAATAAATACACCTCTTGATGCCCTATGCCCCACAAAGGATTGATGGCCGGAAGAAACGATTACACCTCAATGGGTTTAATCCACATTCAGTAAATTCAAACGCCTTTTAAAATGTGTAAAAAGGTTTTCAATCTTAAGAAGAGTTGAGAGAGGGACACTTAATATTCTTGCAAAACCTTAAAAGGAGCAAAAAATTAAATTCACACTTTCAAAATATCAAATTTTATAAGAACCAAATAATTTTCATTAGCGCTAAAATCTTCTCAGAGTGACCTTTTTTACCCTTCTTTTGTATAATAAAACAGTTTTTTTTTAACTTAAAGTTTCGGTAGCTTTAAATTAAAAAAAAAAAAGACACAAACTCGAAACTTCAAAATTTTCGCATTTGGGGTATAAAAAAGCACTAAATTTATTGCGAAGAGCAAATGGTTGCCAATACTGCACAACTTGGAAAAACGTGACGTCACGCACTCTCTGATGAGCGCAATCTTCTTTCTATCATTCTTGGCCGTTACTGATAGAAGTAGAAAATTATTTTCTATTTTACTTTGAAGCTGAGCGGATGGGCTTTTAACACAAGAACAATTTGAATGAAAAATATTAACCAAATCTTATTGTCATAATTAAATGAAAATAATAAAACAATTCCCAAAATTGACTTCCGTTTCTTGGAAAGGTTTTTTATTGTCTTTCCATCTATAGTTTTACCCAGGGCATCGGTGTGTCCTTTGAGCAAGGAGAACCAAGTTATGATTCGATACTTTTATGGCCCCGGCGAAAACTTGAATGGCTACAAAGTTTCTTTTAGATGGTTGGTAATAGCGGATGCTCTGCATTTATTTCATCTGCGTCATGTGTTATTGACATCTTTTAAAGGAACCTGTCGTATTGAAGGTTGTTCTAAGTACCTGAAGGCTTTACAGAGATTATAATCATCATCTCTGTTTGGATCGGTATTTTTAAGATAGTCCCCAATCATAATTTCTTTTAGCGCATTTTCTTCGACTTTTATATCACCTCAGCAAGTAGTGGAGATTTGGTTTTCCCAAAAAATGCTGCCTTTTCAGTGTCTCTACTTTTTTACTGCTTGATATGAGAAAATTCTGCATTCGACAAAGGTAAAGGAGGCAAATGTTAATATTAAGCAATGCGTGTGCTAGTCAAAGATAGATACATTTTCGCCGAGTTTTGTGCAATTTTCTGAGCAGGCAAAAAACATGCCTTTTTACAGGGTGGAGAAGAGCATTTAACAATTTGTATACCGTGGAAGGGCAACCTTTTTTGGAGAAATGAAAAAACATTTATTTCCCAATAGAGGAACTATTTTCAATGGACTAGCCTGTTTAATGCAAGACGTAGTTGTTGTGCTTTGCCTAATTACTTAACTACTTAATTATGTCATAGATTTAGCCTAACCTTGTAGTAAAAATAAAATTAGACTTTATTTGCTTGTATTAAAACTATATACAGTTACAAGCCTGTATACATTTGCACATTGTTATTGTTGGGTGTGAAAAAGCTTTCGTTTTTTTTACCCATCTGCGTACGTACAAACATTAGTACGTTCGTCTATTTGTTAGGTTTCAATTACGGCATTCGACGAGTTGGCACGCGAATGTTTACAGTTGATGAAATTCTCTGGGCGAACGTGCCAAAAATTGCTTAATCCACAAACTGCAATACCCGCACATAAAAAAAAGAAACTAAAATCGCTCAACGCCTAACTAAAAGTTTTAAATGCCGAAAGAAAGTTGAGAAAGATGCCTCAAAGTAAATGTAATAAACGAAATTTAATGCCTGAAAACATTTGAATAAAACTAAGTTAATAAAGGGTAATAAATTGGGAAGAAAAAAGTTGCCTTCTTTGGATTGCCAACTTATCGTGTTAGGAAGAAAAGTAAATCGTCTTCCATTTGAATTGACTATACCGTTGTTGTTGACGTTCTAAGATATGTATTTATAATATTTATGGCCATTCTTTAAAATTGGGATTTTTCGTGAAAAGAAAGAAAAGGATTTTTAATAAGAATTCATTATACAGTTAAGGATTAGAAGTGCGCAGATTCGAATTTTCGGGCATGAAACACCAAATAATAGAAAAAGTGGTTTTCTAATAGCGGTGGTTCTTCGACAGACCATGGCAAATCTCCGAGTGTATTTCCACAAATAGGAACAGGAGCTTTGGCCAAATAGCCAAACAAAGAATAAATATAAGAACCAAGTTTATAAAAGGATCCTCAATTTGTGAATGATAACTGCCCCACGTACACACTCACATAAATCGATTTTGTCGGTGAAATTTTCGATGACCATTCATTGGTAATTGGAGCTTTATTGGTAATTGGACCTTTATCAAAATGTTTTTTTGTTCCAAAGCAGTTTGGTGAGCCATCCCCTTTTCATTGAAGTCAAATTTGAACAATATCTTCTTCTTCTTCTTAATTGGCGCGATAACCGCTTACGCGATTTTGGCCGAGTTTAACAAAGCGCGCCAGTCGTTTCTTTCTCGTGCTAACCGGCGCCAATTGGACACACCAAGTGAAGCCAAGTCCTTCTCCACCTGATCTTTCCAACGCAGAGGAGGCCTTCCTCTTCCTCTACTACCACCAGCTGGTACCGCATCGAATACTTTCAGTGCCGGAGCGTTTGTATCCATTCGGACGACATGACCCAGCCAACGTAGCCGCTGGATCTTTATTCGCTGCGCTATGTCTATGTCGTCGTAAAGCTCATACAGCTCATCGTTCCATCGTCTGCGATATTCGCCGTTGCCAACGTGCAAAGGTCCAAAAATCTTGCGCAGAATCTTTCTCTCGAACACTCCAAGCGTCGCTTCACCGGATGTTGTCATCGTCCACGCTTCTGCGCCATACGTTAGGACGGGCATGATGAGAGTCTTGTAGAGTGTTAGTTTTGTTCGTCGAGAGAGGACTTTACTACTCAATTGCCTACTTAGTCCAAAGCAGCACTTGTTGGCAAGAGAGATTCTACGTTGGATTTCAAGGCTGACATTGTTATCGGTGTTAATACTGGTTCCTAAATAAACGAAGTCTTTTACAACCTCGAAATTATAACTGTCAACAGTGACGTGGGTGCCGATACGCGAGTGCGCCGACTGTTTGTTTGATGACAGGAGGTACTTCGTTTTGTCCTCGTTCACCACCAGACCCATTCGCTTAGCCTCTTTATCCAGTTTGGAGAAGGCAGAACTAACAGCGCGGTTGTTAAGGCCGATGATATCGATATCATCGGCATACGCCAACAATTGTACGCTCTTATAAAATATTGTGCCTGAGCGATTAAGTTCTGCGGCTCGTACGATGCTCTCCAACATCAGGTTAAAGAAGTCACACGACAGCGAGTCACCCTGTCTGAAACCTCGTTTGGTATCAAGCGGCTCGGAGAGGTCCTTCCCAATTCTGACGGCGCTGCTGGTGTTGAGCAACGTCATCTTGCATAGCCGTATTAGTTTTGCGGGGATACCAAATTCAGACATCGCGGCATACAAGTAACTCCTTTCCGTACTGTCGAATGCAGCTTTGAAGTCGACGAAAAGATGGTGTGTGTCGATTCTCCTTTCATGGGTCTTTTCCAAGATTTGGCGTATCGTGAATATTTGGTCGATGGTAGACTTTCCAGGTCTAAAGCCACACTGATAAGGTCCAATCAGTTGGTTGACGGTGGGCTTCAGCCTTTCACACAGTACGCTCGCTAGAACCTTATAGGCGATATTTAGAAGACTAATCCCGCGGTAATTGGCACAAATTGCAGGATCGCCCTTCTTATGGATTGGGCAGAGCACACTTAAATTCCAATCGGCAGGCATTCTTTCATCCGACCATATTTTGCATAGGAGCTGATGCATGCACCTTACCAGCTCCTCGCCGCCATGTTTGAATAGCTCAGCCGGCAGTCCGTCGGCGCCCGCGGCTTTGTTGTTCTTTAGCCGCGTTATCGCTATTCTCACCTCGTCATGGTCGGGTAGCGGAACGTCAATTCCGTCGTCAACGATTGGGGTATCGGGATCATCACATTCTCTTTGACATGCGCAGCTATCACTATTAAGCAGGTTCGAGAAGTGATCCCTCCATAATTTAAGAATGCTCTGGATGTCGGTCACCAGATCGCCGTCTTTGTTCTTACAGGAAAACGCCCCGGTCTTAAAACCTTCTGTAAGCCGCCGAACTTTCTGGTAGAATTTTCGGGCGTTGTTCCTATTGGCCAGCATCTCAAGCTCCTCGCACTCACGTATTTCGGCCTCTCGTTTCTTCTGTCGAATAATACGTCTCTCTTCTTTTCTTAGCTCTCTGTAGCGATCCCACATGGCTCGCGTTGCGCCCGATCGCAGCGTGGCTCTATAGGCAGCATCTTTTCTTTCGGCGGCAGCATGACATTCCTCGTCGTACCAATTGTTTTTTCGGGCTCGCCGGAATCCGATTTCTTCTTCGGCGGCGGTACGTAGAGAACGAGAAATATTGCTCCATTGCTCGTGCATGCCGGTTTGTTGGGCAGTACTCTCTGAGAGCAAGAGTGAGAGTCGAGTGGCGAATCTTCTGGCTGTCTGTTGTGATTGCAGCTTTTCGATGTCGAACATTCTTTGCGTAGTTAGATGGACGCTTTTCGCTGCACAGAGGCGTGTGCGCAGTTTGGCTGCAACAAGGTAATGATCCGAGTCGATGTTGGGTCCTCGGATCGTACGTACATCTAATACACTAGAAGCGTGTCTTCCATCTATCACAACATGATCGATCTGGTTTCGCGTTTTTCGATCAGGAGACAGCCAGGTAGCTTGGTGTATATTTTTATGCTGGAATCTGGTGCTGCAGACTACCATGTTTCGGGCCCCGGCGAAGTCGATCAGCCTCTGTCCGTTACCGGATGTTTCGTTGTGCAGGCTAAATTTTCCGACTGTGGGACTAAAAATTCCCTCCTTGCCCACCCTGGCGTTGAAGTCGCCAAGCACGATTTTTATGTCGTGGCGGGGGCAGCGCTCATAGGAACGTTCCAAGCGCTCATAGAAGGAATCTTTAGTCGCATCGTCCTTCTCTTCCGTCGGGGCGTGGGCGCAAATTAGCGATATGTTGAAAAAACGGGCTTTGATGCGGAACTATTGCGAGACGCTCGTCCACCGGAGTGAACGACAGTACTTGGCGACGAAGTCTCTCTCCCACAACAAATCCGACACCGAATTTGCGCTCCTTTACATGGCAGCTGTAGTAGACGTCGCAAGGTCCTATGGTTTTCTTTCCTTGCCCCGTCCATCGCATCTCTTGAATGGCAGTGATGTCAACCTTTACTCTCACGAGGACATCAACCAGCCGGGCAGAGGCACCTTCCCCATTAAGGGACCGGACATTCCAGGTGCATACCCTCAAATCATAGTCCTTAGTTCGTTTGCAGGGGTCGTCATCAGTGTTGGAAGTTCTCATCCGAGGCTTTGTATATGCTTTCATTGGGGGGAGGTTTTTAAGTGGCGGGTCCCAAACCCAGCGCACAACCAGCTATCCTGGAATGTTTCGCCTTCTCACTTTAGCTCACTCCCGAACGGGTGTTCGGAAGCTACCCAGAGGATACTTGGGCTAATCCCGGGAGTTGTGAGCTGCTTGAACCATATGCAGAAGAATCGTCCTGGCCACTCCCAAGTGAATGGCGATCAGTAACTTTCCCCACTTGCGTGGACTTCTACATATGGAACCATCCTCCAACATCCTCCTCTGAACAATATCTACACCTTAAAAAATTAGTTTGCAGAAAAAAATTTAGTAATTGGACTATCCAATTGCAATGTGAAATCAGTGGCTGAGTTTAAAAATACTCATTTTTTTCGTAATGTATTTTTTGAGCTATCGCCAGAGTAATTTGTTACTAGGATAAGCAACTAATTATAAAAAAAAACGATTTTGATTGGTCACTTGTTAAACATTACTGAACACGCTCCAGTCCCTGGCAAAAAAATACAAACTTGAAAGTAAAATTGAGCAATAAAAAACGGAAAAATTCAGACTCCAGACTACAGAAAACAAATCAACATATATTGAAATATAAATAGCAAATAAAGAAAAAAATTCAGTGTTCATCACATTTTTCACAAAATGAAGCGATGTTGTTATCAAATTGACACAAAGAACTGATGCGTGTAAAATAAAAATGAGTGCTTTTATTTTTATGCGAATAGTTTTATATTTATTTGTGAACTGATTTTATTTATATCTTAAATTTTTTCTTGCAACGAAGGTTTTAAGAAATTAGTAAAAGACATTTTTTGAAAGTTGTGCTCTTATCTTGTTTTTCCTTGTTCACTCCTCTCGCGAGCATAGGGCCTCGACAATACTCTTCCATCGTACATCGTCCAGTGTTTTTGTTTATGCACCGTCCCAAGAGATGTCGGCAACTGATAGTTCGATCTTCTCCAAGTGTTTTTTGGTCGACCGCGACCTCTGCTCCCTTGCGGGTTCCAGTCCAGTGCCATTCTTGTGATGCTGTCTGGTGGTTTTCTCAGTGTGTGACTTATCCATCACCACATTCTGCGTTTGATTTGCCTAAGAATGGGTTCCTCGTTCGTTAATCTCGCCAGTGCGTCTTTACTCATGGTGTTTGGCCAGAAGAATCTGCAGATGATGCGGAGGCATTTTTTGATGAAGGATTGTGGCCTCTGTGTGATGGTGTTAGAGACCAGCCATGTTTTGTTTCCGTATAACAGTACTGGCGTTACGCATGAGCCGAATATTCACAGTTTAGTGCGCCTGGAGATTTGCGAACTCCCCCATACTGTCCTGGCGATGTTACTCTGCAGTCCGACAGTGCGTGTCTGCGAGATTAGTTTGTCCACCTTGGCATGCATGACAGAGAGGGGGCAGGTGTTATCGGCGAAGCCCAGGCCCTCAAGATATCTGGTGAAACTGTATTCTTATACAAGTATATATGTATATAATAACATTTTTATAATACAAGAAACTCTTTTTGTTTAGTTTGAATTTTATTACAATTTAAATTATGCAATTATGCTATTCAAAAATTTAATTTAAAAAGTAGTATGAACGGAAGATATAAAAAATTTAATGAACTTTAATTTGATTTATAAATTGTTTTGATCGGTTAATGAATTATCCAGACATTAGACTTTTTTTGGTCTTTGGCCTTTCGATTTTCTGACTCAGCGACCGATTTTATACAAGAATTGTATGGTGTGGTTCATTAAATACCAATTAATTAGTTATTTGTAAACCTGTGTAATGTATAGAAATTTCTCAGACAGACAAGCATATCTCAATCCTCTATTACTACTATTCATTATCCAAAACGCGGAACTTCATGAAAATGCCAGTGCCAAAAGATCAAGAAACTAGTTTTCTTTATCAACAGGCATATAATAAAAATGCGTTGAAAATGTGAGTGTGGTAGGAAATGGCACCATAGAAACACTCAGCCCTATTCGTCCGTGATCTGATCTGTGGAGAAGATATATATTATCAATGTGAGGCAAAATTACTATGCTCCTTAAAGGGTTTTCCGCAGAAAAGTGATCAGGTAGAAAGAAATACACGTTCGACAGCGCCCTCTGCATCCATTTGCCAACTATTTGATACTAATAAAAAGGCCGCCGTAGCCGAATGGGTTGGTGCATCACTACCATCTGCCGTTCGGCAGTGGCTTTTCATTATGGACTGATAAAATTTAGCCATGCGTTTTTGACTAAAACACTGAAGATCACCTCATATATTCATTTAAGTAAAAAAAAAATAACTTATAGTAGGGTGAGGCGAGCGTTGGGAAGACATGTGTAATATTGAAAGCATTTATTTTATTACAATATTTAATATTGTCGCCAAAATTTCAAAATGCCGTTTATATTTTGAAAACCACGGTAATGAAAACATAGTAAAATAAAAATGAAGATGGCTTTATTGATTAGATATTGAATAAATATTATCTTTGGAAGTCAATACATTTCTGCATTCGCTTCAACTAATTTTGAAAGCACTTTTGCCACTGAGGTTGTTTAAGGGTTTCAACAGCTCCTTCAGGCGTTGAAAAACGTTGACCTCGCATTTTATTTATGATGTTCACATACACAGCGAAATCATTAAGTGCCAAGTCAGGGATGTAAGGGGGATGACTCATTAATTCCATCTTTTGAATGCTCAAAAACCTTCTTGTGCGAGCCGATACATGAAAGCTCGCGCTGTCTTGGTGAAGGGTGATTCGAATTTGGCGGTTGGTTTTCCTTAATTCTGCGAAAACTTCTGGTAGGCAAAAAGTACTACTAAAAATTGACTACTTTAAGATTCTCAAGTGATACAATAACAACATCATCACATTTTCTGAAAAAAATCATTTAAATGTTTTGATTCCCCGCTATAAACTTTTGTTGGTTTAAGCTCGTCTTGGAATACCCATAATGTCGATTTCTATTTTATTTCCGGCTCATATGCATAGAGGCCAGATTCGTCACCTGTTATGCTTTGGAAGTGTTTAGAATCACTGCGACTGAATTTTCTCAACATTTTTTTACACCAATCGGCAGCAGCCCTTTTTGTGCAATTGCCAAATTATGCGCTATCCTAAGAGAACAAATATGCTTGAAGACCAGAAGCTCATGCAGTACAGGTCCCACTAATACCCACAGTTGTCTTTATCTCGGGTTATGTCACAGGACAACAATTGACGCACAGCATTGGGTGGCCTCCACTAACTTCAGCCTGCAAGGACTACCAAGTACGGCCATGCTAGAACTCATTGTACCAGCGTTTTACTGTGGCTAAGTCTGGTGCTTCAATGCCAAATATCGAAGTAAGCTGATCAATGCACTCCTGTCTCGATAATCCACGTCGAAAGTTGTAATAACATATATCAACGCACGAAGATTTTCACGAGTTAATTTCTTCCGTTGAGCGAGACGAATTTTTCAACTCACTGAAAAAAGAACAAATAAAGCGCGTAAGTGAAAACGTTTAATGTAAGTTTTTAGAAAAAATACCAAACTTTTTGATAAAAATATGGAATTACAACTCATCACACGTAGTGTTGCGAAGGCGCGAAATGTAAAAGGCAACCCTCGTGTGTATATGGCTTAAAAAGGCGCAGCTACATTTATTTCCCCCGCACTGAGTTGCTTAATCCTTGCCATTTCGTACATGAGCGAGTATCCATCAACCTCTGTTTTTTATTATTTCATCCATTTTTTAATATCATTTTGTATATTTTTCCAAGTGTGACAAGTGTAATTAAATGTATTGTACAACAAAAGCACAGCAGACAATCTTCAATCAGGCCACAACACCAAAGCAATTAAATATCGCAAATTCCAAAGTGATGCGAAAGTGATTTGTGCCATATGCCACAAATGTGTTCCCTGTTGCATCGATGGACCGTCGGCGTACAGGACAGGATGTCAGGCATCTGGATGCAGCGGGGCGACTCACAGTGTAAAGTGAAGTGCTGATATCTGGCATATGTCAGCAGTGGCAACAGTGGCAGGCGCCAAATGCATGCATTGCGAAAGACCCAAGCACATACATGCGTGCGTATGTATGAGTGTGACCGGAGAATGCGTAAGATGTGGTAAATGTCAACATCTCAATGGCATTCCAGTATAAAAATAGAAGTTACGCTACCACTTTTGAACTTCTCTGCAGAATTTCGCAGACAAATTTAAACGTAAAATAATTCGAAATATTTTGGTATTGGTATACTTCAAGAATTGACTATAAAAGCGATGCTTGCCCAAGATTTCTAAGCTCTTCAAGTGGACGCGACTCGATTTCAAATACAAAAATATGTTGCCCATTTGAAAACAAAAACAATACATTTAAAGTACGTACATATCCACATGCTCCATTGAGTTGCAAGCATAACAGACATATGCACTTATACATACACACGTAGATGTATTTATTTTTATGTTCCACGAGTCTCTGTGCCGCGCTGATCTGGCTGCCATCGAAGTGAAGTCAGTGCCAATTATAATCTCGCAGATGTTGAAATAATCGAAATGAATCTGTTTACACATCCGAAATTAATTGAAAACCTTACTGAGGTGATGCGCTCCCAACAACGAGTCCATTTAATGGTGTCGAGTCGACAAAAGAGCCCCTATAAAATATTTCCTTTATATGTATGTGTGCATATAAGCATAAGTAAGCAAACACATGCATTAGTATGTGTGCGTATTTTTTTGGCAGGGTAGTGAGGAGAAGGACAAAGGCATACAAAACAATTGACAAGAATGCGCATATTTTGAAAACACTTTTTAGCCGGCTCCGGCTACGGATCCGGTTCTGCTACTGCTGCCGCGGCACTACACACTTTTGGCGAGTACAGAAATGCATATACATACGCACTTGTTTATTTATATGCTTATTAGCAGTGTTGTTGTTGTTATTTACGTGTATGATTTGGAAAATCTGTGAATGGCTTTTATGCACTTGATTTCTGGAGAGCGAAAACGAGTTGACTTCTATGCAAGTTGCTCCAGTGCAATCTGTGAGCAACAGTGAGCACAAATGCCCTACATACACACCCGCATTGTGTTGTATAGGCCGACAATTGCGCCATTTTTGTTGGTGAAGTGTTGAAGTGCTTTCATTTTAATCTGAAAATGCCATTCCTTATGATTTGTGGCGCAATGAAACGGCCTGGCGTGGTGTTCTGTGTGGCAGGTCGGTTCACATTAGATTTGTTTCTTTTGTTTTAATATGAGACACATATTCGAGGGGGGTATTGCCGAGAAGTCCACTTAGTAGAAACCAACACTCTTACCAGAGTGGAAAATCATGTGAATCAGCCTTACACGATCTTGTTAGCAAGATTGAAGCCGGGCTGGAAGCTGACGAATACTCAATGGGCGTGTTCGTGGACATTGAGGGGGCTTTTGATAATGCCACTTTCGGCTCGATATGTTCTTCTGCCGCACGACACGGAGTTAATCAAACCATTGTAAAATGGATATATTCCATGCTCTCTGAGAGACTGTTAACCGCTGTTGGGAGCGGTGACGAACAAATCACAGTCAGGGCCAAGCAAGGATGTCCCAAAGGGGGTGTTCTTTCTCCGCTGCTGTGGTGCTTCGTCGTAGACTCTCTACTAGCGGAGATGCAGGAAGTCGGTTTTCATGTCCAAGCATATGCGGACGATATCTGTCCGTGAACGTCGGATAAATCCCTAAGACGGCTTTGCACGAAAGTGCAGAGGATTCTTGATAAAATCGATGACTGGTGCATGAGACAAGGCCTTTCCGTTAATCCGAACAAAACAACCATAGTCTTGTTTACGAGAAAACGGAAATTGGATGGACTCAGTCTTCCAACACTGAAAGGTGTGAGACTTCGTCTTTCCGATGAAGTTAAATACCTAGGAGTAATCTTGGATAAGAAGCTGGCTTGGGAGACACACGTTTCACTGAAGGTGAATCGCGCATTGAGGATTTTTCAGCAAACCTGGGGTCTGAAACCTGCTGTGGTCCTATGGATATACACAGCACTTATCACCCCAATCATCACTTACGCTTCTGTGGTATGGTGGCGATGGAGCATGGTTAAGTCCACAATCCGGGAACTATACAGGCTACAAAGAAGTGTATGTTTATGCATCACGGGTGCCATGAGTACAACCTCTGGTGATGCCCTAAATGCTATGCTTGATTTGCTCCCCCGGATCTTAAGATACAACAGGAATCAGTAAAAGCAATGTGTAGACTCCATAAATATGGTTTTTGGCACGAAGACGGAACTTCGGGACACAGAGAAATCTTTAAGTTGCTTTCTGAGTAGTAGCCACTGTTTTGGCACCTAAAGACTACCTGACACCCACAGTTTCATTTGGAAGGAAATCTGATGTCAGATTTCCATTGCGTGAACAATGGAGCAATTCAGAATTCATGCAAAGAGGTTTGACTGATATTTTCTTTACCGATAGTAAAATTATCACTATGTTATGGGGGGAATGGCAACTGTTTTCCAAACAGAAGTTTTTGCCATCCTGAAAGTAGCCGAATGGATAATCGAGAGCAGATGGAGCGGGAAATAGATTGGAGTATTCAGTGACAGTCAGGCTGCATTGAAAGCCCTGGAGAACGCGAAGCAAACCTCAAAGATTGTTCAAGAATGTAAGAAGAAGCTCAATTCTGTCGCAAGACAAAACAGGCTTGTACTTATATGGGTTCCGAGACACTCCGGTGTCCAAGAAAACAAAGTCGCCGACGAATTGGCCAATCGTGGATCAGCGGTGCCCCCACAGGGGCCAGAGCCAATAATCGGAATCAGTTCCGCAGGAATCATGAATTGGATCAGCGATTAGGTAGGAAATCTACATAAAGAGCGCTGGTCCGGTCTAGAACGCTGCAGAACTGCAAAGTGTTTTGTGACAAGTCCGAACAGAAAACTGTCAAACTTTCTACTGAGCACTTTCTCTGTGAGTGTCCTGCCTTTGCTAGAGCACGGCTACGAGTACTGGGTTCCGATGTTATGAGAATGAGTTTTATTCGTTCTCTAAAACTGGAGGATATCTACAGATTTGCCAAAGAATCTGGAAAATTCTCACAGGACTAACTATCTCTATCTTTGTCTCTATTCTTTCCTATCTCTTTCTCTGATACTTTTCTCCTTCCGTCCTTGACTATCAATCCCCTTTCCAGAGTTTTAAATACAATGGGCTTTTTAGCCTGAGTGTTTTAGGAGCGACCAAATCTCTTGGTGGTCCTTGGGTCGACCTTTTCAAATTTCAACTTTTTTTCAAATAATAGGAGCCTCTGTTAATCCCTAAATGCCACAAAAATAAATAATTAATAAATGCTTTGTTTACCTTCCTTTGCAGACGCCATGGAAAAGCAGTTTGGGCTCTTCATACAAACCGAGCGGCTCTAGTGCGGTAAGAGAAACATTGACACTTTCCTGCTAATATGCACTCAGCTTAACTGATATTGTTGTCCAATTTCTCTTTTAGTACACTTCCCGCGATGACATTGGGAGCAGTCGGTATTCGTCCTTGGCTTCGCCCAGCACATATCGTCCGTCCTTCTCCAGTGGCACTTATCGCATTAAACGCGATCCGCCTTCAAGCCTACAAACACCTTCGTACACTAGTCGCTACACGCCGAGTGTGCCAAGTCGTACGACCCCCGTAGTGGATTCTTCCATCGACATAAACGGCTCGAAATCTAGTCAGCTTAAACGTTACACAACAACTGCCACCGGTAGTATCAGTAAGTATGGCTCGTCACGCGAACCAAGTCCGGCTGCACTCGAAATTACGAATCGCATGCGTAGTCGGGAACCAAGTCCAGTTTCCCGTGCCCTTCGTGGCAAATCGCGTGATCCAAGTCCGGTGATCGATAGTAGTTGCAAGATAGGCTATGGAGGGCTAAATTCCTATCGCATGTCTACTCCGAAACCCGCCAGCACCACTAGCTATAATGCGCGCTATGGCAGCGGCGCATCTATTGGACGTGCGTCCACTGTCGCTCCTTCAATACTGCCAGACAAATCTATTTCGTATTTAACGGCTAGTGATTTTCACGCACGGTCTGCTAGTCGTGCGCGAGAGACCGCTGCGCGTAAGTCCAACGAGAAAGAACTCGAAGAGGAGGTGCCAGCAGAGCAGAAGAAGTTAGAAGAAAAGAGTGAGAGCGAGAGTAGCTCGGAGGAGGAAGAGCAAGAAACATTTATATCAGTGTCGGTGGTAACCCGAGCTACGTCCCCAACACCGCCTGGTAGTGCGACTACAGTGCAAAGAACACGACGCATGGATATCGCAAAAACAATTGAAAAGACTATACTTCGCTCCACAAGCAAGCGAGCAACTTTGGAGAAAGAAATTCAATCTGATCGCTTGGATGACTCGACAAGATACTCGCGCTTCGGTCTGAGCAGTCGCGTACCGTCCTATAGTCCGCATTCGGATAATCGTTATTCATCTACGAATTTACGATATAGTTCCAGTCCGCTGTCATCTGTTTCAAAATCTACTGCATCAAGTGTTTCCACTTCTTCCAGTGCGGAGCCGAAGAAAGAGGTTACTGCTAGTGGTGGCAAAACTCCACGTGCAGCTGGAAACGCCAAGTCCAAGCTGTCACCTCCAAAAGCTGTGCGCCTTAGCTCAAGGCAATCTTCTGTTGAAAATCTCACTGCCAACACGAATGCCAACAAACCACCCACTGCCCCAAAGGCTGAGTCGCCCACTAAGAGCAGCTCCAGCAGTGGACATGCACCAACCAAATTGCCAAACAAAGACTTCCGCAAATCCGCCTTAAATGTCGGTCCAACAGACCGTCCGCGTAAGTCTCGCACACCCAGCAGTGGCACGGACTCGGATGCTGTGCAGCATGCCCAAAATGACGTGGTGAATGGTTCCACACAAAGTAAGGAACGCTCGCCGAGTGCTGGCTCAGAGGCTAGCAATGTGTCTACTACGTCAAGTAGACGAGGTGCGACAGGTGAAAATAAAGCACGACCACGATGCCATGCCAAAAAATCCTCATCGTCAGCGTCATCATTGAGTCGTCACAATAGTTGCAATAATTTGAAAAATAATTCACACAAATTATGCTCACCTTCATCGTCTTCGACTTCATCGTCCACCTCAGCTGGCGTGTCATCATCGAGCGGCGCAGAGAGCTCAGGGGAGCAAAAGAAGATAAACAAAAAGCATGGTAAGAAGAAGAATCTCAACACCCACAACAAAAATCACGCAGCCAACAATTCGAGTGTGACAAAGTCTGCGACAACTGGCACAGGTGATTCTAATGATTTGACGTCGCAGCGAGCGGCAGATGAAAATAGCAAGGCAGCACAACCACCACCACTACTGAACGCTAAAGAGCCGCGCGCCACCCAGTTAGAGGCAGCAGCAGAGGCCGCTGAATCATCGCGCACAAATTCAAGATCGCCACTCACCTCTTTGCAAGAGAAAACCTCTAATCGTTTGCAAAAGTTGTCGTCCGTATCGAATTTTTTTGTTGCTCGTCAAAGCGATGCAAATAGCGAACCAATTTTCATCGAAAGCTCTGAGAATTCGGGGGGCGATTCAGAGACGGGTCAGCTAATTGGCAGCAGTCTTACGGCAGCAACCAATTCGAATACGTCGCGAATAACTAACGCGACCACAACGACAACGACCTCGACTGATCCTGCCAGTGTAGCAGCAGCTGAAGCAGAATCAGCCACTACGATATCGAAACGAAACTGTTACAATTCGAGCCTCGACAGTACAGAGAATACAACTGCGAGGAGTTCCCGTAGTATAACGAAATATAGTAACGAATCGCAAGATCATAGTAGATCTTCGGAAACAAAATCAAGTAGTACAAATTTCCCCAACGAAACAACGGTTACAGAAACGGCGCTAACCAGTGAACAAGGAAACGATTCTTACACAACAACGGCTACTACATCTGCAGAAGAACAGGAGGAATCCAGCTGGTGGCAAGATACGAGCCGACAGATTAATACGGCTTCTGCTTTGGGTTATCATCAAAAAGACGATATGCGTTTCAAACTGAGACACATCGACTCCGGCGAAACTGGCTGGTGGTTACGCAACGACGAGGATGACACTTTGGCAGATGATGATTTGCGAACTCTTAATCAGGAAGAGGAAGACCAAAGCGAGGCCACTACAAATCCCACACAATCGCTGACAAACAATACGAGCACGCATAGCCTGAGTAATCAGCGCAACGCATCGCAGACAAAGTACAGCTGGTGGACGAGTGACAATAATGATGGGGATGAAGATGAGCAGAGAGAAACAGCGAATGCGCAAAATGAAAATAACCAAAATGAAACGAACTGCATGGCCCATTATAAAGCGAATGGAGAAGGAAAGAAAATTGCAAGGAGTCACTGCACCCCAGAAAAGCCCTGGTGGGGTGCCTCAAATGAAAATAGTAAGGGCGATGATAATAGTAACGGGCGTCTAGAGAAATCGAATAGTTCGGGGAAGCAAAATGGCACCATCCAATTGAAGATTTGTCGAGTGGAATCGGGCGAAAAGCCATGGTGGTTGAGTGAGCCAGATAAGGCCCAAAAGGACTGTGATGAAGAAGCGGTTGTCGAAGCAACTATAAAATTACCAACGAGAAAAAACAATAATGTTGAACGTTCGTCGAGCAGCAGCAAGGATGTGAGCGATGAGAAACGCTGGTGGATGTCTGGACCAATGAAAAAGCAATTCACCGTACAACGTGTTGAGTCGGGGGAGCGTGCTTGGTGGCAACAAAATGACGAAGAGGAAGTGAAGGACCAATCTCCACAAAGGCAAAAGACAAATCCGGATCCCGCGCGTGCAAACTCTAATGAACAAATTCGGTGGCAAAATGACAATGAAGAGAATACACCAGTCAAAGCATCTCGCGTTCGGGCGCTGCGTAGTGATTCAGGTGAGAAAGATTGGTGGCTTCAAGACAACGAAGGGGAAGAGAAAATACAAAATGGAGCTGCTAATCATTTGAGAAGTGAAGAGTGGAATGAAGTGGTGTCAGCCGCAGAAAGAGGAGTAGATCGCACCGACACAGAAGTGCAGCATATCAACGGTCACGTAGCTGGCGCGCAACAACAAAATTTTGGCACCGAGCTAAGTAATTCGTTCAATTTCGAATATTCAGAACGGCCACCACCATTGGGACAATGCGCCAGCCCCGTCGCCCTTGAGCAAGAATCGCCACCACAGCCACCGCACCCGCCAGTGCGCAACCTAAATCAATGCAAATCCCCCTACGATAACATTCCAATGTCGAAAGTTCAAGTGAATCACTACTATCAACCACAATATACTCAACCGCTGCCCACAGCACAGCCATTAACACCACAACCACCTTACTATCAGCAGCCACAACAGCAACAACAACAGCAACATGCGCAACAAACAAATGATTATTACACACCATATGGTAATAATAACAACAATGCTGGCAACGTCAGACAAACGCTTGGTGAGAAGCTCTTCATTTCACGCCATCAGAACATCGACGAGCTTTTGGGCGGTTCTTGTCGTCCATTAAGCCCGCTCTTCCTAGACGGCAGCAGCGGCAACAGCTTTTCTACAGTGCCGGCGAATCGCAACCTCTTCGTAGAGGAGATCACACCCGATCAAGTGCGCATACACGATAGCACAGCACAAATGCCGGTAATCCAACGCATGGAGAGGTGAGTACTGGTGTGTGAGCGTTAGTGGCTGATAAGGTGTGTGGTGAAAAGTCAATATGAAATGTGTGTCGCCGCCTATAAATACATGCCGAGAAAGCTTATTGAATTATTTGATTTTATTATTTGTAATAATTTTTTGTTGAATATTTTTTGTAGTTTTAATGTGTATTAACTTCTTTTTGTTTTCTTTTTTATTTTGTATCTCTGCCTTGATCGTTGGGAATTTGATTAAAAGGGATGAATGGGATAATTATGGAGGTGCAGGTGCCACCCTACCGACGGCGCAATATGAACAGAAACTGGTGAGTGAAAAAAATGTTAAATATATTTTTTGAAGAACGGTCAAAGACTTTATCTGATACTGCATTGAAATAACGATTTATAAACAATTTTTATAATTTTTTATAAATATAGTTTTATATTTACACAATTTTGTGGACTTAATAAGTATTAAGAGATTAATTCCATCAGATAAAAGAGAATAGGGAAATACATTGAACTTAAAATTAATTGCAATGTAAAATTTTTAGGGTCTGGAGTATTCTAAATGCTTTTGAATAGCTATGTACGAGTATACGTTTAAGGTTATTTTACATAGGTACATATATGGTACATATATAAGTACATTTCGATAACCCAAAAATTTTGTTTTTCTTGGTGCTACCTCCTAAAATGCTCTTTGACCGTAAAAAGTAGGCACCTATTATTTTTATTAATATTTACCCATGCCGCCAATGCCGCCAATGCTTTGAAAATTACAACTGAATTCTCATTGGTAAAATGCACTTTTCCGGAAATGTTATATAAAATGTTTACAGATCGATATTACTAAATCGGCTCCACTAATTTTTCTTCTTAAATATTCAAAAAATTATATTATAATATATGCTTTGTTAAAAAAAACGTAGACTTTAAACTATTAATAAGCCCATAGATCAAACATAGAGGGTAACATTATGAAACACATTTTTTTATTTGGACCATTTGGGTATGTATCAGAGAGGCGACAGTTTTTCTCACACCGTTGATAACATATCCAGAGATTTAAGGAGCACTTAGTCGATATACGAAAAGCCAATAAATAAAAAGAAATGTATGTATATGATGTCTGTATGCATTTTCCCATTCCTTTCTATGCCCACATTCGGTCAAAAAAGTACCGGGAATTGTTCAATAAAACCCAAAGTAATTGTTTACTCATCAACATTTATTTTGTGTGTTAAATTTTTTAAATAAAGTGTAAGGGATAATTTGTTTGATATTTGTGAAGGATAATTAAACATTTTTTAATAATTTTCTTGGTAGATGGCTGTAGTAATCGTTATTTCGTAAAGTATCGACTAAACAATTAAAAATGTATGCCCGTTGTCAAGATGACATTTCACACTAAAAAAATGTGTCTACTGTTTTTTGTTTGTTCCATTCAGTTGTGAGTTACAGGGTGTTAATAATGGAACCGCAAAGAGAAAATTCGGTATATTTTAGAGTTTTTCCTTGATGAAGGCGAAAATGCAAGTCAGCCCGCTGAAATTGTGAATTTATGGTGCCGATACTGTAACAGCTAATTACGTGCAATTTTGGTTTCGCCGACTCCATTCAGCCTCTTTTGATGTTAAAGAAAATGTTGGTAATGTCGAAAAGGTCGTAAAAATCACAGAAATGAAGACAGTTGACCGGCGTGTTAGTAGTCGTAGCATTGCTCAGGCGCTAAAGATCGACCATAAAACAATTTTAAGCCATTTGCGCAAAAACAATAAAAATAATGGATTTTTTCCCCTAATATTTCAAAATAATGATAAACTCATTAGACATAAACACACATAGATTACAAATTTTTTGTAAAAATTTAATAAATTTTTGATGCTGCTATTTTCGTGTTCGCAACTGTATATATACTTTATATTCGCATATGTAAGTTCAGAGAACCTATTAACGGGATACCAAAATCAGTGATGGTAGCGGATCTGGATGGTACTTAGATGAAGACACTAAGTACTCCTATGGCACAGGACAGATGGACAGGGTATTCTTTACGGAAGTCTATGCCATCTTGAACGTGGCGTACTGGCTAATTGAGAAAAACTGGCGGGGTAGCAGTATTGGAATTCGTAGTGACAGTCACGCTGCACTGAAAGCCCTTGCTAACTGACCGAAATTAGTCGGTAAATATAAGACAAAACTGAAGAGTGCTGCAAAACTCAACAAAGTTAGTCTTATTTAGGTGCCTGGACATTGCGGGATTACAGGAAACGAGTTAGCTGATAAACTGGCTAATGCAGGCTCTGCAAGTATGCCACTATGCTCTGAACCCTTTCTAGGTGTCAATTCCGCATCAATTCAACTATGGATTGACGA
Organism: Anastrepha fraterculus; assembly: GCA_037575425.1. Taxonomy (NCBI): domain Eukaryota; kingdom Metazoa; phylum Arthropoda; class Insecta; order Diptera; family Tephritidae; genus Anastrepha; species Anastrepha fraterculus. The sequence continues at coordinate 278,567 of JAYXIM010001881.1, forward strand.
CTTCATGAGGTCTACCCACAGAGGGCGTTGCTCTGACCCGAGAGTACTGGTGGATGTAATTACAGAGCACAACGCCTGTGGTCAGCATATGGCTGCCATGGGGGTCGTCGACAGCCCGATATGCCTATCCTGTCTTGAGAATGACGACACTGCAGAGCATTTTCAGCATTTTCTCTGTAGCTGCCCTGCATTTTCCAAAATCAGACTTAGGATTTTGGGTTGCGATATACTGAGTATGGATAAGGTTTATGCTCTTCCTCTTCAAGATCTCTTAAGATTCATCAATGAATCCAAGAGATTTGTGGAAGAATGACCTCAAACTAACTTTTCCGTCTTACCACGCACATTCTATCTTTTCTATCTCTTCATTCTATTTACTGAAATCTATCCGGTACAATATTCTCCTGACTGAGTGCTTGAGCTTGTTCAACCCCCAACTAATCTAATCTATTCTAATATGAAGATTGTCAAGTTAGCAAAATATCTGTGGTCAAAAGCGGTTTTGTATTAAAGTTTGCGCCCAAAGACTCCAAAGAATTTTGTGGACATTTTTTTAGTATCCAAATTTCGATCGCTCGCGAGCTTTGCCATGATAATACTGTGAATCTTGATTGAGGTGTTTATAAATATGTATTGTAAGAAAAAAATCATACAACATTGTTATGTCCCTCTAATAGCCCCGAATTCACCACATAAAAGCACGCCACTTGTAGTTCATATACACATACACACTTATGCACATGTATGTGTGCATATATGTACATTTAGCATAAGGATAAATAGTCCCCTGGCTGATCACAGTAAAACAGGTGGTCAATAAAATTCTTTGTATTTTTTATATGCCATATATTTTACAACAAGGCTACAACAACACAAATTTTGGAAAGGTGCCCAGACGATACCAAACTTAAAATAACAGATAAATCTTTCGAAATATGACAGTACAATTAAGAATATAAACATTCGAATTCAAAGAGGAAAAGACAACTGAAATAAATTTAATGACCTGCGCAGAATTTCGACGATTTGTTATGCGAGTACAACAAAAGCAAGCCACTGCGTACAAATTTAGAAGAAATGGGCCATCAACAATCGTCAAAGGTCAGAGTGCCACACTTGCAGTCCGCTGATGTACTGTTAATTGTGGTATATTTTTATGTACATGCAAATGACTCACTCCCAAGCTGATGGGGTTTCTACGCTGATGCTGCTCTTTGCTGTTGAGTAAGTGATTCAATTACGCAGCAAATTAAAGTGAAGTGAAATAGACGTGCCGTGATTTCCTTGAATTGTGTACCGCGAAATTTTTAGCAATCAAGTTTGACACTTAACTTTTTCTATTTTATTGTTGTATAATCGCACATGTCAACGCATACTTCATCGCATTGCACACACAAATTCAAATTTAGATACATACATACGTACATATGTATGTATGTATGTATGGATGCAAGCGGTTATTAAAATTTAAAACAAGAGAATCATGAAAAGTTGAATGTACTTTTGGCTTTTATGTTCTTTGATTAAATTTAACGAAACAAAAATAAGTTTTGTTTGCGCAAAACGGAAAGATTGTAAAAAGTATGCACATACACATGCACATACCTGTATGTAGATTCATTGGTATTATTGACAAAGCTAACAATCGGCTTATAACCTTTAATGTTCGCTTGCGACGTGCAATAAGGCCTACTTTAGATGTGTATACGCACGCACACAAATGCATGTAGAAAATGTGAATAAATGCACTTAATTTCTTAACAATTTGGTGTGGAAATATTGGAAAAAATGTACGGTGCGTAAGTGAGTGTGTCAAAGCCCTTACAGTCACTCACACTTTATTTGATACAGCACCAATTTTTAGTAATATTTGGCAAAAATAGAAAAACAGAGTGTGCAGATATTTTATTTATTTTGCTTTATTCCTTTCTCAACGTAAAATACAAAACAGTGTGCGCTCATTTCATTGTAATGCAAAAAACAAAAACATACAGAGACTTTACGCCACAGCTTAAATTACACACAAACTTTATTTTTCATTAGAATATAAATTTGTGCTTGCATCGAAGAAATAATAAAAGGAAACTAACCTCTCAAAATCCAGCAGAGAGATAGCATATCACTTTCCTCTAACTGTAGGTTACAGCACCGAATAACATTTACTTAGATGTATGCAAAGAATATACGTGTTGGCGCAAAACTAATCACCCAATTTGGTTTTGAAAACAAAAATATAAAATAAAAATATTTTGAGTAATAGAAATCTTTATTTCGAACTTTATGGTGGTCATAAACAAAAATAAATTTAATTAGAAATAGTGTCAGGAATATTTTGAAATGGGTTATGAATACATGAATTAAATTTATTTCTATTTGGTTTGGTTGTTTCCCTATGAAAATATACAAAAACAATGAAAATTAACGAAAACTAAAATAATGTTATTTATTTTATTAACTTTTAATATTTTGTGTGCGGTGTAACTTATGGTTCAATAGCCCAGTCGGAGACACATGACAAACGAAAGGTCTTTCTCTCAAATTACTTCAGTTACAGCAGCAAAGACGAGCAAAGAGTGAAAAGCGTTCAAGTCTCTCTCTTAGCTCTCAACGATCCTCCTCCAATTCAGTTTCTCTTGCCTCATTTCTCCAATTACGAACGTCCATCGCTTTTAAATCTTCTTCGACGTCATTATGCCATTGCTTTCTTGGTAGGCCCCTCTATCTTCCTCAAATTGGACGCAAAGTAAGCACCATTTTTTGGATTTTTTGTGGATGTGGCCAATCCAGCGTTGCACACTCCTGCAAAAACATTTGGAGTTAATGAACATTTGGCATCTCCATCGTTCCACAAAAAAAAAAAAAAGCATTTGGGGAAGTAAAGGGGACCGTTTGGCTTGAATCAGTCTCTCTGCGGAATCGAACTTAATTTGGCCTTACTTTTCTTGAATTACGACCAGACATGAGTTCTTCATATAAATTACGACAACAAAACACATCTCCAGCTATTAAATTAAATCCTAGTTCCTTTTGGCGATATTTTACATCCAGGAAATCATGCTCAAGTATTCCTTCTGTTGTCTTCTATAATGAAACTCAAGCACATACTACTATAGATGGAGCCAAAAGATGGAGTTCGGCAACTCAAAACATCAACAAAACCTTATATAGATGGGCTATCTTCGTATCTTCTTAAGAACTTAACAAAGTCCTTTGAACGAGGAGAATGCATAGGTATATTCCTGCAAAGTAACAACCATTAATCCAGTATTCAAAATTGGAAATAACAACAATGTTGCCAATTATATACCAATTGCCAAATTATCCACGGCTTCAAAATTATTTGAATTAATAGTGAAAGAAAAAATTTATTTTCCAGTTAATCGTTATATTTCAGCAGACCAACACGGCTTCATGAAATGTAGATGCACTGCTTTTAATTTCCGAATTGAGTACTATAGGATTCCATTCCACTCTTTTCAAATAGATTAAATCCTATCTCTCCTCTCGGAAATGTGTCGTTAATGTTGATGAGGCATTATCCATTTCTTTAATTGCGTCCTCTGGTGTACCCCAGGGAAGTATACTGGGTCCCCTACTTTTTATAATTTTTGTTTATGACATTTCTGCTTGTTTTAATAACGAAAATTTTCTCTTGATAGTGAGTTCAGTGGACTCTTTAAGCCTTCAATCTGATTAAGATAACGTTGTTGCTTGGTGTGAAAGAAATAAGTTAGATTTGAATATAAGCAAGTGTTTTTATGTTTCCTATTCTAAATATTGTTCTCTTATACCCACTTCCTCCCACATTTGTGTTTCTAGTTTATCCAATCGAAGTGAAATTATTGATCGTGGAACATGATTCTAAATTCTCTTTTCAAAGACTTCTAAATTACAGCATTTCAAAGTCTTATTCCGCACTTGCGTTTATTCGAAGTTATAGTTCGGACTTTGTTGATCGATATACTCTAAAGTTCTTATATACGTCTCTAGTGCGTTCGAAGTTGGAATATGCCGTCTTTTTTGGAGACCATATCATGCTTGCCATATTAGAAGGCCTGAACGTATCCAGAAAGTTTTTGTGCGTTATGCTTTTTAGAGCTTAGGTACATAAAATTACAGCCAGTCTGATAAAAATTATAAATTATGTTGGCGTTATGACCCCCAAAAATCTCTGTTTTGCTAAAGCTTTAGGCTCGTTGGTTGACTAATTTTTGGAATAAAGTAAGTGAAATATGTCTTATATATACTTTGTGCTGGTCTGAACTGCCAACGCCTTCACCAGGAACGCAAAATAGTTTTGTATTTTATTGAGGACTCAAAATTCACCGTCTGTGATCAACTTCAGGGTTGCGGCGTGTAGTCAAGTCTAACTATTCAAAGGGAAATTCATGTATTGCATGCACACATACACACATACGTACATATAAATGTTTACATTCATTAAAAAATTTTGTGTACTTACATATTTTGTGGCCATGCACATCGAGTAACCATGTAAATTTCTTCAGCGAATTCCACACTTGTAAACGAGCGCATAAAATCTCAGCTCCAAGTGAAGGTAAACGAAAATATCAAACATATAAATTCACTTAGCAATGACAGGGTCGATAGAGTTCGATTTTTTTTTTAATTATATTAAACACAGTTTTTTGGATGCAAATGAATTATTGATTGTTAAATGATACTTTCCTAATAATTTTGAGAAATTTAATTTGACATTTAGTCATAACAGCAGCTGTTTCTTGATCTTTTGGCGCCGAATGTTTCTTTTAGAGCTTCAAGTTTTTGGGGTTTATTCATATAAACTCTATCTTTGCGATGGTTTCACAGAGAATAGTCCAAAAGTGTTACATCTTATAGTCTAGTCGACCAAATTTCTTCAGAATATCATTAAACTACTCTTTCGTTTGCATTAAATTTTTATTTTTCGTTGATTGTATGGCATACAATCACCGTCTTGCTGAAATCACATATCGTCAGTATTCATACCACCAATATTTGCTCAAAAACGTGGTGAACCGACCTTGATATCGCGATCCCTTCATAGTCAGTGCATTTCTATGTTGTTCCACGAAAGGAGGGACCGACAGTTTTAAGCCGACTACGAACGGCAAATAATTTTTTTGTAAGCAGCTTCTTCATGGCATTTTTGTGACGAGCTTTTTCATAGCAGCAGCGATAAATTCAATTAAGTAACTGGGACAAACAGGCCTTCACAGTTTTTTTGCTCTCCATCGAGCCATCAGACTAAAATTTTTCGGTTAACTTGTTTATTACCTTCATTTTTTTTATTATTATTAACTTTTTTATTATACATGGAAGAAAAATATCCACAATTTTTCGAAATGCTGCGTTTTCACAGATCCCCCATTTGCGTAGTGAAGTTTAATAATGTTTTTTTTATGGTTCTCGAGCGAAAGCGAATTCATTTACTGCAAATTGTAGATTTTCTACAATTCTGCCAACGAATTGCGACTGTCATCAAAATAAACCACTGTTAAAAAGGAAATTGGAGCTTGAAAGACCCTCTACTTACACACTGTGCTTGCGATGTACTCATAGGCACGCTCATAAATAAATATTAAATGAAATATTAACTTACAAATCCCTAAAAGACACAAAAGTACAAAATGCAAAATAAATACCAAATCAGCATACGAAATCGGGACTTGGCGCATAAATTAAAAACACATTCATCACTCATTTCTTCCCTCGTATTAACTTCTTCATTCATTCGTTCAGTCATTTAGGTGGGTTAACGTTCTGTCATTTGTCGTTATTCCAGGGAATCGAGGCGCTGCGGGCAATGAAAGACGCCGGAATTCGAAAAGTTATTATACAAAATATGTATAAAAAAATTGTAAAATCTGTGTGTATGTTTTTGTCTATGTATGCAACTTAAATAAGCTAAAGTTCATGTAGGTACATTTTTTTTTTCAATTTATAGTTGTACGATTATTGCGCACGGCCGAATGGATAACAGCGCAGCCAACGTATTTTCAAGGCCTCCGCTTTATATTGTGAAACAGGCTTATACACAAAAAAAAAAAGAAAAAAATTCCCTGAAAGTAAATAAAATGCAGCTGGATTGCTGTAAATTATAGAATGAAAAGCTTAGTAATAAATGAGTAACTAAAAAAACGAAAAGTGTTCGCTTTGAACAGCTCACAAAAATGGGTGATATGGCACTTTGATGATACTGAAATGAAAAATATGGAAACAAATACTCATGACTACTAACATCTTCATGAAAATTCTGTTTGACTCTTCTAGTTTTCTTTGCTTCTCTACTTATTTTAACTAGAACATATTTGGCCCACTTTGCACACACTGTGCAACTGCTTGTGCAGCAACAACAACAAGGCATGGAGCGCCTTTGAATGAACTGAAACAAAATTTAATAAATACTGCATAAAAAGTAACATTTGTTGGCGGCATTGATTCTGGCATTGTTAACGTTCTTCTCTCATGCGTACATTCTTCCAAATACCCAGCAGTAAATCGGTCGATCCCCAAACTTGTCCTTCGCTTCGCTGAGTCTAAGGGAATGTTAAGTGGCAGCGAATGTCCACGCTTACGTTTAGGTCAAGGGGATTCGTAGCAATTTTCCGCGTCTTTTCGAGTTGACTTCGTACTCGGGAATCAAGTCCTCAGAAGTATCTAAGGATGTGCCGCAAGCTCCACCTTAAGTATTTGGCTTATAGTCAGAGTTTATGTAGATGACTTTACTGGGTCCGCAGTGTCCTGCGGGAATGCTTACTTGGCATTTACATGGGACATTTTTGCAAAGATTATAGCAATATCTTCACACTTTCTCACTTCCTCGACTCCTACTAACGAGTTCCCTTACTTCTGCCTCTGACTCCGCAAACTTTTTGCCGAGTTGTTTACTTCAATTTCGCCCATGACCGTTTGGGTTTGCGTCAGTTATAACTGGGGATGTAATTGAAGGTATTGGTGATCTTAGGATCTCGTCTCCAACCGATGTAGATGGTCTCTCATCTTTTTTGTTAAGAACTGCTTATGCCTAGGTAATCCTCTTACCTTTATCGTCAATTACTCTCTCCCCTGAGGTATATTTGTTAACAATTGGTTAAAAACCGCTGTAACTCTTGTCGTTAAAGTACCAAAAATGATGTTCGCAATTATAGACCGATCTCAAAGGTATCTAAAGATTCCAAATTATTTGAGCTTCTTGTAAATTGTAAATGGTTCTTTGCCGTTAAAAATCTCATTTATACAAGCCAACAATGCCTCGACGCCAACATCTCAACGACAAATCAGGCTATTTTTATCGATTTCTGCTTCGCTGCTTTTAAAAATAAGTCTCAGATGGATACTATCTACGAGGTGTGTTCAAAAAGTATCGTGAATTTTGAATTTTCGCAGGTTACGTTTATTCGAAGTTCGATTTTTTTGTGGCGATATGTTGGTATTCATGTCTCTCACTCATGCCGACGAGTTCGGCCACTTTGGATGTTCAGTTAATTGTTGACAGCTGCTTTGCTCGCACGTGTTTCGGCTCGTCTTCGATTTTTACCTATCCAAAAAGATGGATCAAAGAACCTGTATCACATTTTGGGTGAAATTGGGTGAAAATGAAATGAAATTAAGTGCGCGGATGCATTCCGTAAGTTGACTGTGTCATACGGAGCAGCTACTTTGGCCCAAAGCAACGTTTATCGGTGGTACAAAATGTTCTCAGAAGGCCGAGAAGATATGAACGACGAAAAGCGTGCCGGACGCCCGAGGACTTCAACAACAGACGAAAAAATTGATTAAGAGAAGAAAATGGTATTGGCCAATCGTCGAATCACCGATAGAGAAGTTGTTGAGGACCTAGACATATTGATTGGCTCGTGCCATTCGATTTTTTTCAATGATTTGGGCATGAGACGCACCGCCGCAAAATTCGTACCAAAACTGCTCAGTTTCGATCAAAAGCAGCATCGCATGAACATTGCTAATGAGATGTTGGACTCTGTCCACGAAGATCCAAGTTTGCTCCAGAGGGTCATAACTGGTGACGAATCGTGGGTTTATGGTTGTGACGTGGAAACCAAAGCTCAATCATCTCAATGGAAGCTGCCGCACGAATCAAGACCGAAAAAAGCGCGTCAAGTTCGGTCGAATGTAAAAGTTTGCTTACCGTTTTCTTCGATTGCATCATGAATTCTTGCCACAGGGTAAAACGGTCAATAAGGAATATTACCTGAAAGTTATGCGCAATTTGCGCGAAGCAATCCGCCAGAAACGCCCGGATTTTTGGAGATGTGAAGAACAAAAATTGGCTCTTGCATCACGAAAACGCCCCTGCTCACACATCGTTGCTTGTGCGCGACTTTTTGGCCAAAAACATCACACTAATGATGCCACAGCCACCATATTTCCCAGAGCTGGCCTCCTGTTAGTTTTTCTTGTTGCCGAAACTGAAAAGGCCCATGAAAGGACGACGCGACGCTCCGATTGACGAGATAAAGGCGGCATCGAAGGAGGAGCCGAACAAGATAAAAAAAAAATGATTTTTTGAAGTGCTTCGAAGATTGCAAAAAACGTTGGCACAAGTGTATAGTATCTCATGGGGACTACTTTGAACGGGAAAAAATAGATATTAATGAATAAATAAATAGTTCTTGAAAAAAAAAACACAAAATTCGCGATACTTTTTGTGCACACCTCGTACGCTGACTTCTCGAAAGCTTTTGTCACATCGTTTGCTTCTGCTGAAATTGACCTCCCTTGGTTTTCATTTAGTATTCTTGCCTGGTTTAATTCTACTTAAGACGCTGCTTTGTAGCTGTTGATAACGTTGATTCAATACCATCCATTGCGTACTCAGTTGACCCCCAAGGTAGAATCTTAGGGCCCCTACTTTTTGTTCTTCTCATCAACAATATTAACTCATACTTCAAATTTTCCGATTTCCTGCTTTACACTGATGACCTTAAAATATCTCCAACCATCACAGATCTATGCGACTCGGTCAACTTGACATAAATGGGGGGAAAAATTCAAAAAAATTGCTCACCGCTCACTGAATTTTTCTCTGCCACTATCTTCTTACTATTCTCGTTGCCAACTAATTAGCTTACCTACACTGGAGGGAAGAAACTGAACTGTGTTTATAATCGTAAGTTACACAAACATTTTTTCTCTGAGGATTTTTCTTATGGGGACTCAATGAAAATATGGGCTCAGAGCCTTTTGCTGTGGCCGCCTCAAACTCTCTGGCTACTTTTTTTTCTATTTTTTTTTGTGCGTTTGTGGCTTAGGACGCAGAGCTCAGAAACATTGGTCAACCTGGGAATCGGGTGCCATCCATCCATCGAGGAGAGTGATTTTGTATTTAAGTTAGTTATCGGCTTATCGAAATCCGTCAAACAATGCATGCCCCTTTTACCAATTACCAATTACCAATTCTTCTTCTTCTTAATTGGCGCGGTAACCGCTTACGCGATTTTGACCGAGTTTAATAAAGCGTGCCAGTCGTTTCTTTCTCGTGCTAACCGGCGCCAGTTGGACACACCAAGTGAAGCCAAGTCCTTCTCCACCTGATCTTTCCAACGCAGAGGAGGCCTTCCTCTTCCTCTGCTACCACCAGCTGGTACCGCACCGAATACTCTCAGAGAGCCGGAGCGTTTGTATCCATTCGGACAACATGACCCAGCCAACGTAGCCGCTGGATCTTGATTCGCTGCGCTATGTCTATGTCGTCGTGGAACTCATACAGCTCATCGTTCCATCGCCTGCGATATTCGCTGTTGTCAACGTGCAAAAGTCCAAAAATCTTACGCAGAATCTTTCTCTCAAACACTCCAAGCATCGCTTCATCGGATGTTGTCAACGTCCAAGCTTCTGCGTTAGGACGGGCATGATGAGACTGTTAGTTTTGTTCGTCGAGAGAGGACTTTACTACTCATTTGCCTACTTAGTCCAGAGTAGCACCAATTAAGGACCAATTAATACCCCAAATGGTCTAGTCCTTTTCTGAGACGATTGCAGCGTTTATTGAGGTGTGCGCACATTTGGTATTCATTCAGCCGTACATTCATATGTGCATGGGCAGACAATTGCCTGTGAATGCAAGAAAATTGTTGTAGCAGCTGCTACTGACTTCGTATCTTTTGTTGACTTCTTTTGAAGCTGTAGGTCACAAAAACAAAAAACAAAAAAAAAGAAAACAAATCACATAAAAATGCAGATAACATTCGTCGCTTCGTATGTGACTAATTTTTTGTGGTGACTCAGTCGACTCCACACCTCTTCAGCCAGCCAGTTTGCCAGCCAAACACGGTCAGACCAGACATTCAGTGTCGTTGGTGCTGCAGTCTGCCAACAGCCATCAGTCGCCGCCAACTATTAACCGTCAACCATCAACCATCAACATCAGCAGCCAGCAATGAGCCGCCACAATAACACGAAATATTTCGCGTGTGTGCAACAATGCATTTTTTGATATTTTTCATTGCTCAGCAGAAATGTGTGCACACGTACATTTGCAAGTAATTTGAAATCTGCGCCGACTTAGATCAGCAAATCTGCTATTGCGAATTATCGTGTGTAGGTGTTGCGATTATTCGCATATTCATATTTTTGTTGTTGTTAGAATGCGCGTTTTCTGGGCGAGTCGCATCTATATGCACGCATACATACAAAGACACATAAAAGTAAAATGTTCTTATGGAGGTGGATGTGACGGTGGTTATGGCTGTACCTCATTTGGTCACAGCTTCTGATTGACGTGCTGAGATTACTGCGGTTGGTGGTTACACTACCATGACACCGCATGCCCGAGTGTGTGTGCGTGTTTGGCGTTGGTGGTTTTACTGTTGCCTTTGATGGCTGATAAATTGGTGGCAAGAATTTTTTATTGCAAGCCTAAAGACATGCAAATTAATTTGATTTAATTGATTATTCAGCAAAAGCATAAATGAAAAAAAAAATTGTAAAACTGTGGATTTTAATGATAAGATCAGATCAGTCTCGAAACGCATTTCGCGCTTGGGTGCAGCGAAAATATTCTCTCAACCGAAATGTGCATTTTTTAAGACAAATCTTGGTAGGAATTTTACGACCAAAATGAACCAACACAAATATTTTATAACCGGCATATTGCACTTGCAGAAAAATGTCATAACTATAAAATAAACAGCTGCCTGTGCACAGAACCAGAATATCTTCTGTGTCTTCTACTCATCACAATAACCCATCCAAAGCCAGTATCATCCGTAAGACTAGGATGAGCTGAGCGCGGGTCCCTTTCTTCGAGATGGCCGAATTGTCTTCATTTTCTTTCTCGCTTTAGCAAATCGAATTACTTAGTATAGGATTACACTGGTCAACACCAGGGGTTTTCACCTTAGTGTTTAATGTTATTGAATATTTTTAGGACTCTGTTTATGAAATTATACGTGCTAACCAACGCCAATGGGATCACAAAGGGGCTATTCAGGCTGGAGTGTGTCGGATGACAGCCTCTTAACCTAACTTGAAATGGGTTATCAAGTCAACACAAATGTCCTAATTTTGATCTCCATACGTAATTATTTCAATTACTTAATAAATATTTGAATATATTTACAATATTGAGCGATATTTATTACTGTTAAGAAGCAAATATATTTTAAGCCTCTTTTGCTGCTTATCCATTAGATCATTGGCGCAGGCACTCATCACATTTCTGACACACAGAAATGCATGCCTTGTCTGGATTATATGTATATGTATAAATATCGCGCTCACATTCTTTATTGCGTATTTAGCCGAGCCCTCCTCCAATTTGTGGTATACGTTTTTATGTTGTACCACAAATGCGGCCGCCTTAGCCGAATGGGTTGGTGCGTGACTACCATTCGGAAGTACACAGGTGCGAATCTCCGTGCATGAAACACCAAATCAAAGAAAAAAATTGTCTCTAATAGTCGTCACCCCTCTGCAGAGAATGGCAAACCTCCGAGTGCATTTCTGCCATGGAAAAGCTTCTCTTAAAATACTGAGAATACGTTGTTTGAAATACTAAGACTGATAAAAGTTTTTGATATTTTTCAAAGATAAATTTGCCTTAAATATAAGAAAAACAACAACATATTTAATAGAAAAAAAAATATTTTTTTTTCGCGTAAAACTTAACGTTGAAATACATTTGAAAAAAAATATATATATTTCGCCCATAAATAGTGTACCCTTTTACTTACTAAGTTACTAGTTCCTTACTATATTAAATCAGCGTAAATCCGCATGCAAATACTTACTTACAGTAACCTAAATATTTGTATGTATGTGTATTTGCATTTTTAGACGAAAGTCTCCGTGCTAAATCTGTTCTGCATACAATATTTTCAACCTGATTTTGCCATAATTTGGCTACTCCTTCGGCTTTCGAACTGCTTGCACACAGCAGCCGTTGCCGCCTCCCCTTTTCAGCCGCAACACGACAAGTAATCAGCCAAGTTGAGTGCAATTCTCAAGCGCAGCGTGCAACAACAGCATGGTTCATGCAACTTACATACCTTCCCGCACACTACATACATATAGACATATCCATATATTGTGCCTATGCGTCTTCGCTGTACTTGGCTGAGGCGCTACCTAAGCCCAATACACATCTGCAAGGCCCTTGCAAAAGGCACAGCAATCACTGAGTTGCGCATGCTCATCGTCGCCGTGGCTGCTGGTCTTTGGCTATTTTTAAAACACACTTAAAACACTTTACTATTTAATAATAATACGATTTTGCGCGCACTAATGCCGTCATGCCGTCAGGAAAGTAGCGGCGGGCGTGTGAGTACAAGCAGATGAGTATGATGATGCGTGCCTGGACCGTATCAGCACGAAGTTGGTTAATGGCTGAGCGCCCAGCGCGGCCGGCACGGCCAAAGAGTGGTTGGACAGGTGAGATAAAACGAGGTAAGCGTGCAGAAGCGGATGAAGCTCCTGCTGCTGCTGCTGCTGCTACTGCTACTGCCTACCAAAGGCTTGAAGACGTTCAATCAAAAAACTACCTGTGGCACACGTCAAACTATTTTTAGATCAATGTATGCCAATTAAACAACAACATCAACTGATAGTAAAAACAATTGAAGAAGTGTATAAAATTACAAGAAATGGATGGGCAGAAAGAAATAAATAAAGCACAAAAGGAAGGTGAAACCAGCGAGTGGCGGCAAAAGAAGTAGACGTGCCTAGCTGTATACAAACATTCATGCATATACACATACACACATACATACATATGAGCAGGCAAGTAAACAAGAAAAGCACAACATATTATATTTTTGCTATTACTTTTTTCCCGATTGCTCTTCGGAGAGAGTGTGTTCGTGTGAAGAGAGAGCCACAAATACCATCCACACGACAGCTGCTTTGTTTGTGCGTTGTGCTCCACAAATACAAAAATCATATGTAAATAGTGGTAAGGAAATAGAAGCCGGCTAATTCCACCCCCACCCACGTTTGCTTAGCTAATTGGTGTTGTTCTTGTTGTGGATTTGCGCACGTAAGATTATATGCGCGAAATGGAACTACTTTACTAACCATGATTTCTGAATTTATAATTTTGTGAAAAAAAAATTAAGTTGCTTAGTGCACCATCGTGCATTGGGAATGCATGCGATTTTTCCTAAAACCTTCACTATGAAAATGCGCCGAAATTTTCCAAGTCAGTTTTATCGTTCAAATACACGACCGCCTTTTAGCACGTTAATCTGTAGCAGCTTGCAAATTATTTATCTTTTGAAATTTGCTCTAAATACTTAACTAATCTTTTGATGATAAGTAAACAGTCGTTTACTCGAGACACAGATTCGTGCAATGCCTTTCTGGGGCACTGCAATTACGAAGTAAAGTAAAGTACAACTGCTGTCATTTTGTCGTTAAATTTAGTCAATTACCGTAAATTGCAAGCTGAACTAAGAATGAACTTTGGTACTTAAAGTGTTTTTCCACCTCCAAAATAACAACTCGTTTTATAATGACTTCGGAGTTGGAAAGAAAAATCACAGAAATAATTTGGAAAATTAAATTGCAATAAAAGATAATAATAGCATTTTTCCACTAAGAACTTAAATATTGTAAAGAGCGTTTTCAGTAGAGTTCATTCAAACAGCTGATTTTGATTTTGTTTAATTCGTGATTTGCTGGCTACGAATTACTACCAGTGGGGTTGGTATTTTTATGTAAAGAGGGTCACTTATAAGCTCCGTGTTTGCCTTTATAGCATTTCTTGACAATAAATCCGACGCCGGAATGGTTAGCACTTTATAGTACGCACAAACACTAGCCAGGAAACGGAAATAAGCGCCAAAAAGTAGGCACCAAAAAAAAAACGCCAAAATAATTGGGACCAAGAAACGCCCCAAACAGTAGGCACCAAAGAAATATAACGCCAAAAAGCAGGCAGCAAAAATATATTTCCTACAAGTTTGCACCAACAAACAAACGCCATAAAGTAGGCAGTGTAATTTCTCACTAGAAATTAGCAACCACAAGGACAAACTCAGAAAATATAGCCCAAGGTGTATCAAAGATAGGTATATATATAAGGTATAGCTCTCTCTCTCCTTTTCCTCTACGTTATATCTTTTTTTCTCTCTCGCGGAACGGAAATGCGCAAAACGTTGCATGACCTTGAAATTTTACTCTCGATTCTCGCTCGATCATCGTCACCTAAGAAGTATCACTTCAGAAAGTGTGTATATATTTAATGAAATTAAAGGAACGCCATTTTTTTATGAAAAACTTTATTTTTGTGTTTCAATTACTAAGTTACGGCTCTGTCTTTGCCTGAAAGTATGTATCGTGAAATAATCTGCTAGGCCACCTGGAGCATCTCTTTTCACCTCGCAAAAACTATTTCTTATTCAGCGATCCAGCGTCGATATTTTGCTCTTTTCGAGAAATTACTTTTAGAGCTCCTTTAGAAACACAAAATAACTCCCTGAAAGCCACTAACTAGTTGAAGGTTTCTCTGTGGGAACACCACATCTCCGTTGGAAGTACCAAGTGCTGCAGAAACTGTCAGCTATCGAGGTTTATAACTGGCACTAGCAAGCGCAGGTCAGAAACAGCTGGCGCGCTATTTTGGATTCGACGAAAACCGGCACAAGGTTGTATCACCAATAAGTAACTAGCTGTCGAATGAATCCGCCCGTCACAAGTGATGATAACCTCCAAGTGTATCATCATCATCACTGCATCACAGGTCGGAGTGAGCCATTATTTCTGTTACAATTTGCCTCCACGTAACTCGGTCATCAGCTTTTCGTTTGACGTCAGATGTGCCCATAGCTATAAAGTCGCCGTCAATGACATCTCTCCATCGTTTTCTCGGCTGGCCCTTCTGTCGCCTTATGGATTTGTTTTGGAGATCTGTTTTACACCTCTATCTTTTCTGATTTGCAGAATGTGACCGTACCATCGAATTCTTTGCGCTTTGATGCACCTGATAACATTTGCACCCCTGATAAGTGTGCCTAACTGGGCGTTGTACCGAATGTGGTTGAAGACGATACTCAATTTATACAGGCCCAACTAATCTTTCTTTCAAAACGATTTATCTGCGCGTTTCAAGTGTATATTTGGCAAGAAAACGACCGCCTCTTAATCAGCTGTTGAGAAATTGAGATTTACACAAGCTAAGGATAAAAAAGGTTTAGATTTGGTACGACATTTTTTTTCTTATACTCGAGCATTTAATTAATTTTTCTTTAGGGGGAACTGAAGTAAATATTATATAAGCTACCTCTGAGTTTCGACCTAAAACGTTTAGTAATTAGCGCAGTAATGGAACTTTTACATACACACTTTTTAGAAACATCAAGTCCTTCACAGTTATTTCTCAGCTATTACGTGTGACGTAAGCATAGTGAAAATAATTGAGAAGGTGTGGTCAATAACATACGGTTATCCTGTTCTCAGCGAATTTGACACAATCAGCTGATAGGCCGACGTAACTGGGGTCACGAAGCGGTTTGTTTATGAAAAAACTAATTTTGTTAGTTATGTACGAAAAAATTATCACATTGCCACTTTATTGCCGCCGGAAAAACGACTGATTGGATGAGTTTGTGAATACATGTGAACTGAGCGAGCAGAATTCGGCTGCCGAGTCCTCAGTTATTGGCCATACCTTGTAAATCTACTATCATTGTGACGCAAGCATAGAAACGAAACGAACGAAAAGAAGAGGAAGAATAAGCGAAAACAAACTGCATTTGGAGGCTTTATTGAATTTTTTATTATTTTGGTTAATTCAAAAATCAAAATATTCACTGATTAATCCACAAACGAGTAACTTTGCACCCAGAGCTCTGTTTATTCTCTGCGCTGACGTGCTTTCTTCTGCCAAATTCGCTAAGAACAAAGTAGCGGTTTGCAGATGGTCCCACCTTTGTATCCTGCACATCGTTGCTTATGCTAAAGAAGGGTATAGTAATACATTTTTGGCCGTTGTCGCCACATTCTGCTTGCCACATTCGCGTTCATTTTGCAACATCTTTTGCTTTATGTTCGTACTATTCCGACAGCTGATGGTATTGCAAGCGGGTAGCCGGGAGTTAGGCATGGGCAGGTGAACAACAAATGGACGCATTGTAAAGGGTCTTACAAAGCGTGCGCCTAGATTTAGTTTTAAACGAAAATATGTGAAAATTTAGATTCTCTTAATAATTATATGTGGAAAATTACATCATATAAATGTCCACCATGAGCACTTCTACAAGTAAAATTTACCAAACAGTGAGAACGTCGAGATATCGATGTTGAAGTTTGTTCAGCAACACTTTGCGTTGCCACAGCAACGATCTCAACAGAACGTCCAGTTTTTGTTTTACCAGTCCTTTTGCTTCGCTTGACAGAACCAGTTCCTTGAAATTTTTGCATCCTTTGAAATTTTGACTTATTCGGATGATTATTTCCACACAAAAAAACACAAATTTTACGTTATGTTGTTTTTAAAGATCGGTAAATTTCATTAAAAAAAAATACACTTTAACGCGTTCGTCTATCGTGTAAAATTGTGCATCCGTTTAATTGACAAACGTCCAAGATGACATAAAAAAAGGTATCGTCTAGGATTTATTCACTATTGACATCTAGGCGTCACTTTTGAAAGACGCTTTAGTTATTGATGATAGTGGTAGGTTTGCTGCTGAATTGACGCTGAACTAACCAAGTGGTGTGCTGCTGGCTGTTATTCGATGCGGCTGTTGTTCGGTATGGAACCGGTCTTTTGCACCTTTGAATGCGAGTAAGTCAATGTTTTGACTTTTCCTCCTCTTTGCTTGGTTTTCAGTTTGTTATTGTGCATACAAACAAACATAGATATGTAGTTGCTGCTGCTCATACACACACAATTGCTTATGTTATTGTTTTTGCTCTGCTGTTTTGCTTTTGCTGGATTGTTCTATTGTTCTTGCTGCTGTCTTTTGCCATTCTGCCTTCTGTCTTTCGTGCCTTACTGCCATTTTACCTTTTGCATTTTGTTTCGTGCTTCGTCAAACTTTTGTTGGCTTTGTACGGTCACATACACATGCGCGTTCATACCTAACGAATACGCGCCGAACAAGTGAGTGCCGAAAAATTTGCTCCACCAGCAAAGCTTCGGCTGTTACTGGCTCGCAGTGGCGTAGTAGCCAGTGGATCTTGTTGGCTCTTTAACGGCTGATTCAGTTGTTTAGTGACAGTGAGAAATAATAGATGTGTGAGCGCTTAGCGCTTAGTACTCGTACGGATTCAAGCGTCTCATAGCGTGTCGGTTATCTTACATATATCTGTTTCTGTTTTTTTTCTTGACGACGGTAACGTTTGCATTTTAAAATCGAAATTTAATTTTGTGTCTCCGTGCCGGCATTCGTCTGCTTTACATAAAATTGTAATTCATTAATTAATTAAAGATGCTAATGTAAAAGTATAAAAAAAATATTTAAATAAAACGGGTTTGGACAAAAATAAATTCACGGAAATTCGCTGCTGCTTCGCCGCTGACGTCAGTCGGAGTTTCAGTAGAAGTTTTTGTTTATGTTTCACTCCCTTAAGTGGTGCGATTAAAATATTTAACTGAATTTCTGTTGTGTTGGTAATGGCATTTGTGTTGCACTTTTTACCAATGCGCTGTATGGCTCGTATTTATTTGCTAGAAATATTTGGCAAAACAGATTAAAGTATTTTTCTATCAATCGGGCTTTCGCAACTCACACAACTTCAGTGCAAATACAAACACTTCGCGAAAATTTAACAACCATCTAAGATCGATTATGCATTCGGTGATTTGTTATTGTGTTTCAGTGTTGCTGTAAACAAAGCTTCCGTTGTGTGCCATCAACTGAAATTTTATGCAAAAAGTATTGTGAATAATTGGGCAGCAAAATTTGCATTTTCCATTTGTGGATTTTGATAGACTTTGCAAGATGTAAATGAAATTACAAACACAAAAATTAGTTAATTATTTAAATGGCTTTACGGGTAGTAAAAAATGTGTGTCAGTGTCAAGATGAAAAAAATCCGAAAAATTGCAGTTGTTTTTGCTCTTCGCTCGATATTGGCTAAGAGCGCTTTTGTTGTTGCCTGCAGGTTACTCGTGACCATTTGCCCATTTGTTGTTTAATCAGCTGTAAAATACCGAAAGATGTCAATAAAAATGTCTGCATCAATTAATCTGGATTTTTTACGAGAAGTGTTCTTTCAAATTCTGGTTCGATTATTGAAAAACCAGAACAAGTGAAAAATACCAAAGAATAGAAAGCGCGTTAGCTGTTGTGTTTGCGCCACAAACGGCTTTATAATGGCATGAATTGCAGTGGTAATTGACCAATAAAAATTTTAAAATGGACTATAAAAATTTGTATTAAGCCATAAAAGCAGATGCTGGCAATGGTACTGGAGTTGGAAAATCTCTCAACAAAAACTTTATAATTTGATTAAATTTTTATTAGTTATTAGTAGTGTAACAGAAGTTAATATATAAGTAAACAAAATATGGTCTACTGCGTATGTATGTAAGTGTGCCAGGGAAGGAAATGTATGTATGTATGTACGTGTATGCGAAATTACCTAAAATTCGTTTAACTATATGCAACATATGCCATATATAACAAAATAAAAATTTACAATATAAAGTACAAGGTGGCGCAAAATTAATCACCCTATCGGAAAATTATAAAGGGTGATTTTGTAAGAGCTATAGGAAAGTTTTTCAAAAAAAAAACACACGTAAAATTCAGAAAAATGTATGAAATTTTTATTTAAACGGTCCATATAATTTAATGTTTGAAGATTATTTCATGCAAATGTTGACCGCGACTGCTCTTCAAATGGTCCATCCGCTTAGTCCAATTTTGGCATACTCTTTCCAATGTTTCGGCTAGTATCTCAAATATAAATGCTTTAATGTTGTCTTCCAATGCGTTAAATGAAGCAGGCTTGTCAGGCTGTCAGAGCTTTAACATAGCCCCACTAAAAATAAACTAGAGGCGTTATATCGCACGATTTGGGTGGCCAATTGACAGGTCCCGAACGTGAAATAAAATGTTCACCGGACTCGCCTCTCAACAAGTCCATTGTTACGCGTGCTGTGTGGCATGTGGCACCGTCTTGCTGAAACCACATGCCATGCAAGTCAAGCTCTTTCATTTTGGGTAAAAAAAGTTGAATATCATTTCACGGTAGCGCTCAGCATTCACAGTTACGTTACGATTCGCAGCATCTTTGAAGCAGTACGGTCCAATGATACCTTCAGCCTATAAACCAAATTGTGATCTTTTCTGGATACATTGGTGGCTCTTGCAATTCTTCTGGCTGACCTTCACTCCAAAAACGACAATTCTGCTTATTTACGTACCCAATGATCCAAAAATGAGCTTCGTCGCTGAACACAATTTTTCGATAAAAAAGTGGATTTTAAACTTTCTTAATAGAACAGGCATTTTTATAATAAAATTCAATAATTTGCAAGCGTTGTGCGTTTGTAAGACGATTTAAGGTTAAATTATAGACCAAACTGAATATATTTGACAGTGAAACAAAACACGAAACGTGCGTCAGCTGTTTAAACCAACTGTTTAAAAAGATAATAGCTAAAAAATCACCCGTTATATGCAACATATGCCATATATAACAAAAAAAAATTTACAATATAAAGTACAAGGTGGCGCAAAATTAATCACCCTATCGGAAAATTTATATCTCTTAAACCAATCACATTTGTCCTTGTATACTAGACAGCTGGAGTATACAAACGGACTAGCAATGGAGCGCCAAAATGTAAAAATTTAGATTTGCATCACTTAAAATTTTTTTATTTAATCAAAAAGTTATTAAAAAAATAAATTGGATGATTACTTTTGCGCCACCAGTTATATAAACAAGGCTCTGAACAAGTAACATTTGGGGCTAACTTGGTATTCAAAATTTGAGCGACTTTTTAAATCGCAGTGAACCTCCGTCGTGCTACAACCAAATCTCTGCCTATCCACCTCACCCTTATTTTAGAAATTCAATAAATTTAATACAAATTCCAGGTCACAGAATAGGCCACATACGTAGGGGGTAGCTAGTAAAGGTAGCCACCAAAAGTAGCATCAAAATTAATGACCCATTTAAAATCACGATTTAGGCTTTAGTCCCTTCTTCAACCATTTAGTATCTTTAATAAGCTAACTACTTGACTGCAACTAACTACAGACTAACCGGTAGCTGCAGAGGAGGCCGAGTCTTCCTACTTATCGTTCTTGTGGCTTCTTCTGCAGGCGAGATATAAAAAAATTATAAATGATTGGCCGGTACACTGCTAAGAACGAAACCAACGCAGGACTTAGTCTTGGCGAAGCCTTATGCTACCGAGTGGAGTGAGCAAGGAAAAAAAAAAACACTGCTGTTAGGTGATCGGGAGAGCTCCTCCTCCTATTTCTAGTGTGCGTCTTGATGTTGTTCCACAAATGGAAGGATCTACGGTTTTAAGGCGACTCCGAATGGCAACTGGTTTTTTATGAGGAACTTTTTCTTGGTCGAAATACACTCGAATATTTGTCATTGCCTGCCGAGGCGCAACCGGCAGAAAAAAACTTTTTCTATTATTTTGCTGTTTCAAGCACGGCGATTCGAACCTACGCGCTCCGAATGGTAATCATGCACCAACCCATTTGGCTACGGCGGCCGCCTACAGTCAAGGTCTTTTTAAACGGCCCTCGTCATCTTCGCCTTACAACAAATCTAACAACACGTTTGCGGTAGTTTACATTAGAAGTGCAGTCACTTGTCACAATGTTCTACGCAGGTATGACCTTTTGAAGCACAAAGCCTATCCTAGCGGTGCTTTTCGGCTTAATTTCGATTTGGAGAAGGAATATTTTCCGTAGATTTTGTTTTTCCTTGTGAATAATTAACTTTCATTCACCTCTTGATGTTTTCACGTCGCGGACTTTAGCCGACCTTTAAATCAAAATAGGAAATTCTATTTCGGCTTTGAGTTACCTTCTTCCAATTACTGAATGTTAAATTCATATATTTGTTTACAATACGGAAATACTTCGTTATTTGTTTACAATAAATAAAATAATTTTTCGCGCACAAATGCTGCGCCCTCTAATTGACATAGGTTTTATTTATTTGCCAAAAAGGGTTTTATGCGAACTTTTGCTTCAATACAATTTTTCCGGCTATGGTAACTCCTCTAGTCCACGGATGTTTGAGTGTGCATCTGTAGGCCTGTCTACCTTTATCTCACTGTCTTACTTTGTGCGTAATGTTGTTCTTAGGCCCTTCAACAGCTTGTCTATTGGTGGCAATGGAAACTTGGAAGCCTCTACTCAAATGCATATTTGTATTTACTTTTGAGTGTAGTGCGAATGACTGACCGGCGACTAAGCTGGTTATATGACTAACTAACTAACTGGCTTGCTGACTGTCTGGCTAGTCGCAAGGTTTTTTGTTTCTTCGGTGCTATCTAAATTGTAGTTTTTCCGATTTAAACACGCACACAGAATGCCAACACACAAATACATACACAGGTACGTAAATAACTTCTACACTCGTTGTTTGAATTTTTACTCGTAGTCACCTTCGTGTGGCGCAAGGGGAATAGAGTACAGATTTGAAATGCGTCGACGATAGCAACAACAACAATGCACTGGGCTTAGTAGGCTCAGTTGGGGTTTACTAGCTGCTTGCATGTGTTTGTATTTGCATTGCGATAAGATTGACGTTAATTCTTTAATGAATTCTCCGCTATAGGTACTCTCTAGCAACTTCAAATACAATTTGCGGCTATTTCATTACAAGGGGAATAAAATTTCTGGGGCCGCACATGAAATTATATATTTTTTGTTTTGTTTTTTTCATTTTTGGATATATTTACACTTGCATAAATTTCAGGGTCTCCTTCAACATATTTACGTTTGCATCTGCTTATCTATGCGTACTCGGTTTGTTACTTTAGCCAAAGTCAAGGAGAATGAACAAAATTTGTATGTTATTTGAGGGACTCGTACTTGAGTTTTTCTTTAGGTAATTTGAGATTTGTGGGGGTTATCGGTGTTTGACTTATTTTTAATACATTTGAAATTTTAATTTCATAAGCAAATTTTGATTGTTTTCTTTGAGTTTTGAACTTGTTTTCCTATCAGGCAAGCAAATTATTTTCTGCCATTGAAGACGGCTACTTAGGTTTTTCTGCTGGTTTGACAGCAAATTAGAATTTCATTTGCAGGACTGGTATAACAATTAAGATTGTCTATATTTGCTCTTTTCTTTTCGGTTTTCACAATACGATACCCTGAAAATTGTGAAGGCTCTAATCCACAAATGATTTGACAAATGTGCAAGAATCCCAAAAAATTCTTTGTTTGGTTGGTTCTCCATACTGGACGAGAGGGGAAAAATACCCTCTGCAGGAACATTTTTCGCTTCTTTTTGATTCCCCTTGCCAAAGGCAATCCTCTAAGTACTAAATTAATCCAAAGAGTTGGTGCAACATGCAATTCAAAAAATGGGTTTTTCGATTGGCTATATATGCCATCTGATTTGACACTTTTCTACTAATAATTTGCTGATTGACGACTTGGAAGTTAACATTTGGTCCCTTTTACATGAAATCGACCTGGTAATGCTGGAAAAGTGGTGCGAAATTTAACTGGCCGGATGATCTTCATAAAATGATCTTACAATTTTAATATCATTTACTAGCGCTTCGGCTGAAGAGCCAAAACAAATAAATTCCACAGGGATCGATTCCTGGCTTTAAGTTATATTGCGGCCGTGTCTGTGAGTCGCCAGTTGTTGTGAATTCATCGTCCAAGCTTCGTCTCCAAGATCCTTCGACCTCTACGGCGTGAGTCCTGTAGATTTCAGTCTGCTGATATCAGTCGCAAAGTCCGACCTATCCATGTCCCATGATGAACGAGAATCTCAATTTTAACTGGCCTTTGCCTACCTCGGGCCAGGAGCTCAACATTTGTCAACCAATTACCGGGGCACCAGATGTTTATGAAGATCTGAAGCTTTCTTGTTGTTGCAATGACCTCAGACTATGTTTGTTTCACTACCATGTAGGAGAGCTGGGTTGAAGATCCTTAGCTTTGTTTTCGTGGTTAGCTGTTTGGAATACTTTTAAGTGAGGCAAAGGATGATCTGGCTTTAATTATTCTGCATTCGAATTCAGGTGCAGTGCTACCGTCAAGAGGTAGTTGGCTACCTAAGTAGCTAAAGTTTTTGACACCTGCAATGGGTTGCCCGTACAACGCGAATGCGTCAGGTCTAGAACCATTAATGGTCATTGACTTTGTCTTTCTACCGATTACACCCAACTCAACAGGTTTACAACGCTGAGCTTGCGATGCATATGTTTCCTTTGTTGCGATATCAAAGCAATGTTCCAGATACGATCAAAAATGAAATCGGCGGCAGAATGCATCCTTGTTTCACTACGGAAACTGGTTTAATGGGACTGGACAATAAAATATGTAAACCTTAGAAAAATAAAAACTAAAAATTAGATATAATATAATGTAAAAACAAACAAAAAAAAAAAAAAATAAAAAGTAAACCCTTACGCACGCTTG
Source organism: Anastrepha fraterculus (assembly GCA_037575425.1). NCBI lineage: Eukaryota > Metazoa > Arthropoda > Insecta > Diptera > Tephritidae > Anastrepha > Anastrepha fraterculus. Next base: position 302,617 of record JAYXIM010001881.1, read on the forward strand.
AAAGATTTTTATTCACATATTTTTATGATCCAGTGAGTTTCATCAGACTATGACCCCATATAACAAAATTGGTTTTATAGTGTTATTGTAGATCCAAAATACAACTCTAGGCGAGATACAACCCCATCATTTGCCAATAGTGTCCTGGTACCCATACAAAGCGATTGTTGCCTTCTTTATTCTCTGCTCAATGTTGGGTTTCCACGTAAGCTTACTGTCAAAGATTAGACTGAGGTACCTCACCTTGTCAGAAAGCACCAACGAAGCGCCCTCTACAGGGAAGCGCTTGTATTGAGGGGAGTTGAACTCTGGGTATTTTATATTTCCTTGTGAATTGGACGAACTCCGTCTAGAGTGAATTCACCGATGGGCCGCAATCTGTCGTCCGTCTAAAAACTACGTTCTGATATCCCTGCAGCAAATCGTACAAATTTTCCTCTAACAATTAACGCCACGTCAACCGCGTAACACTGCAGCCCCTTCTCATCAGCTCCTTCAGCAGGTCATTGACAATGGCAACCCAGAGAAATGGTGAGAGAACATCACCTTGTAGTGTGCCCCCACTCACCTGCTGGCGGAGAGAGATGCCGCTCCACTCAGCCACGACTATTCTGTCGCTAAGCATTCTGTAGATATGTAGACTCTCATACGAAATCAGCAGAAAATATTAACAACGGTCGAAAACGAAAATTTCGCCAATTAATTTAGAAATAAAATTCATCAAAATCTAACTAATAAATTTAAACAAATCTTCAATTATACTTATATATGCGAACATAAAAATATGTACGAGTATGTGCATGTATGCACTCTGAAGCAGAGATCAGCTGAGAGTCATTCAACTCACAAATGACACTAATCGAATTTATTTCGCATTTAATGCCCATAAAATCACAACAAAATGTAATAAAATTTGTGAATATCAATGCAATAAGCCAAAGAAAAAGAAGATTAGTGCATTGTTAAGAGAATACACACACACACACACATACAAAGAGGTATAGATGTAAGTAAGCAACATACACACGCACATATTCCTACACAAATTCTATTGTGCGCTGAGGCCTATTTATAAATTTTATTCAAATATTTTTAAACTCTAATTATTTCTTTTGATTTGCTGTGTGGGCAGGCAAGCTTTCCAAAAATCATAGCGAAGAAAATTTAAAAGTTCTCCTTAAGCAAATATTTACATTTACACTGTCGATTCGTGACACTCGCACAGCAAACTGACAATGATGAGTCCGATGCGAAGAGATGTAACAAAGAGTTGCTAAATACGTGAATTTATTAAAAGGCATGCACCACCTTCCACCTAAAATTTGTTAATTCTATTTTTCACACTATTAATTTTGTAACGAAAATAAACACACGCACAGACACACAAACACATTTGAAAATGAGGCGGTCAGCTGGCAAAATAGCAAAAATAGCCGATTCATAATTTCTCACGCCTTGCGAAGAGGCGTCTGTGGGAATGAGAATGTGGGTCATGTACCAGGTAGCCTATGATTATCTGCACATTTTCGTGACGTTAATAAAAGTTTTGAAAAAAAGTAACGAAAACCCTAATTTTGAAGAAAAAAAGCAACCTAAATAGTCTCGTTATCAGAATATCTTGCCGTTTTAGTAACTTAGTAGCTGCATAGTATGTACGAGTGTGTGTGTGTGATGGGCTTCAAATATTGCAGATTTTTCATAAGCGCATAACATATAACTTTTGCGATAATAAAGCAGAGGCAAATAAGTAGCTGTGAAAGAATTTAAAGTATGGCCGCATGCCTTTTTTTAACAATTTAACAAAAATAACATTTTTTAATGCTCGAAATACATTTCGCAGTATTCGCGCAATTAATCTAATCTAATGTGTTTTTCAATGGCGCTTAGTTTATGAGAAACAATAGTGACAGTGTTTCATGTTTTAGCCTTACAACCATAGACTTGCAAGCAATCATACATCCAACGCTTATTAAAAGTTTATCTGCTATTTGCGCGAACGAAAAAGCCTTCATGAAATCAAACAATGGCACACCTAACAAATTGCATTGACATAAATACGTATCTACACACACATATGTATATGTACGTGCATACATGCATACAATACTTAAAAAACAAAAAATTATGTCGCTAATGGAAATAAATATGACTCTGAACTAATAAATTTTATGCCAATATTCTTGTTAGCAGGGAGGTTTGCTTATCGATTGCAACAAACACATGTAAAACAAAAACAAATAAATACCAATATTTTAAAAATAAACAGCAAATATGCAACAAAAAAAATGTTTGAAGGCAAAAGAAGCCCCTGTGCGTTAGACCCTTCATTGCTAAGAACTACCCGCCTATATGAACACTCACATGCAAACACCTTCCCCATTCACTAAAGTCAAATATTTTCCCATTTATGCGGCTCATGGCTGCCAGAAAATCAATACTTACACCTTTTTCCACCTTTAAAAAAACGCTGATTGAGTGAGCGCAAGTGAGACTAGTCGAAGGTCTAAAATAGTGGAGACAAATGTATGTATGTGGATGTAATGTAATACACGAGTATATGTACAGGTAATAGGAAGAGCAAAGTAGTTCGTTAGTGTCAGAAATGACCTGACTGGCAATAACAATAAAAAAGCAAGTACTGGTATGTATGCTCGCTCGTGTGTGTATGCAGAAACTTGTGGGTAGGTGTGTTTCTGAGTGACGAGTCCTTAACATGCAATTGCAAGCTTATATTTTTTTAGACTGAACGATAGCAACTGACCTCAATAGCGCGCTCTAGTCAGAGAGTGAGTGTGAGGGGGTGAGAGTGATAGAGCCTTAAGTGAAAGTGGAGCAATCGCCCCTCAGTTTGACTTAAATAAATGAGCAAAGGTAATAATGTACATATGTACATACATATGAAATATTGTATTACACTTTAATGGAGAAACATACGAGTATAACATACGGTTTAATGCACGGCCTGCAATCCTTTTCTGGTTGAATAATTAAAGTAAAGAAGTTTGTTTGTGGCAACAAAAATGTTATTTATCATACAGTTTTAATACTTACATTTATATAAAAAATAGGGTGGTTTATAAAGAAATCGCATTTGAAGCAAATTTGAGGTAAGGGCAGCCACCTTGAACAAAATTTAGAAGCTTTTTTCTTTTAACTGGAGCGCTATAAATAAACAATGCTTAAATTTAAATTAGGTGCATTTTAAGTGCGTTTTATTTTTGTTTTTCTCTTTTATTACAAATGAAAGTAAAGCAGTTACGATTTGTTTACTCGTAGATAATTATTAATTAAAAAATATTATTGATTTTAATAGGTATTTAGACAATAATACTTTCTCAAAAGTACTTCCGAAATGTGTATTAAATGTGCTTAAAAAAGTGTGGCGTGTATTTAAGAGAGTATGAAATGTAGTTACTTTAAGGAATATCATATAAGCATACTGAATTTAGTATTTAAGTATTTTAATTTAGTAAAAAAGTAATAAACATTTAATTCAAGCATTTAAATTACTTGATAAGATATTTTCTGTAGCATATTTTAGCACATTTGACATTTTATGAGATACTAGCAAACCCGGCCCCCCTCGCTGGGCACACTCAAATAGAATAGATATGGTTTAGAACAGAAAATATATGATTTTCATATTATTTATTTCTTTATTCTTTATTTAAGCGCTTTGGCATAAACAATATCTTTTGTTTTTCTATTTGTTTTTGAGTAAATATAAAATATAAATCGAAAATCAGGAAAAAAGAAGATTGTTTTTAAATTTCAAATCAACGCATATGAATAAACAATCGTCTTTTTTCCTGATCATCCATGAATTTTTCGTTTCAATTTATATGTTTTATTAAGCATTGGAGCTTTTTTAACCATTATCCATTTATATTTTTCAAAAAAAAAAAACGAAACAAATTTTTTTTTCCACGAACACATAATTTCATTCGGATTTCACATTAAATTCTCAAATTTCGTAAGAAATTATTCACTGTTCCAAAATCCACTCCAAAAATATTCACAAACAATTTTTACATGTTGCACTTACGTTTTTTCCTTATGGCATCCAAATCAGAAAGAAATATTGACACATTGTAACTCACACTGTCAATTTGACAGTTCAGTTCCGCCCCAAGTGTTAAAAAAGTAAGCGACATTATGGCTGGCTCAAAAGAACGCTGTACCCGTTGCCAGTGCTCCGAATTACAACCAAACTTTACGAAACTCATTTTCAATACTTACTTAACAATGTGCGTGGGTCCACGTTTTGGCATATATTTCGAGACCCTAGTCATCAATAGATATGAAAATTACCCCGTATTAAAGCACTTATCAACAGCTTTCATTTGATACCCATATTGTACAAACACATTTTAGGGTCCACGTTTTGGTCTCTATCTCGAGACCCTAGTCACGGAGCGGATGGAAATACTCACCAACAGCTTCCATTTGATACCCATATTGTACATACACATCCGAAGGTTACCCGGGTCCACGTTTTGACCTATACCTCGAGACCCTATCTACCAATAGGCATCCAAACTATACGGAAACCATCTTCAATACCTCCTTAACAATGTGTGTAAGTTTGGTTTAATTCGGTGCAAAGACACGGCGGGTCCACGTTTTGGCATATATTTCGAGACCCTAGTCATCAATAGGCATGAAAATTACCCCGTATTAAAGCAATTATCAACAGCTTTCATTTGATACCCATATTGTACATACACAACCAAAGGTTACCCGGGTCCACGTTTTGACCTATATCTCGAGACCCCACTCACGGAGCGGCATGAAAAATACTCTGTACTAAAGCATTCACCAACAGCTTCAATTTGATATCCATATTGTACAAACACATTCTAGGGTCCACGTTTTGGTCTCTACCTCGAGACCCTAGTGACGGAGCGGCATGAAAAATACTCTGAACTAAAGCATTCACCAACAGCTTCCATTTGATACCCATATTGTACATACACATCCGAAGGTTACCCGGGTCCACGTTTTGACCTATATCTCGAGTCCTATCCACCAATAGGTATCCAAACTATACGGAAACCATCTTCAATACCTTCTTAATAATGTGTGTAAGTTTGGTTTAATTCGGTGCAGACACGGCCTGTTAGCGAACACACACAAAAAGTTGACTTTATTTTATATCAGATTTTTTTCAGTTTGTGTCCGAAAAATCCAAATATCTTACGGAACCCTATTTTTTCCAAAATAAAATATAATCCATTTTACTCTTGGATAATGTAGTTTTCGAATGGTGAAAGATTTTTTAAAATCGGTCCAGTAGTTTTTGAGCCTATTCGTTACAAACAAACAAACAAACAAACAAAGTTTTCCTCTTTATAATATTAGTATAGATATAGATAACACATGGGCTGAAAAGTCACGGACCTACCAAAGAAAACACATTAGCTTTACTCATCAACGTAATTGCCATTAAGAATAACCTAATCATTTCCACGCTGCTCCACCCACTTCAATACCACTTTTTTAGAACGATTTATCTTTTGCCTCAAAATAGGCCTCAGTTGCAGCGATAAACACTTCATTCGAGCGAAATTTTTTATAGGCGAGTATTTTTTTAGGTCTGCGAACAGCCCGTAGTCGCGGGGAGCGAAATCTGGTGAATACGGTAGACATAGACGTAGGACCAATTCGAAGTTCAAATCATGTAGTTTTCCCATTGTTTTGAGTGTACGGTATTTCGTCTCATCAAGAAACAGTGTAAAATTAAGGGGTTACATGGGTTTCGTGGGTTCAAAAATCGATTTTTTTGGCTTATTAATTTCTACAACATCTCAAGAATATTATCCTAAATTTTCAAGTCGAACCGAATAATATGGTAGTTTCAGAGATACAGCCTTTGGAAGGTGTGCGCTCCAGGCCACTTTTATTGTTACTCAAAACTTGAAACCCGGTTTTCTCGCAACCGTGTTTTCAAAGGCGGTTGTCAAATGTTCTCGAAAACTACTCAACCGATCTTGATGAAATTTTAGACAGGTGTTCGAGATACAATTTACTCGTGCTTGGACGAAGGATTTTAGGATTTTGTTTTTTTCTATTAACATACAACTATTAAAAAAAAATTCAAGCAAGTTTGACCGAAATTTTAATTTTTTTGGAAAAATGTCTGCCAAAATTCCAATTTTTATTTTTTTTTCTTTCCTTCGTTCAAGCACGAGTTTATGGCCTTAACTAAAACAATTATTTTTTTTATTCATTTTTGATGATCCTGTCAGGAGTTATGCTGACAACGCGGACGCACCTTTTTTCGAGGGGTCACCGGAAATGACGTCACAATGGAGGAGTTTTAATTTTTTTTTTTTTTAATTTCAGAAATTATTCTCTAAATATGTATCTATAAGACAGAAAAAATTTTGAATTAAATACATAAATAATTTTTTATGTAGAAGAAAAAAATATTGAAAATAGGCCGTTTTTTACCCGACGAAACCCATGTAACCCCTTAAATCACGAAATTATTTCTGATAAATTTTTTTGAAAATAACAAAAGTTGCAATAATAACGCATGAACTAATAAATATAATATCTTGAAATATTAACAGCTGTTCTTTTTAAGGTTATTACTAAGTGAAAAAGAGTCGAATGCAACAAAACTAGTGCCATCTATGTGTTAGGCCCGGGACTTTTCAGCCCAGATGTTATATGTAATTGACGCTTATACGCTTTATTGAGTGTTTGGCGGAGCTCTTCCCCTATTTGTGCACCCGAAAACGCAAAAGGTTTTTGTGAAGAGGTTTTTCATGGCAGAAATACCCTCGGAGGTTTGCCATTGCCTGTCGGGGGGAAAGTTTTTTCTATAATTTGGTGTTCCTGCGTTTGTGTTTGCTGCGTACTTCCGCATAGTAGTCGCGCATCAACTCACTTGGCTACGGCAGCCGTTAGGTGACTTAGTACTAAAAAAATCGAATTAAAGAGGTTCCTACCGGACCTTATACGAGTAATTAAAGTGAATTTCATATTATGCTGAATATGAGATGATATGTGTTTTAAAATTGACGATTGGTGTTTTAGGTGATGGTTAACTTTTTACTTCAATTTCTCTTTCAATATTAAATATTGGGTAGTCGAAAAAGTCTTTTCGTATTTTGTCAATAGATGTCGTTGGAGTCATCTATCTCCAGTGCTACCAATCACATTGTGTCATATCATATGGTGTTAGAAAGGTGACATTTTAAGCTTCATTTAACCAAAAACAAATTAAATTCGGAGAAGTTCCAAAAAAGTTATAGCTGTTCAAAACTGAGTGAAAATAATGAAGAATTATATAAGAATTAACTATATTTTGAAATTTTTGTATAAAAAAGGGAAGAATGCCACACAAGCCACCAATGAAATTTGTGAAGTTTACGGAGACGATGCTGTATCAGTTCGTGTATCACAACAATGGTTCGCTCGCTTCCGATCTGGAAATTTCGATGTGAAAGATGCACCTCGCTCTGGTCGACCTAACGTTGAAAAAGTCGATGAAATTATGGAAAAGATTGATTGGATTTCCTTTCCGCTGTGGGTGCCTTGGCTGAATTCTAAGTAGACAAATTTTCTTAGTGCTTTCTTAGTGTTTATGTTTCCTGGTTCTATCTCACAAAGGGATTGTACGATTTTCGTCTAAAGTTATTAAATATTGGAGAATATATGCAAGACAATTTTTAATTCCAGCGCGCAAGGAGTCTAACAGATTCAAATCGCTGCTTGGCAATGCCCCAGGCTGGCGAAAAAAGAACACCCAGTGGCCTTAATCGTCTGGCTGCCAAACCCTGACACTTCTAGAGAAAGTGCTCAACAGTCTCGTTTTCTGTGAGGCCCCCACAGCTTCTGCAATGGGCACTTAATGGTAAATTTAGCTTTTCTGCGTGTGTGCCGTTCGTTCAATGACCGGTAAGCACAGCTACGAATTTCGAAGTTGAATGGCGTGGAGTCCCCAGGCCATACAGAGTCCTTCTTCTATTGTACTGGGGCCAAAGGGGTTTCGAAATCGCACACGAAGAAATGGAGCTCTATCTTATCTGCGCTTTTCTGAGAAATAAGTTGTGCAATTCCGCTTTAACAACAGTCAGGAGGATGCCGATGACCGGCTATATTTTTACAAAAATCTCAACAGGCGACTGCATTGATGCTTGAGTTGCTCACCCGCGGCTACAATAGCCACATTCTGGTACGACAATAGGCACCGTCCCACTACCAAGTCAGGCTTATAAACTTTTTACGTGAGCGGCAAAAAGCTATCGGTGCCACAGTAACATGAAATTCAAAATGCTACCAGTGTTTGGATCAACTGTGATTCATTGCTGAAGGCTCGCCACTTACTTACACTCGTCTGATCGAAAATGGTTTTACACATCAAAAAGCTTCTTTTTAGCAAAAGTGCAGCTTTTATGTGTTTTTGTTTTTTTCCTTTTGGCTAGCCAATCAACGTGCGGCTCATGATTAATTGCTTAAATATTTATCTTTCCACACGCAGCCAAATTACAAATGTAACCATGTGTGGCATCACCGGTATCCTGCGTTGCAGCACGTGCATGCAGCAATACTGCCAGTGTAACGAGGTGTCGGCCCTACCCTCTCACCCAACTTAGTTGTCTAGCCACTTGATTGGCTGCTTATTTCGTCTGTAATTTTTTCCATAAATCAATGCATTCATATTGCATACGAAATGAACCGAATGAAATTCCGAAAAAAATGGCGCAACATTCGACTGACTAACTAACAGGATGACAGACTAATAAATACGCACACACACAACCACATGGAAAAATGTAAACTGCAGACGCTTTGGCATGCAGTTTAATGCATTGCAGCTGACCACCGGCGTACCGGCGTAGAGCCACTTCAAGTGTTTGGCTGGATGGTCATTTAGTCGATTGGTCCGGTGCGTTAAATGCTTAACGCTGACCATAAAAATGTGTGTGCATGTGTGAGTTGTCTTTGTTGCCTATTGCCGATTTGCTGCTCGATTTGTTGATGAATTTATGCAAAATTATGCACTGCAAAAAAGAAAAGAAACAACAAAAAACAAAAAAAAACTATGTGGCGCACGTTTCAGCTCTTTTAGTTGATTGTTTAATTTCGTGAATGCTTTTAACGAGCGATTTTGTATATTTTTTATTTAAAATTTGTGCTTTGAAAAGTAAATTATTTATAAATTAATGTGTGTGTGTGTAATTGGGCAATTATGGATTTTTATTTCACTTTATTTCTGTTTCTATTTTACTTTATCAAAGTGGAAGAAGCACAAGCAGTGAGTAAGCAAGTCAAGGTCAAGTTGATTGCCGAGTGGGCACTGCAGTTCGCCGATTTCAAATATGCGGCTGAACTGAGTTGGTTAAGGACAAAACAATTAAATTAAAAATGCATAAATTGTAAAAATTTGACTATTTTATACTTTTTAAATGCCTTATGCGCGATTTTTTCGCTGGACTTCAGCGAATATTTGGAGAAAAACATACATTCGAGGGGATTGGTGGGCTCGGATAGACTGGATATAACTGGATATGGACGCTTATCGAACGCCCATTAGAGTGTCTAATAAATGCAATTAAAAGCTACAAATATAAGTATTGACCGCCCATAAAGGCCCTTTGCCTCATTCCAATGTACTTACGAGTGCGGGCAGGTGCCATCCGCTGCCTGCTGTAGGTGTCAATGTTTATATTTTCTATAGCTACGATTTTAGCAGGAATATTGCTTCGGCGTATGATTGTATAATATTCAAATCGTTGCAAGCATTTCAATCAGCTCGATTTTATGCTCAACACATCGCGCACATTTAATTTGTGTGTGCCTGGCTGTGTGTGCAACCTGCGCGTACTTCAAGCCGCTGCAGAAATCACTTCATTACCTTCTGCGTCTATGAGTTGGCCCGAACGCTCGTAGCTGCGCAGGCGTACAGGCGGTAATAGAAGGAACCCAATGAATGGCAAGCCATAAGCTAGCATTGAATAATTTGAAGAACGACCAATCGTCCGAGCTCACAAACGCTGAGACATCACACATTCCATTACAATTCATCACGCACCAAACACTGCGCACACACATACATACATACGTAGCCACAAAGTGCGTGTACAGCAAAGGGCTGCGAAGTGGCTATTATGACTGCAATGAAAATGAGAAAAAAGAAAAATGATTTAAAAAAGAACAGAAATTAGACAGCGGAAAAGAGTAATGAAAAATAAATAAATGCTGCAGAAAAATGAAGTCGATCATTCAGCCAGTCAGTCAGCTGGGCCGCGCGAGTTTTCTACACCAACAATCGTAACCGGCTGACTGACTGTTTACCGAGCGGGTGGACAGTTGGAATTTTTCTATGCTTTTCTTTGTGTTTTATTTTCTGCTATGAGACACTATTGCAGCGCCAACAATGCGGCAAGCATAAATGTTACTGTGCTACCAAAAGTTGTTTGACCTCTCGAGTGGTTACTTTGTAGCGATTAGTTGTAGAATGACTTGGACAGCAAGAATGCGTCAGCCTGAATGCAAACTGACAATGTGGCTTATTGCGTCGGGGACAGTGCGGCCGGTTTGCCGTTTGCGGCATCAAATTCAGTAAATATAGTAGAGAGTCTAAGGGCAGGCGAAACTGAACTTTTTATATCCGATACATATGAAGTAGGTTTTACTTAAAAGCAGGTGACGCCCCGCACATTTTCTACAACTTCCCTGCAATCGCATTGATCTCTGTGATATCATTATTATATATAAAGGGTGATTTTTTAAGAGCTATAGGAAAGTTTTTCAAAAAAACATACGTAAAATTCAGAAAAATGCACGAAACTTTTAGTTAAATCGATTGTACAGTCCATATAATTTAATGTTTGAAGATTATTTCATGCAAATGTTGACCGCGACTGCGCTTCAAATGGTCCATCCGCTGTTGTCTTCCAATGCGTCAATAGAAGCAGGCTTGTCTGAATAGACATGAGCTTTAACATAGCCCCACAAAAAATAATCTAAAGGCGTTATATCGCACGATCTGGGTGGCCAATTGACAGGTCCCGAACGTGAAATAAAATGTTCACCGAACTCGTCTCTCAAAAAGTCCATTGTTACGCGTGCTGTGTGGCATGTGGCACCGTCTTGTTGAAACCACATGTCAAGCTCTTGCATTTTGGGCAAAAAAAAGTTGGATATCATTTCACGGTAGCGCTCACCATTCACAGTTACGTTACGATTCGCAGCATCTTTGAAGCAGTACGGTCCAATGATACCTCCAGCCCATAAACCGCACCAAACTGTGACCTTTTCTGGACACATTGGTAGCTCTTGCAATTCTTCTGGCTGATCTTCACTCCAAAATGAGCTTCGTCGCTGAACACAATTTTTCAATAAAAAGTGAATCTTAAACTTTCTTAACAAAACACGCATTTTTACAATAAATTCAATGACTTGCAAGCGTTGTTCGTTTGTAAGACGATTAATGGTTAAATTATAGACGAAACTGAAGATGTTTGACAGTGAAACAAAACACGAAACGTGCGTCAGCTGTTTAAACCAACTATTTAAAAAGATAATAGCCCAAAAAGTACCCATTAGTTCAATTGGTTCTTGGAGAAAATTCTTATCTCCATTGTCTAAGTAGCATGAGCGAGAGAGTAGGGCAACTCTCCAATCGTGTGTGGAGACATTATTTTGGGCTTACTTCTGAAATCATTATCATAACTACAGAATAATCCAGCCTTTCAATCCACTGTGCGCGATTTCCACCTTCGCCGTTGTTGGGCGGGCATGCCACATTATGAATAGGCGTTATAAGAAAGAATTTACAGTGCAGCGTTCAGGCGTCAGACGAAGAATGGAAATTGTGTCACCAACGCATACACACGCATTTTCTGTCACACACACACACACACTAATGCCTGCCTATTCACACCTGGGAACATACATTTATGTGCACATGTACATATGTGTGTACAAATATTTATAAACTGCTTTGTTTTTTTGTTGTTGACACATGCAACATAAAGCTGTTGCACAGTAGCTGCAACGCTTGCCACTGCACTAAGTGCGTAGTTAATGCGCCATAAAGCCAGAAGAATCGCACTTCGACGTGCAACAATCTTCACTTCCTACCTTCTCACCTATGTATGTGTGTGTCTGTGTGCATGAACTCACATGCCCTGGCAAGCGCAGTAATGGGCTTCTCATCGGTGTGGCGTGCAGGCGGGCAGCAGTTAAAGGCTTAATGTCCAGTGGAATGCCTCGCTAGCTGTGTAAATGTATCCGCTTTTGTGTCAATTTATGCTCGTGCGTTCAGCTATCAACAAAAAAAAATCTAAAGTACACACACACATACATGCACATAGATAAATATTTGTGCGCGCTTGTGTGTGCGCCTGTCGAGGGAACTGTGCCACACATTTATCTCACGATTTTATAAATGCCCATTCCACACAATTGTTACCGCTTATTTTTATTTAACTTATTTTATTCCATTTTTATTGTTATGTTTTCCAACTTTTATGCGCTGATAACTGTCGTGTCACAAATGCTACCTCCTTAGCGATGACTGTCGGCGGCACTAGGGGAATGGGACGGGGGGCGTACACATCGGCATTAAAAGCACAACATGGCAATATAATAATTTGTTCTTCTACACATTCTGCCACTGGCGACACAATTGCCACACATACACACACTCACACACACACAAGTACGCACATTGAAAGATCTGAAAGGCTGTTGTCGGTGTGCGTTTGCCTGTGTGGCTTTAGCTGCGACTTTAGCTGCATTTATGACACGCAACAATCGCAGTCGTTGCCGCGTTGACGAACTTTGCCAGAATGCCAACTCATTATCCATCAAAGCGTCTTCGATGTGTTGCTTCTTGAACTCAGTGAAAGATGGCGAGGCATGGCGGACAAATTACAATAGTAAAAATGTTTATTGTTATTGTAGTGGTAGCGGAAATGAGATGCATTTTTGTCTACACGCGTGCAAACAAATGTCGCAGCAGGACGGCGTTCAGACGTTTATGAAGTTTACAGCCACATGAACTAATTTCGCAATTGCGTTTGCTCAGACAGAAAAACAGGCAAAAAAAATATTGCGTGAGTTGAATGAATTTTTGGAATTTTGTTTTAAGAACGCGAATTTTTGCGCAAGTCAGCGATAATTAAACCATGTTTTTGGTTGTTGAGAAATTAAGCATGCAAAATTTTTTAAATAACACAAAATAAAAATCATCGAACCACGTTTTTCCACGTACTTGCTGGAAGGCTTATACTCAGTGTGTTAGTTTGGGGCAAAACTAAATCCATTACCTTCTCAAATCACAGAAATAATCGAGGTTGGCCGGCATATTAGTAGACTCAGCATTAGGCCGGGTCGATTTGTGGGGAGGCAAAAAAATCGCCCATTGCTCTGTGAAAATCATATTCTAGGGATCAAAATAAGAAACTTTGTCGAAGGAACCATACCTCTAAAACGAATTCTGATGTCCCCCCATTTTGGGTCGAACTTTTTAGTTTCTTTTCTCATGTAAAGGCCAAAAATGGTGATATTTTGAAATGATTGTATGGGCACCCCCCCAGGGGAGTTCCAGGGGGTGTGCCACTGGTATGGGTGGATCGGCCGTCCAAAGTTAGTGAGGGTGGTGATACATTTGGACTTGCGGGGAGCACTCTAAATGGGCCAAAGTGGTATTTTTCGTTCGACCCAAATTGGGGGACATCAGAATTCGTTTTAGAGGTATGGTTCCTTCGGCAAAGTTTCTTATTTTGATCCCTAGAATACCATTTTCACAGATCAATGAGCGATTTTTAAATCGACCCGCCCTAGTATGTATATATATACTCGTATAAGCACAAAAGTTATATTTAGGTCACAGAGCGGGTATATCCTGCATAAAAATAATATTAATAAGTTAATAATAATAATTGAGTTAAATTAAAATTAATGAAAATTTGTAAATTCATAGAAAATCCAATTGATGATTTTGCTTTTTGTGCGAAATTTTTCAAAGTTGTTTTACTTGAATACTTTTTTTAATAATTTTTAAATGTCTGCAATTTCTCGATCTTTGTAAATTGGCAATAAAAAAATACCCATATATTTTATTCGTCTTGCTAAATAAAATTTATTTACTGCTTTTCGTCGACAATGAAAAAAAACACTAAATTTTTAAGTGCTAATTCGCAATAACGTCGTGTCTTGCGCTGAAATATTTTTACTCCTTTCTTTTCTTCTTCGAATACAATGTTTTTTGATGCTGTTTCTGAACTTTTTTCCAATTGACTGGCATCGGCAATTAATTGGAAAAAATTTGCAGGAATGGCCAATTACCATTAACCAGCCATTTAGTAAACGCTAATTTGAAATTATTAGCAAATTTGAACAATTGACGAGCGAAGAGATATAATAAAAACGCATTTGAGGAACTGCGGCTCAAAAAAATTTAAATCTAAAATAGGCATTAAAAAGTGAAAAGGTGAAGAAGCAGCAGCAGCAGCAGCAGCAACATCAATAAAAGCAACAACAATGAACGCATTGTCATTTTTGTTGGCGGCATTGCATACGACCATAACGTAATATTGCCGCAACAGCGGCCAAGTAAAAAAGAATTCAGCCAACCATTCAACCGATGAGTGCCAAAAAAAGTGAAAGTTCACTTATTTACTGGCGAAAAACGAAAAACTTAAGAAACAAACTCGCTGGCAGGCTGCTGCCTTTTTACCATATTTTTGGTTGTGCGCCGAATGGCGAAGGCGCATGCGTGTGTGTGTGTGTGTATGTGTGGGTGCCGCTACCACTACGATTGCCCCTGCAGTTGTTTTTTCAGCTGCCGCACGCAAGGCTTACAACACCAGCACCACCACCGCAACGATTGCCATCGATGCCCACACATGCGACTGTGTGTGGCTGGCGTCCAAAAATAGAAATATTTCATAATTAATGAAAAGTAAAACTTTTTCAACGAATTCATAAATCGCATATGAATTACATGCAAAGCGTGATTTTGTGCTACTCTTGGCAATTATTGTTGGGCTTCGGCGCGTGGTTGCAATTGGCGAACGGCGTGCGCGCAAGTGTTGTGAAGCAATCAGGCAGATAGACAGAGCGACAGGCCGACTGCTGGGCAGCTAAATACTCATTTGCTCAAATGCTCGAATAAAAGTACAAAATTTAATACAAATTTTCATTTATGCAGTCATTAAGAAATCGTGAAATCCTGCATAGCTCCATACATGTAGATATGCATGTCTGTATGTATGGATGTAGTGGCTGTGTGTCACATTAACTAAAATGTGTAGCAACAAAGAAGGTCAAATTCGCACGACCCCTTCTACTCTTTTATGCTGCTATGCTGTTATGCTGCTATGCTGTTATGCTACTATGCAGTTATGCAAACACACATATCACACAGTTAGCCACTTAATGTAACGAACGGTACTTTTTTTGTACATAAATAATGGCAAATGGAAAATTTATTAGCCGCCAAATTTAAAAGCAATGAAAGGCCACTAACGAGGCGACTGTTGCCGTTGCCGTTGCCGTTGCTGCTGCTGCTGCTCACATTGGCGACTGCATAGCCGTCTCAGTTTACAGTTAGTGGCTTACGCATACAATGGTGATAAAGCAGAAATCTTCCGGGTTCAAAATTGCATGCAAATTTAACACTACAAATTTGCAAACATTCACTTACTTTATCTGCATACAGGGGCGTGCAATTAATGCCAAGGTAATGATTAGTAATGCCGTATAATTGGCCATTTGCTGGTTTATCAACTACTACTTCCACATACACGCCGTTTTTGTCTATTGGCGCATTTCGATTGTGTAAAAACTATGGTTCTTATTATTCGATATAAATATGTATTTGTTTGTGTTACACACACACACTTTCGGTTGGGTAATAGTGTGCATAGAGCGGATTAGCTTTGGGCTGGAGGCCAGCAATTACAGCTACTCGAAGTGGAAGGCATTGCATGCAGCGCTCTGAATGCTACTGCTAACGTTTTTTTATATCATATAATTCTTAGGCTAGGCTGAAAGGTTGGGAGGGAGTGAGAGAGTGCGCTCACATACGCATAATCCCGTTGAAATGTCATATATACGCTTGTCGTGTGTCGTTTTCTTCGAAATTCACGAAGCCCAGGTAGGGTAAATGGTTGAACATTCCCCAATTGGCACTAAAGCGTCGTTTTGATACCATAAAGGAGATCTCCAAAGGGCAGATATCTGCAGCCAGCCTGAGCTCTTGATATAACGGAAAAGGGTGATGGGATTTAGATTAAAGCACTGCCTCAGGCTGTTGAAGAAAGGAGCACCCAGTAACATAATCGTTTAGCTACCAAACACGGACATTTACAGAGAAAGTGCTCATTACTCTCCCTCTCTCCAAGGTATCCACAGCTCGAATGGCTATTTTAACTTTCAAGTTTTCTTCAACTCTTTTGGTTTCCTCAACAGCCTGGCAAAGACGAATTTGCAAATATATAAAAAAATTACAAAATTACTGTTTAGTCTATCTAATAGGTGAACTAAGAAGTTCTAATTTTTTATAGTTATACAGCACGACCGGCCGCCACATCCAAATGGCTTGGTGCCTGACTACTATTCGATAATGCCCGATACTCTAGGTACGAAACACCAATTGATAAAAAAGATTTTTTCTAATAGCGGTCGCTTCTCAGGCAATCACAAACCTCCGAGTGTATTTTTGACATGAAAAGTTGCTTATAAAAGACCATCTGCCGTGCGAAGGCGACATACAATTTTTGGCTCCTTCATTTGTGGGAAATCAACAAAAAGCTCGGTCTAATACCCCAAAAGGGTATAGGCGATAAATATATATACTTGTATATACATACATACATATATAAGGCACTGAGGTAGCATAAGAGTATGCCAATTATTCTAAATAGTTTTCTTATCAATCTCCAATTCCTGTGCAATATGATAAGTGCTCAAATGCCGGCTCCTCTATTTCCATGATCTCATTAACATTTTCGACAATTGGCCTTCCAGAAAGGACTCCTTGGAACCACCTCATTGCTATTACTTTACTATAAGGTTCACAAAAGCCGATTTGTTTTGACCGCCTGCTTTGACTTCTCATCTTTTTCGCAATTTAATAAAAAAATGTGAGTTCAGCTCAATCGCACATCCTGTCCTCTATTCAAAGTCCAAGTTAAGAGACTGGAAAAGGGAAAACCAGTGAACATTAGAGGATTGAAGAATAGACAGCAGAAAACATAAAATTATAGGGCGATTCCAATAGCACAGTTTGAGTTAATAAAGGGTTTTCCAATAAGAGATGTTGTTTTGATATTCAAAGAAAAATGCTATTTTTTAATATTAATGCCGGATGTTTAAATGATCCGATGTTTATTTCATCATAAAGAGGAAGGTATGCCGTTAATAGCGGAAAATAAAATCAGGAAAATGACCACTTCGACCACGCTTACAGGACAATATCCTTTTCATGAAATTTTCCATAACCGAATTGTAAAGCGGCTGCCCTATGCCCTCGATAGCCTCACGAATTCCATCTTTGAGGTCTTGAATTAACCCTGGGCTGTTGGCCTAAACCTTCTCTTTCACGTGGCCCCAAAGAAAAAAGTAACAAGGTGTTAAGTCACAAGATCTCGGTGGCCAATTGTGATCACCTCTTCGAGAGATAACACGGTTCGGAAACTTTTCCCGTAAAGGATCAATGGTTTCGTTGCTTTTGTGGCACGCAGCGCCATTTTGTTGAAAGTAAACGTTGTCCAGATTAATACCATCCATTCCAATTCAAATCGTTAATCATTTCTCGATAGCGATAGATAACACCTGTTATTGGAAACCCCTTTATTAGGCTGTCGCAATGGCACTGAAGAATATATCGAATTTTCTCTTACTTACCTTTATTTTGGAACGCTGTTCGAGGGTCGTTTGAAAAGCCATAGTCACCTTTAAGGCGTATACGTTTCGTTAAGCGTTGTTGTAGTCTGTTGATCCCTTCCGAATAAGGGGATTTGTCCAAGTCTAAAAAATAGCCATTCGCTTCCGCAAACACCTCCTCGTTTGAATAAAACCTCTTTCTCGTCAACCATTTCTTCAAATTGAGGAACAAATAGTAGTGCGATCCCAGGGACCGGATTCTGGAGAATAGTGGGGATGTAAAACGAGATGGAACCCTATTTGAATTAATTTTGCGTCCACGACTGCTGAGACGTGAGCTGGCGCGTTGTCGTGTTGGCAAAGCTAAACCACTTGACTTCCTCGATTCCAACGAATGTCAAACACAACGAAATATGCCGATCTGTCTGAAACTTGGTGCGAGTTCTTCCAAAGGATCCCACTAACTAAACATAACCTCGATAAGCACCAGTAGTGCCATTTCTCTGACTTTGTACGGACTTTTTAAACGAGCCTCGTGAATACACATCATCAAACACAAAACTATCAGATAAGTTTTCCTTAGGCGCGATGCCACGTTTAAATTACCGCCTAGTAGGACCTAACGCAATATAGAGATCGTGATATATGGGTAAGACATCTAGCGGAAAACTTTCAGGAATTTCAACTTCATTTAATATTTTGAAGTTTGATACTGCCAATGAGCAAAACTAGCTGTTCTTTATTTATGCCGTCTTAATTAATTTTAGCCTCACTTTACCCCCTGAACAGAATTGTAGTGGACAGGGCGGGACGGGTGCCCCCTGAACACATTTAACAGCATGAAATTGCAAAGAATTGCGGGCCGGACTGATTTTCAACCGCTAACCCGCTGTTCCGCTGTCCCGCTGAACTTCTGTTTCCGACCTTACATAAATTTTAAATGCCAGATCAACAAATTTTGAAATATGTCAGTTCGAGAGTTTAAAACGATTTTGAAAGAACTGGATTGCGTTTATCGACAAGTTAAATTTAACTGGAATCTTAGAGGTTAGTTGGGGGAACCGCCCTTAATGTATAATCGAATAGATATCGTCTTCTTTCAAACTTTTTAAATCACAAAAACGAAGTCATTTAGTACTTGGCAACGCTCAACCAAGCGTTGTGTGCTGATGGGTAGTGCTCCAAGCGGATGTGTATGCCAACTGTCTACCTGCGGAAATCAGTTTAGGCAGGCATCTCCGGAATGAGCGAACTGTCATTCTGAGCTACAGTCAGGCGACACTCAAGGCACTGTCATCCTGTGAAGTTAAGCTCGCAAAGGTCCATTGCAGATTTTGCACTCATCTGCACAGGATTGAGGTATGGTCCACCGACTCTTGTCGCTTCTACGACCAATCACCGGAGACTAAAATCCTTCTTCTCCTTGAATGCGGCGCTATAGCGCGGAGAAGGTTGCGACATCTCATACAATTGCAGCCAGAAGAAAGGCACATTCGCTCAGCCCAACCCAACTCTATCTTAAGATTAATAAGGGAACTGGGTTTGGATGAGGTTCTTTGATGAGTAGAGGGCACAAAAGGTCGGAGTGCAAACCTCAAATCTATCTGCCTCTGTAGTACTCGGCAACTGATTGCGTTAAATTTCTTTAATCAGTGGTCTGTAAGTGCAAAAATGGATACTTTGAATCAAAAATATCTAAAAATTGTAAACTTTATAAGCCTGTCTTTCTGCACGCTCGTATTCTGCATATGTGTGTGTGTGTGCATCTGTATAACTGCCGCTTCATAATAAAGTTAATTTATCGCTGTGAAGACATACAATAGCAGAGTGGCGCAAAATCGGTATGACTAATCGTTGTTGCTGTTGGGGCCCCAACAGGTTATTCCCTTTTCACGCCATACCTCGCACAGCGAATTTCAACCTCAATTGCCACTGTTTCGGCAAAACCAAAAAATAAAAAGTGCAATCACAAAAAGGAATGAAATAAGTTTCAATTCGAAGTGAATATCGCGTGTACCTTCGTTGCTTTCCACGAAGTTTTAAGCCGTTTTTTCAACGGCGCAAAATTCAGCAGCAGCGAAACGCCAGCGAGCAACCTTCGTCTCTTCCATTCAACAATGTTCTTTCGCATGTTTGTTTTTCGTGTTTTATTTACACTTTTGCTTCCATTAATTTTTGCTGTGCCTTTGTGCGCTCTTTTGCAATTATTTATTGCTTTAGTTGCGCCAGCAAATCGCACCTGCTCGTGTTGACGCTACGCTTGTTGCCCTGCTTTAACTGCTCTTCCAATTCCAACTTCAATTTCAGCTGCCTTTTGCACATTCGCATGGCAAGTAAAGTTCTGCACTTAATTCGCCTTCTGCGCCGCTCCAGATGCCGTTCCGACTTAATTTCTACTTGCCGTGTGCCCCCTTCCGTTGTGGGCTTCCTATCGATGATCTGACCTGGCGGATTATTGGTGTTTTGCCGTTTGGTTTTAATGCATTCAAACACGAATTCATTCATTTTGTGTTACCTGCTGCTTCCTGCTTCCCAAGGCGATACGACGAGTGTAAGTAGTTCGTCTGGTCGTTGCATCGGTGAATTAACTGGGAGCAGCCCGTGGCTTATAGTTGGCTGTTAGTTGCCGGCTGAAGTCAAACATGCAACGGGTATTTCCTTTATTTCGTTATGTTCCCACGCAAACGAAGAAATTCATACGAATAAGGTAAAAGCAAAAGTAGAAAAGGTAAAACCGCTTTGGGTTTGTGGCGCAAAAAAGCCAAGGAAAACAAGGAAGTGTGGGTAACCGTAAGATTTAGGTCTTGCGCAACCTTTTGTTTTTGGCTTGGGCATGGCATTGTGCACATAAAAGTTTTATGGAAAGCAATGAATGCTGAGGATTAACTTTAACATTGCCTGGGTGTGGATAAATTTTGCTAAATGTTTTCCAAAACTGCAAAAATCGAGGTCTTCGTAGAAATCATGGCGTGTTAATCAAGCAAACCAAGGTCAAATTGTGAAACTTATAGTTAAATGATGGATTGGTGGTGCCGCCCAAAGAAAAAAATAATAGAATATCAGTTTAGAAGGTCAATTATACAACGTATGCGTTTCCGATTAAAGGTAAGGGGTGGTGCAATAAAACCGCAGATTTTCGTTTGTAAATAAAAAGTTTTTACTTTTATAAAAAAAAAATTTTCGAAATGATTTTGTTTTTAAATTAATTAGGTTTTGCAGTAGCATTTTCTGGTATATCTCCGAACTTCGAACAGATCTCTCTATCCGCAAACTAGAGTTTGAGGGTCGTGCTAGGGCAATCTTTCCAAATAGGCAGGATTGGATGGAGGGGAAAATCTGCACCGCAGCTTGCACCTCTGTCTTCACTGACGGTCCCAAGATGGAATCGGGAGTCGGAGCAGGGGTTTTCTTTAAATCAGCCAATTTATCTATCTCCTTTAAACGGTCGAATGCTGCTAGTGTTTTTCAGGCAGAAGTTTTTGCGATCCTGCAGGCATGCAAAATGCTTGGGGAACGCGGAAGCGAGGGAGATATTAACATTTTATCCCATAGTCAAACCGCGATTAAGGCTCTAACGACGCCATGATGCAGAACGAAACTAGTAAACTCCTGTAAGGAGGATATCAAATCTCTTGGGTGTACAGGTAACATTTCTCTGATCTGGGTCGCACGACATAGGAACATAGAGTAAATGAAATTGCTGATGAGCTTGCCAGGAAGGGGACTGAATTGGCCTCAGAGACCTCTTACCCTGACTGTTGTTAAAGGAGAACTGCACAAATTTTTCCTCAGGAAAGCGAAGAAAAGATGGAGCTCGATTTCTTCATGTGCTATTTCGAAAATCCTTTGACCCCAATACGATATACGAAGGACCCAGAAGGTCCTTTGAACTCCTCACCATTCAATTTCCAAACTCGTACCTGTGTTTACCGGTCACTGGACGATCGGCACACACGCGGAAAAGCTAGGGTTACCATTTAACCCCATTGCGGAAGCTGTGGGGACCTTTCAGAGAAGGAGACTGTCAAGCACTTTCTCTGTAAATGTCCGGGCTTGGCAGCTAGATGACTGAGGTCACTGGGCGCTACTTTCTTCGACAGCGTGGAGCAGTGCTCCAACATACATAAATCCAATCAATCTTCTTCATTATATTAACAGCTCTGGGTGGCTGTAGATGTCTGCCTGTAGGAGGTATCATAATGACATCAAAACGGCGCTTTAGTGCTACTTGAAGAGTGCCAGACCGGCACTTTAACCATTTCACCTACGTACCTACGTTTTTCAGTCTATGGCATATATATATGAAACTCCTGTGCCCACACATGTCCAAGATACGCATATCTAAATTTTCCATAACTTCTTGGCTTAGTTCAGAAGTACATTTATAACGCGTATGCTTTTGTTTTGTACCCCTTGAATCAGGCTAATGGACGTAGATCATACCTTTCAGGTAGCCCAAGAGAAAGAAGTCCAATAGTATCAAATCGCAAGGTATCGGCGGTCATTTCGCCTTGTTATTCCGTGAGATTATACGCCCTGGGAGACTAGTTAGCGATAGGGGCCTTGTTTCGTGCACTGTGTGGAAAGTGGCTCCCTCCTATTGAAAGCTCATATTGTCGAAGCCCATGTCATCTAGTTCAGGCCATAAAAAATTAGTTAACCAGGGGTTCATGGCATAATTTTCGAAGAAGTGCGGTTCAATAACTCCCTCCGCCAGCCCAAAAACCATACCAAACAGCGATTCGTTGTGGGTAGGTAGTTTTCCTTGAATGAGGCTGCTTAACGTAGCCATTTAGGTGAAAATGTCTTTCATCGCTCGGGATGAAAAAAATCACGCAATGCACAAAATGCATGAACGACCAACTGATGCACTTTGTTCAACTGAGTAAGTTTGGCAAATCCTGTTGTCTGAAAAAAAAAACAGAAGGAAAAGAACCACACGGGTGGAAAAGGAAGAAGGGGCAGCTGAGAAGAAGGTGCTGAGGTGATTCCAGAATGCTGCTCAGCATTCCTTTCGACTCAAACGTAAAAATTATATTAAGCGAGCAAATTTGTTCTGTTGACCCTCCTACCACACTGTGGTTCGAAAAAAGCATTGCGGCTTATTCGTTAAAATTTGTTCCTGATTTTATTTTTTCATTGCCTTCATTCTTTTTCTCTATTATTACTTGAAATTTGCTTTTATTTTGACGCTTTAGAGGC
The DNA here is from genome assembly GCA_037575425.1 of Anastrepha fraterculus. Lineage (NCBI taxonomy): Eukaryota > Metazoa > Arthropoda > Insecta > Diptera > Tephritidae > Anastrepha > Anastrepha fraterculus. Next base: position 325,672 of record JAYXIM010001881.1, read on the forward strand.
ATTTAATCATTTAGAAGACTAGTGGAACCCTTTTTGGAAGATTTAACTCATTTTGGCTCGTGTTTTGCGTTCAGAAAACTGTCGAACTTTCAAGTTGTCTTGTTAAAACTATGCGTATAAACAACTACGTTGGTTATTTTTGCTTTCGATAATCCCGATAATTTTATTTAATAATAGATTTATGTAATTATTACACATTCACAAACGGGGGCCTTTGTTAGCATTGCATATCCAAAATGTATTTCTTTCCCACCAACCCCTTTATGTCTAACGTTGCCGCCACAGCCGCTTTGTACTCTGTTAGCGGCACCATCTCATGCTTGACTCCCTTCAATTTGCCCTGCTCCAGCAATTTCGTGAGGTCGGTGAACATTTTTTCCCTTACAGGCGTTTTTACGTGATCCCGCATCCAACGCGTGATCCAAAATCCACAAAACGATACGTTTTTAAAAATCAGCGCCGACGTTGACACCATTACTGGCTTTCGCGACATACCGCCGTAAGTGGCCATCACCCCCATGGGTGCAAGTTGTTTTGCTATATCCGATGCGTTTTTACCACCAACACAATTGAGCGCCAGACGCGGCGTTGGCAACGCTTTTTTAAAGATGTCTGTCTGCGCCAATTGCTCTTCTGTGAGTACTTCACTTGCACCTAATACCCTCAAATATGTTCTTAACTCCTCGAAATTCGGGCGATTGCGCACCACACCGACCGACTTGAGCCCCCACACTTTGCAGAGTTGATGTACTACTTGGCCCACCGCGCTGTTGGCACCATTCTGTATGACACAATCGCCCTGGGCAAGCGGCACGAAATCCTTCAGCATGCGGTAGGCAGTTGGTGGATTTACAACCAACGTGGCAGCTGCAGCCAAATCTATTTTATCGGAAACGCACATCAGCTGATGTTCTGCAAAGGTGGCGTGCGTACGCCAAGTGCCCAGTGCATTCTCCACCACAACGACGCGATGCCCTGGTTTAAGCTGCTTTACCTTTTCGCCGACCCGCAGTACTTCTGCTACAGCCTCATTGCCGGCAATGGCTGGTAGGGGCAGCTTTATTGGATATTTGCCTTGTATGGTGTTGATGTCGGAGGGATTAATGGGTGCGGCCAGCAGCTTTACCAGCACTTCTGTGTCTTTTGGTTCTGATACTGCCAATTCCACGAGCTCAAGTACGTCAGCGGGCTCGCCGTGCTTGCAGTATTGCAGCGCTTGTGCGCAAATATTCGACGCGCTGCGGCAGCATCTCCGTCGTAAGGCGTGTTGTATACGGTGGCGTAAATGTGAAAACATAATCGTTGAACGAATCAGTTTTGAATCCGTTCGGTTTATTATTTTTCCATTTGACGGGAAATAAATTGTCAATTGTCACTTTGGTGCAAGGAAAGTGGATTGGACGAGTTGGGAAAAGTGTTCGAAAATGATAGTCTGCAAGGAATAAAACGATACTTTTGCAATATCGGAAATCGAATTTTGAAGTATTGAAATGCTCACAAGAGCGACGGCTCGGTATTCTAAGAAAAAAGAAGTGAGAGGTCAGAGGTCGCCTTACGGTTGGAAAAGCAACCATTTTTTTTTTCTTTTTTCAAAAATAAAATCACTATATTTCTGCTTCAATATAATTATTTTTCACAAAATCTTAGCTCATAACCTAAGCCTCATCTTCAATTAGTGCTGACACCTGAACTGTTAACCTTTGGCTTCCGATCTTGTTGTAATGCACACGAAGAGCAGCAGTCTCAAATTCATTCTCTTTAACGGGAAAACCTCGACGACTTGTGGGCTCATACATCAAAAAGCACTACAAAGTCCAAGGCTCTCTTCACCAAATGCCCACATGAAGGTCAACTTTCTACAGCGAACAAAAGCGTTGTTGTAGCTTTCTCGGTTTAGTGGTGCAAAATTCTTTGAAATCTCTTACACATTGAGGGGAATTCATACATAGCTGTTTCAATATTCTCCACTTTGCATGCTCACATTCCAAGCAACGGTTTATGGTGCGAGCACATATGCACATGTGATTATACACAAACACATACGCACAAACCCAAACTGTGGATTACACAATACGTGAAAGTGAAGCCAAAGTCAGGCAGCAATGGAACAAAGCTGCGAATATTCAACTTGCTAAGTGAGCCAACTCAGCGAATTCGGCGTCTCAGCTGCGTCATATCGTCGATTTTAGGAAAATGTGGGTGACAACACTGCGTGCTTGAGTGCTAGCTAACGAGTGCGAGTCCATGTGTGTACATACATATGTGTGTGTGAGCCATCGATTAACTTGCAGCGATGAATTGTAATTATGTTGTTTGTTGGGCGTGCTCGGCAATTTGTTTGAATTAGTTTGTATGCTTTTCATTTAGCATAATGGACGGGTGTTGGCAGTAAACTGTATATGCTACTAGAGCGCTCCCCTTTGCATCAATGCCTGTTGTTAGCTAAATTAAAATGCTATTACTTGTACAAAATATCTACAATCAATTTTATTGCGTCACTCGTCTCAAAAGTTCGTTTTGGCTATAAACAAATATTTGCCATAAAATATTTCCAATAGTTGAATGAATTTTAAAAGCGACAGTGCCCTAAATTAGTCATGGGTGAGAATTGTGACTTAAGGCCACCGGGTTCCCTCTAGAAATTTCAAAAAATCGATTTTTTGTTTTTTCGATGTTTTGAAAATATAGTATCTTAAGTATATATTGTGAAAATTTCATGCGGAAATTCCCAATATTATAGCTTCTACAGCCCATTAACTAGGTAGAGAGCGGTCCGCGCGCTCCAGTACCTCAAACTTTAAACTCTTTTATCTCGAAACGACTTTTTGCGGCCTGGTGTTGTCAAAAAACAAAAAAAACAACAAACAACAACTATTCAATAATTGTTTTTGGTTTTTGTGTTTCAAATAAATAGAAGAGCCAAAATGGACAACACCGTCCAGATCCAACTTCAGCGGCATTTTTAAAATTATTAAAATTTAAAAAAATTTAATTTTTGTATGTAAAAAAAGTTAAGTGAAAAGCTTAAAAAGTTTAAACATAGTTTTTAATATTTTTTATGCAAAAAAAATTCCAGAAAATACCCTAAACTTTCATGCTCTAGACCACCGGGACCCCTTAAACGGGAGAGATTTGTGACAAAAAAAAAGAGGGGGACAGAAAAACAGAAAGAAAATAATGAATAGGAAATAAAAACAATAATAAAGAAAACAATAAATAAATAAAAGTTTTTATTAAGCGGACTTCTTGCTACGCGGCATCATAAAGGGCTATAAGCCTAACTTTAAGCAGGTTTCATGCTACTTTCACACAAGTACTACTCAGCTTGCAAATACTATTTACGAGTTGAATTGCCAAGCAATTTAAGTATATAGTTCAACTACTGCAAAAACCATATAAAGCAACTAAATAACTAACTAATTATTCCTTTACTAATTTTTATGAATTTTCTATTTTTTCGTTTTCTTACTACTTTATTTTTGTTGTTGTTGAAGTGATTGAGTATTTCTACCATTATTCTCGTGTGACGCCTTATTTTTTTTTGTTTGAGTCAGATCCGTTTCGTGAGATCCAAGTATAGCAGCAAACTTTTTATCTCTTTGTCTGAAATGTCATTAATTTGCTGTGAGAAAGACTTAGCGAAAGAGCGAAGTCTTGCTCTAGCTAGACCTGGATATTCGCATTAATAGTGGGTAAGCCCTTCCGTCTGACAGCTTCTGCCAATGGAATTGAAAGGATGCACTACTTTGCAGTGACTTGTATGAGTTACAGTGATACATGAGAGGCTTGGGCGATGGCATCCTAATAGGCATCATCTGGATGTTGTACGCGGACCATGTTTTTCTTGTCGCAGTGCATGTAGATAATTGCTTCCAGCTTCTTTCAGATGAAGTATACACTACTATAGCAATGGAGGTTTATATTGGGTTGAGTGGTGTAGCAACTGCCAGGCCTCTGTTATGCGCAGTGCCAAACCTTGTCTTCCTAACTCATCTGCTTTCTTATTATCCTCTATATTCCGAAGGTCGGTAACACAAATCAGAGTAATTTGAGGCCAATGACCAAGCAATTCTAGCTCCTTTTTAAGGCCTTGATAGCTGCTTGCCTATCTGAAAAGATAGTTACTCTTGCATCAATTTCTTTGTAGTGTTTTAGTGATTTACATGGTTCTCTAATAGCTAACAGTTCTGCATGGAACACGTGGGCATAGTCAGAAAGTCTAATTGATTTGGATAATTTGAGCGGCTCCGTTTAGATGCCAGCTCCAACACCACAGTTCATTTTAGAAGCGTCAGTGTGGATTTCAAGGTCGAGTCACCTTCCCTTTAATCCCCCTCTACGTGTTGCACCGTACCGTAACAACTTTTTTGAAATTAAGGTCTGGGATTGTGAAGTCTGATTTGTTTTTGAACAGGAGGATCTTGCTGTGTTCGTGCGATCTTGTTGTCCAGCTTCTTATGTATCTGAATCTCACCGCGCTGCGTGTAGCTTTATTTCTACTTTACATAGATTTAGGAGGGCAAAATGTTTTCCGATATATATTTTTTGAGAATGCAAACCCTGGTTGGTTGGTCGGTTTAAGTGGTGATTCGTCCGGAATCCAACTAGCGCTTCCGCATCATTTTGTTGCCACATCCTCGTTACCAACTTGTTTACCAGGAAGCTTATCAGGTTGTTGACATCTAAGCCACACAGTTGTTCAAAAGTCTCGAACAGCGGTTTGCCCAGGGTTAACATTCTGCCCCTCCATAAGGCAGGGAATCCAATCTTGTTATTAAAAAGGTTGATATCTTTGGTCAAATTAAATTAAACAACTCATTTTAAATTTATTTTGTTCAAATACTTACAAGAAAAGTGTAAAAAAAATGTTAACTCCGTTTGTGGAAAAAGTTTATGAATTGGAGTGAAACTTGCCCCAGTGTGTCGTTTACGTAAAAAAAAGGTTGTAAGATTTTGTAAGAAAAAGTAAAAAACTTTATTGTCCCAAGTGAGCAAACCTTCAAAAATTGAATAATTTCATGGTATTTTTGTTTTGTTTTGTTAAATAAGAAAATATCTTCCATGCCACAAAGTCAAACGAGCGGCGAGCAGCAGCGAAAATACCAAAAATCTTTAAAATTAACGCCACCGCAGTGAAAAGCTGGAAATAAATCTCAATATTGTGCAAAACTCTCAGCTGTAGTGTCTGTCGATGTTAAAAAACAATTTGTCTGCCCTTTCATTTTTAGATCTTTAACTAACAAAAGTCCACTGTTGATGACAACAAAAAGCTACGAATAAACAAAAAGTGCCTCAATGAAAGTGATTTGCTAAATTAACTCGGTTTACAAAGGAAAAGTGAAATACACCTAAGCGTACATGCGCTAGTGTGTGTGTGTGTACGTATGTACTTACACATGTGCATATGTACTTAAGAGACAAAAGTTTACATAAATAAACGAAAAAAGTGATGCGGGAAAAACGTAAATTATGAGCTAAAACCAAAACGACCAAGTTAGCCAAGTTAGCCACAGTTTAACATGTTATTTAACGGTTCACAAGTGGCGGAAAGCGAAAACTCTCACACACTTGTCGACATACCAACACAGTAGTGAATTAGTGTGCTTGTGTTTGTGCGTGCGTGCGTGTGTGTTCGTGCATATGTAAAGTGCATGAGATAATAGCAATAAAAGTGGAATAATAAAATCAACGAAACAACGAAAAATAAAACGCGAGCTCAGAGGCAAATAATCGCAGGGTTGGAGTATTTGCGAGCAATCGCTCCAAACGGCAACAACAACAAACAAAATGATAGTGAAAATGGATCCAGATGAATTGATTACACTGCGGGTGCAGTATTTGGTCGACACTGATCCGCTCAATTGCACATCCATGTATCCGATACCGACGCGTGCTCCGACCTATGGTTTCGCCGCCACAATGCCACTGGCCACGCAATTGGGCACCATTCTCCGTCTGCTGAGCGCACCACATCGGGTGAGATAACTAACTAAATTGTCATTAATTTTAATGAGCTAACAGCTCTTAATAACACTGTTATCTAATGTACTTAAACGTGCGTACGCACGCATTAGGGATGTGCTTAATTGTATGGAAAATTTTGTATTTGAGTTGTTTTGTTGAAGGTCAAATACTCATACTCATTTTTTATAGATATTTTTTAGGATTTTTTTTAAGAAAATAAAATGAGATCGTTTTGATTTTATAGTATGTTATTATTGGCATCAAATAGTATACAAAAACATTTTGCTTTTGTTTTTGACATATTTTTTGTAGTAGTGCGGCACCAAAGTAAGCGTCTTAAAAATAAGATAGTTGGCTTGCCAACAGGATTTTAGCTCTTCAGGACATCTGAAACGAAAAAGTTGAACTGATTATTATTCTGTAGGCTTGTCATTCTGGCAGGTGCTACAATGCTACAATTGAAAAATAACAAAATGGCGGGCTTTTGAAATAAAGGCATGTTTTTCGGGAGGAAACCAGGCTGGAAATTTAGGGCAGGAAAGAAACGAAACCTGCCAGAACTACTGATGTGTTGAATAACTGATGAAAATTCCAGATCAATCGGTTAAATAGAATTCGCTCTAGGTCGTTGACAGACCAGAAAAACGTTGTTTTGAGAAAAACACGTTTCAACTTTTCGCAGTGAATCTACAGTTGCCGTGCGGTTAACAAAACACAGCTACGACGTGCTCTGCAATATGCGCCATAACTTTAGTGATAAATATGTAAAAAAATATATATATTTAGCACCGTTTTACTACCACTATCTCGTGTGATGATGTATTTTTTTTTTGTTGTTTTTTTTTTGTTTCCAAGTCAGATCCATTTAGTGAGGTCCAAGTACTCGCAAATTCTTCATCTCGATGTCTGAGATCTCCTTAATTTGCTGTAGGAAAGGCTTACCGAAGGATCGGAGTCTGGCTAGTCCCGGACATTCACATAAATAGTGGAAAAGATTTTGCTTCCCCCCTTCCGCTTGACAGCTTCTATAGATAGGATTGAAGGGTAGATTGAGTCTAGCTGCATGGTCCCCTACTTTCCAATGACCTGTAAGGGTTGCAGTGATACGTGAAATGTTTGGCCGAGAACATCCTAACAGGTCATTCGTCCTTTGGATTTTATATGACGGCCATGTGTTTTTTGTTGTGATACATGTAGGTATTTGCTTCCATCTTCTTTCGGCTAAAGCATGATAGTGTGAAGCAATAGATGCTTTTAGGGTGTTCAGTGGGGTGAAAACTGCCACCGCCTCTGGTATTTCTAGTGTGGAACCTTTTCTTGCTAGCTCATCCGCTATCTCATTATCCCGTATGTTCCTATGACCGGGAACCCATATCGGAGTAATTTCAAGCCAATGGCTGAGCAGTTCCAGCTCCTCTCTACACTGTAAGACTAGTTTGGATGAAATGTAGTTGGAGTCTAAGGCCTTAATAGCTGCTTGACTGTCTGAGAAGATAGCTACTCTTGCACCAACTTCCTTGTAGAGCTCTAGGGATTTGCATGCTTGTCTGATCGCTAAAAGTTCTGCCTGGAACACGGTGGCACGCCATACTATCCACATATTGCGCCGTCCGATTATCACCTGTTCCGATCGATGACAATGGTCTAGCTGACAAGCAGTTCTATTCATATGAAGACATCAAAAAATGATTTGATCCGTGAATAGCCTCAAAAGATAAACAGTTTTACCGCGATGGTATACTAGATATACCAGAAAGATGGGGAAAATATAGTAGTCAGCGATGGACAATAATAATCATTCACTTCTAAACGTTTTTTAAGAATGAAGTTGTATTTTCATCAAAAAAATATAGCGAAAACTTAGTTGCCCACCTAATATTATCTATCGTCTTCAAAGTGCTCTCCATCAGCTGCAACGCACTTATGCCACCGTTTGATCCAGCTCTCCAAACATTTCTGGAGCTCTATTTTCCGTATAGTCGCATAACCATCAGAGCCGTCTTCGATCTTTCCATGACTTCCTTTTGGCTAAACGCATTCAGCGTAGTAGTTCTTCGACTCCATTACACATCAATTCCGTGGTTTTTAATTTGAATTTTTATATAAAAAATGACTTCGCACATACAAAGTGTATAAATCCGTCAGTTAAAAACAGTATAAAAAATCTAACATTCACTTTATTATACTAAAATTTAGTACACTTAAAATTGGAAACAATTTTCTATTTCCCGATTGAACTCAAATTACGGCTCCAGTTTGTAATAAAACAGAGCAACAAAGTTGAGAAAAAGTACCATAAATAAAATAAAATTTTAAATTGATAAGGACACCCCTATTACACCTAAATATAAGTTTGTATATACATATATAAGTATGTCTACTTTTATCTAACGCCCTATCTAAGAATCTAGTCAGTTTATCCAGTGTTACAGGCCAAATATATTCGTCCTCTTATCTTTATTTGATTTAGTAATTCTTGGTATTTATTTGATGGCCGGTCATTAGACTTCTAGTCGCTTGAATATTTATTTAAGCCTCAAACCTGTAGTTTCATTATCATCATTGCCAACTAAACTTCTGGTATATGGAATTATATTAAAACAACAAAAGTACGTACACAGCACACGACACACTTGCATGTCTATTAGTATTTATTTATTTGTCGAGCGTTAGTCATAAAAATTCCTAACTAACTGCCACTACAGCTGTCGCATTGTATTAAAATATATTAGTCGGCATATTATTCAAATACTTTCACGTACGCATACTTATGCAAATTTCTCTTACCTATCCCTGCAGTCAAACCCATTACTTCTGAACCAACTTGGAACCAGTTTGTTTTGCAACTGCAGTGGTTCGTCTTCCCACATTTCTCAATGCTAGCAACGGGTATTTTTAACATGGCGAGGTTCCACCAAATTATTATTATTTCCTATGGTTCCAGGGAGGAACAAAGGAATGCGCGATGAAACTTTCGTTAGTTCATTTGCTTAGTGTTGATAAACTACATCCATTTTTTTGTTTAATTTTTATTCCTATGTATGAAGGAATCCGTTCAGTGAAGTTCAAATATTTGAGTGAAAAAGGAAGAAATTTCTTATGAATGCGTTCAAGTCAATTTACGTGGCTCTGATGATATGGCCTCCAAATAATAACGCCATACTCCAGCTGAGACCGTACGAGCGAAGTAAATAATGACTTTAAAGTGTATGGATCCATAAAATTGGAAGCAAAAAGCCGAATGAAGGCAAGTGTAGAATACGATTTCACGATGACAAAGTAATTGCGTTAAAATATTTAGACATTGGTTGGTTGGTTTGTTTAAATGGTGATTCGTAAAGAATCTAACTAGCGCTTCCGCGCCATTTAGTTGCCACATCCGCGTTACCAACTCGTTTAACGGTTATTTACAGCATGACTATATCCAGTCTGTGCGGTTCAGGAACCTTATTAGGTTGTTGAAATGTAAGCCAAGCAGTTTTTTGAGACTCTGGAACAGCTGTTTGCCCAGAGTTTCATGTTTATCAACGTTGACGTTTGTTTGAGGTTGTAGGTGGGCCATAACGTTCTGCTAATTTTGCATGTCGTCTGGTCTCTCCATCTACAATCCGCGATTCGGAGGTATTTTAAGGAAATTATATTCTTGACTACTCCTAATGGTGTGAATACCGATTCTATAAGAACCTCATGCCAGTTCCTTTGATTTTTCGTTACCTTCAATGTTCTGATATCCCGGGACCCAGATTTAGGCGCTAATTCTTTATAAGATATGAGGTAGAGAATAAATGCGTGGACTTAGAAAATTACACATGAGAACAGTTCTTAATATTTATTTCTTGAGGTCTAGTTGAAGATTTTATGAATCAAACTGGATTATGTTAGGTTAGGTTAGCCAGGTTGCTTGTATAAGGCAAGACATTCGGTGGCCCTAAGGCCCATTGTGATATCTGCATTTGATTTCCTCTAACTAAGTTGCTTAAACAATTTAGGTCTTTTTAAAAAGGTAACTACTCCCTCCAGTGAGCAAATTTCCCAAGTCTTCAAGATATTTGATACGGCTTCTTTGAAGTGCAGGGCTTCACACAGGAAGTGTTATACTGACTAAATTTCTTCTTCATCTCCACAACTCCTGCAGAATTCATTGCAAATTCTACTGGCTAGGGTGCCAATAGTGCAGTGCTCCGCTATAACGCCTGTGAGGACGCTGATCTGATCTTAATCTGTTGAATCCAAGCAGACATTTTGTCCTTTTAAGATTCAATTTACGCAAGAGCGCTTTGGAGGTTCTGGAGTTAGCAGTCAGAGACCACCTTCTAATGGTTTCCGCGATTACTCTCAAGTCAATCGCAGTGCATGGGTCGTTTAGAGGAATGCTTATGTCCTCTGCCACTCGATGAAGATCAAGCTCAGGGCGTTTCCCTCCACTACAGAGCGGCCAGGGACTCAATCGGGTCTGGCACTTTTTCGTCCTATTCGTGGATCCTTTTTAAAAGGTTATATCCATGAATCGATAGAAAATTAAATTTTAGGAAGCTACCTGGAAGCTCGAGTTGTTAGCTATAATAGAAATATGTGATACTCACGTCTGAAGTCGAAAAAGTCTGGCCCGGGTGTCCACGGAGGGTTAATATCAGCATATTTGTTTTGCAGACATCTCTAATGTGTGATTTTACAACTGGTACAATTCTCTTCACTCTGGCTTCTACCATCAAATACCAGTTCATGAACTGGGTAGATTGGCTTCTCTCTACAGGGATATTACTCGATTACTAATATCTGCACTACTACTTGTACAAGTAAATAATCGTGAATATTTGAGTTGGAGTATTAACTTGGATTGTTTTAACTGTTTAGCAATAAATATTTATATGGATTATAATGAAATGTGTGAGTGTAAAGTGCGATTCCAACAATGTTTCTGGGCTCCAACTAAATTGAAAGCTACAGTTTGCGCATATCAAAGTATTCACTGTTTAAGCAAATTTAGCTTAAGCGATGATAATTCTCAGCAAATGTTATTAAAATTATTTAGTACAGTTTGGAAAAAAAAAGAAAATAAATGCATGTGCTTAGCTAAATTATAACTTCCACAAACCGAAGCATTTAGAGCTGTCGCCAATCTCTGCTCGAGATGATTAAAAAACACACTCCACTTCTCTTAGGTGCCAAAGTCCTGGCTATGAACTTTTTGGATAAGGGACTACAAAACAGAGGAGATCGCTTTGGCATGCAGTGTGCGGTGTGCAGACTTTTCGTTGAAGAATTTGTTTTTACTCATAGGCAATAGAAAGGTGGGAATAAGCTGTCAAACTACGCAGAAATGATCACGCAGTGTGCACTCCCTGAGAAGGGTGGTGTATATACATGCTAAAAGCTTAGGTGTGGTATCTGAATATGCTGCATGGAGAGGATAAATCGATTACTCTCGTCGAAAGCACTTATGGTAAGCAGTTTTTCTGAAGTATTTGAAAGCTTCAAGAAGAAGGAAGACTAAGAACTGTTTTTTCAACTGACTACTAACTTTGCAGACCTTGTTATAGTGGCGATAAACGCATTTTGGTTTTCTCAAGTGCTCTCTCACTCTAGAGCCGATATAAATATTTAAGTCATATACCCTTTAAAATTTTGGCACGCACCAACTATTTGTCGATTACAAGGCAGGCTTTGATAGCCCAATTCGCGGCCAACTATATAGCATAATGTCTGAGTTGGGTATCCCTGATAAGGAGATACGGTGGTGCAGAATGACGATGAGTAGCACACAAAGCTCCATCAAAATAGGAAAGGACCTCTGTGAGCCTTTTAATGCCGTTCGAAGTTTTAAATACGGTGACACATTGAATGGGAGTCCGGCCGATGAGGTCTTGCGGTAAACGAGAGCAAAACCAAGTATATGCTGACGTAATGGAAGCAGTCGCGGCGTCCTCATCCACTGATCGAAGTTAACGACCATAATTCGATATGGTCAAGGACTTAAAATATCTTAGTTCCGCTATTACTAGCAACAACGATGCCAGCCTTGAAATCAAACGAAAAAAAAAACACTTGCCAACAGGTACTACTTTTGCTAAGTGCGCAAATGAGTAGTAAAACCCTCTCTCGACCAACGAAAGGAACACTTTACAAGACACTCATCATCCCAATGAAATAATCAGAGCTAGCCGCTCGTGGAGTTTTCAAGAGAAAAGTACTTCACAAGAACTTTGGCCCTGCTGGCGGTTGGCGAGTGGACCACGAGCCGTATGAGCTTCAGGGAGACATTGAGAGAGTCAAACGAGTCACCCTGCAGCGACTAAGGTGACTGGGTCATGTCGTCCCTAGAAAGGACGAGAACGTGCTCGTGTCCGTTGGAACACCAAATTGAAGATGGCTTGGCTTCGCTTAGGTTAATAAACTGGAAAAGGTGTGCGCGGGAGCCATTCTTCGGTAGGTTATAACTGGGTAACGGGTGGTTCCGGTCAATTAAGTAAGTAAGTATGCCCTTTAAGGTTTCGTAGCTCGGCTCATAATGTTTGAGTTAAAATTTTAATTTTCAATTAAATTACTCGCGTGTTGTCATTGCTTCGTAATTGACAAATTGACGTTTAACGGAGAGCTGAGTCAAGGGACCCTTTAAAGTGAGGAACAAAGTGTACTTTATTGATAAGATGAGAAAACAGCCCTGAAACTAATAAAGCCAACGTCCTTTCTTGCCACATTTCCAGCAATCACTTTTGGTTAAATTTCACTTGCCGTAATTCTGCTTTTGAATTAAAGCAGCTAATTTAAACAAAACTAAAGAAGCAACAAAGCGGTTCGAATACATCAGCAATTCAAATTTATAAAAATAATCATAATAATTTAGAATAATTAATTTCGGAAATAATCACGAGGAACAAAACCAAAAATACGAAACTCATAAAATAGCAAAAAAATCAAAAAAAGAATAATAAACAAAAATAAAATAACAAAATAGGAAAACTAAAGAACAAGTTTTCTAATAGCAAATTATGACATCAGCTTGTTGGACGTTGATCAAAGCACGCCTGGCGCTTGCTGAAATGGATTGTTCCAGCTACCTGAAATCTATTTATGTACTTACTTCTATTTGTGCGTGTGTTGGCACTATCACAAAGCGCTTTTAATTAGCCATTTCATTGCGTGCTGTTACAGCTGCCTTTTTACTGTTAAAGCAATCGATGAGTGTCGAAAATCACCTTTTTCACTACAATTCTGTGCAAGTCTGGGGATTATACAGGCAAGCATACGCACGTACATATGGATATCAGTAGAAGGCTTAAAAATTCATATACGCACACATATGTACACACTTACATACATAAAATCTGTATAAACCGATTACCATTGACGTTCGTCGGTTAACCAAACAAAAAGCGATTTAATCATTTCTAAGTTAATTTCGAATAATTTTTCAATTGCTTCCCACCTCAAATTACACGCGTCGCTGGTTTTTGGTCCACATTGGGGTACAAAGAAAATTCCAGCAGCAGCAGCAGCAGCAGCACTAAAATAAGTTTCATGATAAAACCCGTAGAGATTTCCAAAAAAAAAAAAAAATTTTGCTTTGCTTATTTTCATAGCAAATTTTCCCGGAGATGATTAATAAGTTACGCCTTTGAAGGTGAAAATGATTTTGTGCACGCATGTTTGTTAAATCGAGCGAAAATTTCTGATATTATTGCTGATTTATAAACCTGTTGAGCGCAAATGGGCGTAAAATGTGAAAAATATTATTATTTTGAGCTGATCCCATGCATAGGACGTCAGCGTTTCCATTAGTATTGTTGTATATTTCAAAAATTTTCTTGAATGAATTTCGCTCAACTTTTCTATAGAATAAACCTCAAATTAATATGCCTGTATGTAGTCATAATTTATTTAAAATAAATAAATAACGAAAATTACTAAAACTCCAAATTTACTGCCCTAATATTTATGAGCGTTTGAGCTTTGATTTGTTTTCATTTTGCTAATTACATATTTTGATATTCCCACTTCCTTCTTTGCTGTCCGCGCCTTTTACTTTTTTACGCAATTCTCGACAGTGCTTGTCCGAGAATTCGCCCTGCAGGGAAATTCAGAGCTAGTGAAATTCATCTCAACACATACCTACGAGTGTGGAATTGACTGCTAGAGCAGCGTTGACTGCTCGAACGGTGTTTCAAATGAGTTACGCACTCTAAAACTACACAGCTGATACAGATGCTCAACTTCACGTCGTAGATGCTTCGCGTGCATAAGGTAGCGAGGCAGCGGGTTGACGGGTGGTGATCTGCTGACCCACTTTCGTCGGAAAATTCGGTCGATTAAACGCAATTGGGACGGGGATGGAAGACTCTATAGCGACGGGCCGGATTTCAGCTGGCATTTTGTGGCTTCAATAAAATTAATTTTGTAGTGAAATCTTTTCGTTTGTTATATTTGTGAAGTAATTCGTTGAGGCTCATTATTACAAAAAAAAAAAAAACTGAGTTCTAAATTAGTGAATTTTGCGGGTTCTCTTTCGCAAATCGAATAAATAGGTATTATTTGCTTGCCGCTGCCTGTAAACCAACAAATCGTCATAAAGTGATCAGAAAAACATGCGTAGCTGCGCCTGTCATAGAGAATGTGAAGATCTCGAAACCGCAATCGTCGACAACGCAATTGCCGTTGCGCTACCCGACCATGACGAGGTGAGAATAGCGATAACGCGTCTAAAGAACAACAAAACCGTGGGTGCCGACGGACTGCCGGCTGAGCTGTTCAAACATGGCGGCGAGGAGCTGGTAAGGTGCATGCATCAGCTTCTATGCAAAATATGGTCGGATGAAAGCATGCCTGCCGATTGGAATTTAAGTGTGCTCTGCCCAATCCATAAGAATGGTGATCCTGCAATCTGTGCCAATTACCGCGGGATTAGTCTTCTAAATATCACCGATAAGGTTCTAGCGAGTGTATTGTGTGAAAGGCTGAAGCCCACCGTCAACCAATGGATTGGACCTTATCAGTGTAGCTTTAGATCAGGAAAGTCTACCATCGACCAAATATTTACAATACGCCGAATCTTGGAAAAGACCTATGAAAAGAGAATCGTCACACACCATCTTTTCGTGAACTTCAAAGCTGCATTCGACAGTACGAAAAGGAGTTTCCCGTATGCCGCAAACGTATGTCTGAATTTGGTGTCCACGCAAAACTAATATGGCTATGCAAGATGACGTTGGGCAACACCAGCAGTGCCGTCAGAATTGGGAAGCACCTCCCCGAGCCGTTTGATACCAAACGAGGTTTAAGACAGGGTGACTCGCTGTCGTGTGACTTTTTTAACCTGATGTTGGGGAGGATTGTACGAGCCGCAGAACTCAATCGCTCAGGCACAATATCTTATAAGAGCGTACAATTGTTGGCGTATGCTGATGATATTGACATTACCGGCCTTAACAACCGCGCTATTAGTTCTACCTTCTCCAAACTGGATAAAGAGGCAAGGTGAAATATAACGTAGAAATCCAACGTAGAATCTCTCTTGCCAACAAGTGCTACTTTGGACTAAGTAGGCAATTGAGTAGTAAAGTCCTCTCTCGACGAATAAAACTAACACTCTACAAGACTCTCAGCATGCCCGTCCTAACGTATGGCGCAGAAGCGTGGACGATGACAACATCCGATGAAGCGATGCTTGGAGTGTTAGAGAGAAAGATTCTGCGTAAGATATTTGGACCTTTGGACCGCAGCGAATAAAGATCCAGCGGCTACGCTGGCTGGCTCATGTCGTCCGGATGGATACAAACGCTCTGGCTCTGAAAGTACTCGATGCGGTACCAGCTGGTGGTAGCAGAGGAAGAGGAAGGCCTCATTTGCGTTAGAAAAATCAAGCGGAGAAGGACTTGGCTTCACTTGGTGTGCCTAACTGGCGTTGGTTAGTACGAGAAAGAAACGACTGGCGCGCTTTGGTAAACTCGGCCAAAAGAAGAAGATCAGAAAAACAACCCTGAGTCTTCAACCAGCCGACGAAAATAGGAATAAATCTAATTGTTTGCTGCCGTAAAAATAACCCACAGCAAGAAATTTCGAAAACCATTAACCGTCGACTAGTCCACTTACATAAAGAGAGCATCACCTCGGAACAAGCGATAAAAAGCTGAATTGTGTGCGTTCTAAAGATTGTCTCAAAGTATCATAAAAACTGTTGTCCGCGTTGTCAAATATTAAAGGTCTAGATTTTTGCTTTTAATTTTTTTGATATTTTTATCCAGAGCATTAAATTCTCTACGAATTTCATGTTAAATATTTTTCGATGTGATTAACTGTCTCAGAGATAGAGCGGTGAACTATCTGCGCTCCCCAGCTCAACTGTTGGTTTGCGCAATGCAGTTATTTCCTATGCTATGTGTGGCTGATTCTCTGCAACACTTTTTTATTTCAAATTGCTTAGCTACAACACATTGCTTGTGGAAATCTTATTTATATCGTTTTCAAAATAATTAGAAAGATATAAAAAAGTGAATAGCTTATTTAATATTTTCCTTTGTGTTTCGAAAATGAAATTAAGAAATTAGAGATTTTTGACTCACACTTAAAGTCGTGTGATATAGATTTTGCTCTTAGAAATGCTACATAAAAGTCTAAGCGAAGTTGATACAGAGACGCTAAATCGCCTCAAACTCTCGTTACCTACACTCAAAGTAAAGGGAAAAAATAAATTTAACGCTGCCAGAAGAAAAATGAACAGATTTCTTAAAAAAAAAAATAATAAAATTGAATATTGCGAATACGAATTAAGAAAAAATCTTCAATATCAAGTCTCACGCCAATCTGAAAGATTTTTAAAATATTGTCTCCCATATTCGGTTCTCCATCTGAAATAAGGTATCCACGATTCAGAACTCTAAGATTTAGTGCTCGGCGATACCAATGTAGTGTAATATATTTATAAAGAAAAAAGGGTTTTTAGGTATATATGGGAATGTTAGAAATTTGTTGAGAAATTAGCGTTGGGTTTTTCAATGACCGAAATTCGGTAAGATGATGACTTCACGGGATATGCATTAGTAGGCAGGGAGTCAGAAATGCTTTCGACAAATAATTTATAGCTTTAAAAATTCACAGTGAATCTTATGCGAGTAATTTGAACTTCCTACTTAGTCGTTTGTATGAAAAAGTGAGGTAAATCGAACTGGTTTCAAATTCATAATTCCAATTTCAAATTATTAAAAGCACCCCCGGCATTCAACTACAAGTAAATTTCTCTCCAAGATAGTTGTTGCTTTTCAAATTACCTATTTGCACATATGCGCCTCAGCTGTTTGGGCGCCGTTTTGCCATTAACTGTGTCAAAAGTTGTAGCGGATCGGTGGTCGGGCGGTCAATCGCCCAAACCTACTTTTCCGCACCACGGCTGGTGTGAATGAACGCGCAAATTTTGTTTGCTATTCAATAAAAATAAAAATATAAATTCGTATTAGCAAGAACCATAAGTCGCTGCCAAATATGATTTGACGAATTGTCGTGGCGCTGAAAGGCACAGAACAGATAACACAAATAGCAAACAACTGCGTCCATTTCGTGTGCTGCTGACTTAATGCCCCCAGCACCGTCGGACAAGCGCTGCCTGCTCGCGTAATTTGCATATGAAAGAAATTTGACGACTTAGCGGCTCGAGCGCCACATTGAAATACAAAACTCGCAAGGCGACTTAGAACTAATTGTGAGCGTTTTTTTATAAGAATAAGAATTACAATAATAAAGCAATACGTCCGGATATTTACATTTTATATTAGAAGTGCACACACACACACATGCCCATCTACATATGAACAAGCATGCGAGTGCTCATAATTTCGTTAGACGTTCGTAAAAAACTGCGCAGCACGCCGCGCACGCTTGCTGTGATCTGACCGAAATTGATTTCATGCCAAATGCCGCAGCACCGCGCTCCGCCAATCCGTTGCCATAGGCTGACTTTGAAAATCGAAAAGAAAACGTCCATGAAGCAGCTCGGCTCACCGTAACTCTATGCCTGGCCAAAAGCGTAAGCGGACGTGTCTGTCGCTGCGGTGTGAGCGATTATTTGGCGGTACGCACGCACAAATCTATATGAGACGCGATTTTTTCTGCTTTGCATATATGTGTGTATGTACATATTCACATATGCATGAATGCATGCCAATGTCAAAATAATAGAAATTTGAAATTTTCACCACTTTTGACTACTTTTCTTTGTTTTTTTTTTAATGTTCATTAATTTTTTTTTAATTTTTGTTTTCCTTTTTTATAAATGTGTTTGTATGTGTAGGACTATAATAAATATCGTGCAAATCAAGATTTATAAAAATTCGTCAAATTTTCATTCAAATTTCAAACTTTTTAATCAGAATTAAAAAAACCGAGGACATATAGTCCGATAGACAGGGGTCATTTTGAGCTCATCATTTCATGCCGACTGATTTTAATAGTGAAGGCAGACGCCATCCAATGGATGACGAAACCAACCGTCAGCTGGTCCAGTAGCGGTGGGTACGAGCGTGGAATGCTGCGAAACGTGTCGAAAAAAATTTTTTAACAATTCATTTAATACCGGCTGAAATTTTTTTTTGTGTATAATGTCAGCTGCATTTATAGCGGTGGAAAGACCGTCAGCCGAAGCATTGAAAATTCCGCGCGCCGCCAAGATGTATGAACGCAATGATACATTCTTTCTTCAGCTGACGTATTTTCCCCCCTCTAGGGCGCAGCTGACTATTTTTTTTATTCTACTAAATGTCAACAATACATGAAAAAAATTTCAGCCGATATAAAACGAGTTGGTAGAAATTTTTTTCGACACGTTTCGTACCCGCCTACAATCACACCCACCGCAGGTGCGCCAGCTAATGTTCACTTTCGTTATTCATGAAAACTAAGTCACAAGTATAGTCAAGAATTTAACGGTATAAAAACGCAGTCCAAAATCGACCCCTGGCTCCCGGACTAATAGTTTTATAGCGCATTAAATTTAGTACTGTAAAGTGGAAGTTGAAAGTGACTCAAAATTCTTTTTGATTTTTGATAATTTTTTCCCTGACGATACTGCGCATTTTCTTCATATAACCATAATTCACAACATTTTACCTACATTTTTATAAAAATTTCATTAAAATTCAACAAAAAATACCAAAAGAGGAGTAGTCAAAATATCGCGTTTCTATTTCTTAGGCCGTGGCTGTATGTATATATGTATGTATATATTTAGAAGAGTTGCGGCCGGTCAATATCGTGTTCACATCTGACGCTGAATTGCTTTTATTTCATTATTTTATTATTCTATTTTAATCGGCGAATTATGCTCGCCCATTAGTTAAAAACAAAAACAATAAAATATCATAAACTGCTCATTGACTTGCAGATGAGGTTTTCCGTAGGAACTAATCGTTTGACAAGCGCTCGACTTTCGAATAATCAGAATAACCTTGAAATTTCAAGCGCCGCATTAAATTTTAATACCTTCAAACAAGCGCTTCCAACTTATAGCAAAAACTGCCCTTACTTCTTGTGGCTACAACTCTTTTTTGCATGACACAATTTTTACTTTTCCATTTACGCACACATATGTACATGCAGAATGTTTCTATGTGTGTGTATGTTTAGCAGAGAAGAAAGATGTATTATTGTTGCTTCAGAGTTTGTTTATTTATCCCAAATATGAATAACGAATGGCTGCTTCGCTCGAGGAAAGGTAGTGCAAATTTATTCTGGCTTTTGGCAGTAAATTTTTGCGTTATCTGCCGTTTGCGATTTTTATGATAATGCGCAAAGTAAAGCTATTAAAACTGTACAGCATCTCATGTCTTTATATATTTTTGTTTTTCTTTTACTTTTTCTGATGCTGTTTTGATGATGTGCCAAACGTATTAACTGAGCTATTCTTTTTCGATAAATAACTGTTACACATTTTGAACTTTCGTTAGAGCCAACAATGGAAGGGAATATTAATATGACTTGCTATTTTTGGATTTGCTTCTCTATTCAAGCGAATTATGAAAATACGTTGACTATGGACTTCGGAGTGATGACCCAATTGTAGCTATCAGCATGTTGTCTGCGTGTATGTATGGCATTTATCTGGATCATATAAAATGGAAATTTCGAGTTTGTTCTTTTTAGCTCCATATGTATAGGTTTTTGCTTCATGTGGCTATTGACACTTGGCCGATATACAAGGCTTCGCTCTCTGAATTATTTGTTCAGTTTAAATTTGGACGAAGAAGCGAGGATATTTATTTTTTTTTTTGGTGGTACAGTGACCGTCGTCTACTGCGTCGTGTGGTGTGGCCACTAAAACAATCCCTCTTCCTCTTCAGGGGGGACTCTCTCCCAGTAACTACTTTCTGCATTGCTTCGGGTGGGCCCAGAACGATGTCTATAAAATATACCAGTTTTATTCACCCACGTCTGGGTCCACCGTGCTTATAGCTCGCTTCACGCCCTTCTTATATCCCTCTTTATGAGGCTTCGCTTTGTTGTAGAGCGTTCCAGTTATCTTCGCATTCAAGCTTCTTGCCGATCACATTGATCGTCAATCTACTCCCTCAGAGCATCTCTTTCCAAGAGCCATCTGTCGCAATTAAAGAACGTGTGTTAAGCGTCATCGTGCGGTGCTTCGCATTATATTCACCTGGGATCACTTATCTTACCCATGCGGTATAGGTATTTCCGGTATTTAAAATTCCTTGAGAGTGATAAAATAAAGTTGGTTGTTTTTGTGTTGCAAGTGCGTAGAATTATTCTGGCAATCCTGTGGGAGGTCGAGACTTCCCGAATAAACTGTGCCTCCAGAGTTAGTTCCTCGTCTGAAAAACTCAGTCTTAGTGCAGATCTTTTGGCTGAATTTGATTTGAGTTTGGCTAATTTGATTCGATGCTAGTTGGGAAGTCTTTGTATTGCCGCTGTTGGTGTTGTGCTCATAGCGTACGTCATTTTATCAGACGCCGTTCATCATACTAGAGATCTAATGACTGTCATGTATATCCAAAGTGTGCGTTGAGGACATACGCCTCAAGTCTTAACAAATATTTTCATTCATGCATATAAGGCATTATAATCATTCCTTGCTCTTTCTTCCACATTAAATCTCCATGACAGCGATGCAAAATGTACAGAGTGCGGCTCTCGAAGCGTAACCAATTAAAAATACCATAAATTTAGTTTGGAAAATTTCTTTTATTCAATACAAAGTAAAACAGGTGTGAAAATAATACAAAATTAATAATCAATTTACTTTTGTTCGATATGACCACCTTTTGCCTTGACTATGGCCTCGAAGCGGTCCAGGAACGAATCGCAAGCTGCCCTGAATCTTTTAGTTCGGACCTTGCTCTCCAAAATGGCCCAAAGAGAATAATGCATCGGATTCGCGTCTGGTGTGGACGTTATGAAGTTCGGAACGTTGTCTTTTAGCCCTTCTTGGTTCACTCGAGCTTTGTGAGACGGTGCCGAGTCTTGTTTAAAGGTCCATGGTCTGCCACCGAAATGTTTGTCTGCACACGGCTTCAAAGCAACCTCCAGAATACTTTCCTGACATTATTTCGCATTTATCTTGACGTCAGGCTCGATCAAAACGATTGGAGAGCGCCCATCTGCGGTTACAAGGTCTCAAATCATTACCTGTGGCGGGTGCTCAATCCAGGTGGCCAATCGATGACTCAAATTCTCGTATGAATGGTCGGTCAAATAAACCCTATCGATTTGGAAGTTTATGAATTGCTCAATTTGTAAAATTTTCTCGTCAGAAAACACAATGTTCGGAAAGTGACCGCTTTCGGCCAAGCGAAGAAACTTCTTCGCTCTCTCAAGCCTGACTTGTTGCTTGCGGTGGATGCTATGGTCAGATATTTTCAGTTCTTTCACCTCATTACAGCCTTGAAACGATAATCGGTAATCTTTAGGGGTACCCACACAGCCAATCAGGCCTTGATAGCAGTTTAGTGGTTCACTTTCCACTGGGTATTTTTAAAGCAGCTCCGTAGCAGCTAAATATACTCGTACTTGGTTTTTGCACATCTGGCGAAGACTTATAATCGAAGTGGCTGTAGATTAATGCTGCGAAATATTATTCTTAATTCATCACATATTTACAATTCCCTCTGCAGTGGCGAAAATAATCTATAGAAAATATAATATCATCGACGTTCTTTCAAATAAATGCAATTCTGTTGGTACATTACATTTCCTGTTAATTTGCATAAAAGAGACCGAACAGAGGCAAAGTCTGAAAAATATGTATGTATGAATGTGTGTGTACATGTGCATACATGGAAAGTAATAAGCCTCGAATAAAGGCTAGCGAAACGGCAACATTTTGCCAACACAGCGACAAATTCAATATCCCATTTGCTAGTTTGCTGTTATTTCCTGGTGGCAGCAGATGCAGCAATAGCAACAGCAACAACAACAAAGCACCAGCAAAATAACCAATTTGTATTTGAGTTGACTCCCATAACTCTTCAATGCAAATGCGCTCACTATTAAGCGGCTGACTGTTAGAATTTATAGCCGGCTCACAAGATTTACGTATCCTTAGCACAGCAATGTGCAATTGGTGAAGGATTGGAGAAAAATTTCCAACGCTATTGCACATCTCTTTCATTGCACGGACATGTGTGTGTGTGTGAATGGTTTTTTTCGTTGCAGTGGAGTATTGCGTGAAAGCCTGCTGTGCCATTAGTTAGAGAGGTGTGTTCGCAGTTTTCCGGATAGTGGATAGCGGATGGCAGCTGGAGGATGGCAGATGTCAGTTAATGGCAGTTGGTGCAGTGCGAATTAGTTAGCACAGCAGTAAAAGTTGACTCAAATGGTAATTGCTGCCCTCGGACCACAACAATAACAACAAATAAGCATAAAGAAAACATATTTAAGTAATCGTTTAGAACCTTTGCACTACAAGTAGATTAGGGGTGTCCCTATTCAAAAGGAGAATTTCAATCTAGAACTTGCTAAATGAAGTATTTTAGAATTTGTACTTTTATTTTAATAGATGACCGATCAAATCGAATCATATACGCTTAGCAGAAGCAAATTAAAGTCAGACTAATAAGTTTGGCAACGGCAAGCGGTGGTTTTTCTGCTATGAAAAAGATCCTCATAAAAACCATCTGGAGGTCCACACCACCTCTCCCCAACAGTGAAGACACTTGAGGCCCTCTTGCTCCCATTCTTCGCGAAACACCTGACTCCAGCTACACATCAGCATGACCTCCGAGAAGTGCACAATACCACTACTGCACTCACTGTCCTAGAGGCGTTGGACCTGCTGAAGGCTTTCGATACAGCCAGTCATTCCACGCTACTACTTGATATCCAACAATCGACCCTCCTGCCTAGACTGAAGGGGTGGTCCGCGAACCACTTATGTGGTTGGCAATCGTCTGTCATCTTTCGGTTACAGCTCAAAACCGAGGAGGATAAAGCATGGTGTGCCTTTCATCCTCTCTATTTAATTTATACATCTCGAATCTCTACCAACCACCACGGAGCTTTATTGGTATCCTATGCGATTGTTCAATAATGCGTCCGTCAATGACACTGGGATTTGTGTTCCAAAGGGAACCTTTATGTCGCCAGCCTTTCTCGCTTTCTCAAAGTGAGGAGTCATTCGCTTTCCCTCACTTAACCCACGGCGAAACTTTTTATCACCTGAATGAAGGAAGTCAAACTGCAGTTAAAGATAAAAGTCGACGATACACCAATACTGACTGTAAATAACCTAAAAATCGTGAAACCGCAAAAAGTTCCTCAAATACCTAGTCTTCAGCACTTGGAGCCAGGAAAAAGAAATTTCACTGTCGAAATTTAAAGCAATTGGCCGGCCGATTCTCAATTACACTGCGTCCGGTTTGTCGAAATGGACAAAACTTCAGACTTCTCAGAATACTGCCATCAGGACAGCCACGGGATCTCGCCTGATGTCTCCCCTACAACATCTACACAACGAAACCTTCGTTATCCCGGTTAAAAAGCACATCCAGATACTCAGAGGTATCACCTCTGCAGGCACTTGTTAAATGCTGACCCACCTCCCAGGCGATATAGAGGAGCAAATATTCAAAGCTGCAAAATTGGATAACCCTAAAGTGCATGAAAACGTTGAGCTCTGTTGAACCTGTACGCGTATTTGGACAGAGAAAACTCAATTTCGCTGAATATTCTAATAGATGTTTTTACACGATACGAAACCATATAAAAGTCAAAGTGAACTGACCATTCTTAAGGCCACTTGGGTGCGACTGTTGTTAAGGCAAATATGCTGGAATTGCTCTTTTTCTGGCAAGTCTGAGTTCGAAGTTTGTAGTACTATTGTGTAATACATCACTTTCGTATGTAAATACTAAAAAAATGTTTGCCTTAAATGTGGAAAAATAATAAATTTTAAACTATCTACACATTCCGCCCCTAAATGGTGGTTCGAACGACTTAAGCGGGCCCTATTGTTGAACTGTTGAACCAGCAAAGACACACCTACAACTCTCAGTTTCTTTGTGTGGATGCCTACTACTGCAGTTAAAGAAACTGGGCAGCTGGGCAGCCGGGCAATTATGACTGCAGTCTCTGAGGCAGAGTCATCGCATTTCGTGCCCTTATGGCTCCACCAGGACTGTGAACACTATCGAAACGATTCATCGCTTTTGCCTCGATGCATCTAAACTGCTTTTCTATATGCATACATACGAGTACAATCGTTGCTGCTGCATTGTTTTGTTGTTGCTTGTTGCTTGTATTTATACGTGCGGCATTTGTATGCTGGTAAGGCACATCCGTGTTAACGTTTTCGTTTACAATTGTTTTGCATTGTCTGCCAATGAACTTATTTGCCAATATGTCCATGGTGGAGCTGGTAATAAAATGAACCTATGCACATACATAAGTATGTATGTTTGTATCTGTATCGCGGTTCCTTGCAATGGTTCTAGCTTCTTTGTCGCCGTCGTCACCAACGCGCTTTGTTTGCACTTCATCTCACTGCAGTTTCCTTTGTAAAGCAACTCAGCTCGGCTCAGTTCAGCCAGCTCGACTCTGTTCTACTAAATTCAGCTGTAGTCGTATGTGTCGACTAGCCCACTGCCAGTTGGCTTTGTTGCTCGATTCTGCCAACAGTTGTTGTTCCTCTTCTTCCAAAGTTCCCAGCAACGTTTTGTTAGCGTTTTGCTCAACACAATGGGAGTTTTCACATTTTATTTTCATTTTCTTTTAAGCTCGATTTTACATGGGCGTACAACTGCAATTATGCATAGTTGAAAGCAAGCAAACAAATTAACAAATAAACAAACAAGCAGAGCGTCCAAATGATCTCATCCAAACAAATCCGATACGAGCCTGGGTCGGTCATGGTGTTGAAGACTTTCAACTTCAATTGCCAAGTCAGCGTAGATTACAGACTATTAAATAAATTTTATGGCATTTCATGCGAAATGCGGCTTTTGTTTGTAGGTGCATCTGCATGTTTATATACATATATATAATTTAATTAGTGCAAATTTTTTGTGGAAATGCGAAATTACTTTGAAGCAGCGCTTAAACGATTCCGAGAGAAATTAGCGCAGTGCTACTGATGCTACGAAGGCTTCATGAAAAATTGAGGATCGTCGTACCAAATTGAACGAAACTTACCTTTATGACCAGCATTCGCAGTAAAAATGTTAAAATTGTGTTGTATATAAGTATAGTAAATATCGATAACTTGTAATGGAGTCTTTCAACTTGCGACATTCTGCTTGGTAATGATAAAAAGTCAATCGTAGTTGTTTGGTTTGGTGCAAATATTCTCAGTAGCTGGTTATGGCTTAATACTGAGAACATAATCGTCATCATTTTCATTATATTGGGTGTTTTTTGCTGCATGAGATCGATAACTATAGTTTGAAATTTGAGAATGGCAAACTGTGTTGATATTTCTGTTCAGTGATGTTTGGTAGGTCATTATGAATCGTTTAACGTAAGGTACTTTGAAAAAATAAGATAAAAAAATCCTAAAAAATGACTTAAGTTTTCTAATTCGTTCAGGTTACACAGTGTAGAGTGTGAATTTCTGTATCCTCATGTCAAGGTCACACCAGTCCTTCAAAATCCACATTATTTTATAATTATTAATATCATTTCATTTAAATAACTTTTAGAAATTCCTCTTCGAACATCTCAAATCCCCATACTTGAGCCGCATAACTTTATGTTGCTCGGGTGGCAGTTAGCTTTGTTTTATTTTTGGTTAGAAAAGTCTTTCAAGTTGCATTTATACTATTTTTTCCAGGCAATTTTTGTTCTCGCGTTTTTTGAAAATTTGCTTTGGTATACAGGGTCCGATACTCGAAGTATAAGCAACTTCAGATTGCTCGCGCAGCTCATGCACGGGCATCAGCTATCTGTTAGTTTGCTAACCGACGGGCGGAAGTATTTTGCCAAGAATAAACACACAAAAAAATCAGTAATGGACTTCAAACGTAATAGTAACAATCAGATATTGTTCGTGAGCTCGAGCACCTCAAAGTAAATAAATTTTGTGGTTTATCGCACCATTACTCGTTACAATGATACTGAAATCCCCGACGAAGTGCCAATCAAATGGCGAAAGAACTGAAAATATCTAACCGTAGCATCCATCACATAGTGAAAAATTATCTCAAATCCAAGCCTTACAAGATCCAAAAGGCGGATGATCTCACACCAAAGCAGCAACAAGTCAGACTTGAGAGAGCGAAGGAGTTGCTTCGCTTGGCCGAAAGCGGTCACTTTCCGAACATTGCGTTTTTTGACGAGAAAATTTTTCAAATTGAGCAATTCA
Organism: Anastrepha fraterculus; assembly: GCA_037575425.1. Classification (NCBI taxonomy): domain Eukaryota; kingdom Metazoa; phylum Arthropoda; class Insecta; order Diptera; family Tephritidae; genus Anastrepha; species Anastrepha fraterculus. Next base: position 352,427 of record JAYXIM010001881.1, read on the forward strand.
TAAATTTCCAAATTATTTTTATTACTGATCATTCATACGAGAAGTGAGTCATCGATTGGCCACCAGGACGCAGTACCCGCCACAGTAACCGCAGATGGGCGCCCTTTAATCGTTTCCATCTAGCCTGGCGTCAAGGTAAATGGGGAAATATTGTCGGGAAAGTATTCTGGAGGTTGCTTTAAAGCCGTGGGCAGACAAACATTTCTGTGGCAGACCATGGATGTTTCAACAGGACTCGGCACCGTCTCACCAAGCTCGATTGAACCAAGAAGGGCTAAAAAACAACGTTCCGAACTTCATAACGTCCACACCAGACGTGAATCCGATGCATTATTCTCTTTGGACCATTTCGGAGAGCAAGGTCGTAACTAAAAGATTCCCCAGTTTCGATGCGCTGAGAAAAGCCATTGTCTGCGAGTGGGCCAAAATACCTGTAAGTCACAGTTGGGCAGCTTGCGATTCGTTTCTGGACCGTTTCAAGGCCATAGTCACGGCAAAAGGTGGTCATATCGAGCAAAAGTAAATTTATTCTTAATTTTTTATTATTTTCACAAATTTTTAAATTTGAATTGAATAAAAGTAATTTTCCAAACTAAATTTATGGCCTTTTTAATGGTTACGCATGGAAAGCCGGACCCTGTTCATATATATATTTATTCATTTACTTAAGCCACCAAACGTAACGCTACTTTTTACTAGCATTATCCGTCACGTGGGGTCCTTTATGAATCTATAATTACCTATGATATTTAAGATTTTATTATTAACTTTTTTACATATATTTTAAATAAAAAACACAAACGAAACACATTTATTCATATTTAAAGTAAATTTACAAAAGAATCCATAATTCATAAAAAGTTCAGAGGTAACAAATTCATATATATTTTATATATATAATTTTCAAGTTTTTAAAACTAAAAGAGGTGTTAAAAAAAAAAATATTGGAAAAAGCAACAACAAACATAAAAATCCCATGGCACAAATTGAACTTTTTTTTCAACGCATTCCATGAAAAATGTTTTGGCAATCACTTGGACAAATAGTTTTTTTTTTTGGAATGGGCACATGGTTGTGTATATTTTCTGTCTGAATTCGGAGGACTGAATTCACATCTACGCTGTTTTCGTTCTGGTTCTGGAATAGTCTCTTGTTTGTGACAAACGCTGAATGATAAAACCACCTCCCGGGAGGATTTTGTGCTTCGATAAGCACAACGAATTTCAATCGGGGAAAATGACGAAGGTTTAACGAAATGCTTCCATTTTATATTCTGCTCCATATAGGTACAAATTCTAGTTATTATATGAGCATTTAAAGTATATAAAATCAAAAAAAAAAAATCAAAATATATAAAATAATTTGAAAACAGTCGCGAGAATTTTTTGTATCTTTTTTCATATTTTATTGTGACTTAAACTACTCAACCCTATATGAAATGTGCTTACAATGTATCTATCAAGTGAATTATCATTAGCCACTTGTTAACGCTTGGCGAATCGAAGGCGCCTAAAATATCCTAAACGATGTTATGTGTAAAAAGCATCAAAACATTGCTGTTCGACGAAGATTATTTTTTCAAAGAATAATTTGTTTTTTGTTTGTTTTTGTTTCCTTTATTCTTCATTTAACATAATAAAGTATGCACTCTTTAGAAACATTAAATTTATGAGCAATTTGATTCCAATGTTTTTCTCTTGTGGGCTCTTTGCTTTGAATTTTTGTTTCTAATCTGAATAATATCTAAATATTTGTATGCGCAGAATTTATTAGTTAATTTATTTATATACATATGCACATATTTTATATATGTATATAGGTAATGTATTTGAATATATGAATTGAGAATGGTATTCTGCCAATTATATCGATCCTCAGCCGTTCAACGAAAAAAAGGCTAGGAACGAATTAAAATTGTATGAATTGTTTCTTAATCAGATTTATAGTTGTCGCTATTTCATTTCGTCTGTATATTTCGTTATTTGCACTTTGTCTGATTGGGATTTTGTTGTGTCCGTATAATGGTCTATCTGGACTTTTAAAAATTGCCTGAATTATGTATTGTCGGGTGCTGCCATACATACATATCCTCTTATATATACGCGTAATTCTTTTTTGCACAAATGCATGTAAATACTTCCCTTTTGTATTACCAGAAGTCGTTATGTGCTAGTCCTGCACAAGTGAGTTGTGTTTAATCAGTTGTCTACCTTTGTGTTTCTACGTTGTCATCGTCACACAGTGGGAGCGGCAAGGTGTGTCCACTTCAGAATAGTTTTACTATAAATAAATATCTGCGTATCAAAAAATGTGATGAGTGAGATAGAATTCAAGGAGGACATTTCCATTTTCATGAAATAATTGTTTTATTCTGCTCGCCTGTGTTAAAGTTGGAAAATAGGTGTGGCTTGAGAGCTTCTAGCCACCACAGTGGTCAATGCGGTTGTACATGACACATCTGCGAAAAGTCTGTCGTACGATGCCTTCTGGAGACATCAAATATCAAAATTGATTGGGAAGAAAATGTGATTTGCTAATAACAGTCATCTTCTGTCCGTAAGCTCTAGCTCCGGAAGTGCATAAATCATATATGAAACATATTTGTCTAAACTGTAAAAATAGCATGATATTAAATGTCTTTTTTTTTTTAGGGCAAATCTTTATAATTTTTTTTTTGTACGAGGGTCGTTTGAAAAGACCGCGCAAAGTTAGAGAGATGGAACCACTAACCACTAGCTTATATTTAGTTGGTAGCATCTTTTGGAAGATCTCGCACTAAGTTTCAGCCGGATCGGTCTGTTTATTTGTGTGCTCGCATTGCTTTGAATCGAGGAAGCCGAGTATTTCCTAAATTAATGGAAATAGGGTTCCAACTCGATTCACATCTCTCTATTCTCCAGACTTTGATATCTCTTAGAGTTAGTTTCTGCATGCCAGAAAATCCATGTTGATTCCTCTGGCTTTGAAGAATAGCACTTCTTTGTAGTATAGAAAACTACAAAGTTTCCTTATTAAATACTCCTCATTCAAAAAGTTTATAATACAAGTTTATTCTTTAAAAGTGATTTTACCTCTTTCAAAATACTCCCCATCAACAGCAACTCACTTATGCCAGCGTTTGTTCCAACTCTCGAAACATTTCTGGAACTCTATTTTCGGTGTAACCATCAGAGCCACCTTCAATTTTTCCATTACTTCGTTTCGGCTGTTAAAACGCGTCACCCATAGGTGTTTTTAAATCCATCGTACAGAAAAAATCGCAGGGAGCCATATCAGGTGATTTCGAAGGCTGCTGGATGGTATTCGCTTCGTTCTTGGTCCAAAATTAACGCATAAAGATAGCACTGTGTTACCGTGTGTTATCATGTTGCAAAATCCACAAGTCGGTTTCCCACAAATCCTTTTTTGTTTGTCAGTGAACCGCTTCACGTCGCCCGAATAAGAGCATTTATTAAACTATCCCGTCTCATCGTTTAAATTCGTGGTGTGGACTATTGTTGTACTCCATAATCCATAAAAACCGTGTTCATCGATTTCCTTTTTGACTGAAAGCGACGTGGTTTTCTTGATCTTGGTTCACTTGGAGCTCTCCACTCACTCGCCTGATATCTGCCGTACTCATAAACCCACATCTCGTATCCAGTTATGATTCCTTTGATGAATGTTGGGTCAAAGGCAGTCTTAGAAATCATGTTTTTGAAAATATCAAAGCGGTCCCGTTTTTGTATGAAACTCCGGACTAATTTTGCGCAAACAAAACTATTAATTATAATGTCCTGAACGGAGCAAGTCTTCAACCAGCTCTTTCATGGTTGAACTGGGGTTCTTGATCAACTTTTCTTTCACTTTATTGATGCCGCCCTCGATGGATTCACGAACTCTTCTGAAGCGTTCATGTCGTCCTTAAAAAGTTTTCAAACATTTTTAAGATTTAAAAATTTTTTAAAACTATAAAGATTTACTCAAGCAGCATAATTTTTACAAATATCAAGCAATGGTGCTAAAATTTTGTTAGGAATGTTAATCACAGATGTGGCAACTTAACAAAAAAAAAGCAGAGTTGAAATGAGTTGACTCAGAGCGTTCTTCTGGGAACTTTTTCATCAAGTTGGTAGTTTACCATGTCTTCTTAGAATTTGAGTCAGGAAATTATTTAGTTAGGCTTTGGACAAATATGGTCTCTCTTTCAGTTCTTTCTTACTTTTTCGCCAATCCAGTGGCTTATCAAAACTTAAAGTGCTTCAAAAACTTCATATCGAGATTATTCAAGTGAAGTTCGTTTTTCGTAATCAAATGGAATAAACGAATAAACGCACACCCCTTTTAAAACCAATCGTCAGCTTCCGCGCTTGGCTTGGGAACCACCACATGATTGCCCCTGACAATAAAGCGAATGCAAAAAGCTCGGATGATGACCTATCCAAACATTGATGACCGGCGCAAACGACTATCAACTTTCTGCTTAGAAAAAAGGTTAACACATTCTTCCCTGGTACCAATAAAAATAATTGTTATAAAAGTATGTTCTTCACGCTTAACTTTTTTGGTTTCAAGTTCATTGTTTATGTGGTTAGTTCATTAGAACACATTAACGCCTTTCAAATATGCGCCGGCCAACGCTTTAGCAGAGCAAACAACAATTTTCCAATTACTGCACCAGCAACTTAGGCGAACCATTACAGTTTTTCCCCTACTATTTCGAATTTTTTATTTTGTTCAGGCATACAAACATATATACGTACATATCTACATAAACACTGACGTATCTGATGTGGAATATGCACCGTGAAAATTCTTAATGGGCAGAATTTTCTCACATTAGTGTTGTAGCGTCGCGCCTCATTGCATCGAAGCGCCAAACATTGGTCGATTACACGTAATTTGTACTGCACCTCCTCAGCTGTGATTTTGTTGCACTGAAAATAAAAACGTGGCAATTAGCATTAGTTTTAACGGCTGCCAGCCACCAGCAAAGCAGCGAGCCAGGCGCGTAAGTGAAGTGAAAGAAACGAAAGCCAAGGCAAGAGCTTCTGAAGTAAGCCAAGAACGCACATACATACATACATATGCAATCTATTTATATATGTATGTGTGCGTATATTCCATGAAGAATACATACTTGCAAACAAAAATGAAAGGAAAGGTAAGAATTTCCAAACGAGAAGTCCAAACGACATGCATTTAGTGGTTGAAGGAAAGTCATGGCAATGGACCTGGCAGATGGCAGGCGGCAGTCAACGGAGAATCGTGTCAGCGCTTTTCATTTCTCCTCCAATTAATTGATGTCTTCAATTAAAAATGCAATGCACGTTGGAACGCAGCACATCGGCGAGCGGTGCATGTCCCGGCAGTGGGCAAAAGAGAAAAGTAGGTGACCCATCATCATTAAGCATCATCAACTAGCGCTGAGCTGCCTGCCGTGAGGTGGTCGTCGTGTTCGATGAAGCAAAGCTTTCAATGCGAATACAGTGATAGGCATAGCATCAGCAGCTGCATCGTAAGAGCAGCAGACATGATTTTATTTTTAAATGCGTACACAACCATCACATCACCACATCATACATTACATCAATCCCGAGCCAGTCCATCCCAGCATGACGCTTCAGACATTCCATAAAACACAATTTGTGCACTAGCAAATCAGCGGCAATAGCCGCGAATCGATTGGATTGAGTGATAGAACTGCCATTGTCGGCCAGCTATGTTGCCGCTGCTGCTGCCGGTGCTACCAACTTACGATCGCCGCAGCTGCTGGCACTTGCGCCACTTTTACTTAATGAGAATGTGAATGGCATTGCAAGCAGCGTTGTGAGCCAACTGATTGCGATATAAAGGATGCAGGTATATGTTATATGTATGTGTGCTTGCATGCATGTGTGTATGTATGTGTGGATGGTTGGAAAATGCGAAGAGTAGCCACAAACCAGTCTATAACTTACTTTCATACGAATCGTCGTCGTAATTAACGCATCGACACATCAAGCGGAATGAATGCCACTTGATTTATTTATATGCATTTTCTTCTTCTCCCTGCCACTTTGCGAGTGCATTAGTCGATTTTCTTATCTCGTTCGCTCCATTAACCACATTCCTGGCACTAATCGATCAATTGTATTCCCTTTCTTCATTGCAGATTGATGATGCAGCCATACAGGTGTACAAAGATGGTGACTATGGCGCCTATCTGGATTTGGAATCCTCCCTTGCTGAGCAGGCGGAAGAAATTGAAGGTCTCAATTCTAGGTGAGTTCGCTAGCACACACACACACACACACACGCAGTTAATCCGCATTCTATAAGTAGAATATAAGAAAACTATGCATCTGCGCGCTTAAATTCCATTGGCGAAACTGAAACTTGAGCAGTTAAAGTCTTTTGTTCTAATTTATTTAATATTTTATGTAAATATTATTGCAATTTCTTGTAAGTTTCCTCACAAATGAGCATTCATGTTGGCGTTCGAATAGTGGGTGGTATTTTATGCCATTCAAGTTTTGCAAATTTCACACCTACATACAACTTTTCTTTGAAATTAAGTCGTTTGTGACTTTTGTGGCAGAAACAACAACAATAACTTTATTCATTTAATACGTGGTATATATGTCAGTAATAAATGAAGTGCTCCTTTAGAACGGTTTAATTAAGAGTATTACTCACCTGCGCTCTGTTGAAGTTTTTTTTTTCGTTTTTATTTGTGTAAAACAATGCCAGACGGGTTGTTAGTGTCATGATTACTCACAAAACTGTAATTTTTCATATGCATATGTCATAGAAGAAGCTTTGTATGTAGCATTAGAAATATAGTCATTAGCTAACAAGCGCAAACTTGATGCTTAGCTTGCGTAAGCTTCAGTTATAGTGTGCCCACCACATTGCGTGCATAACCAAGCTGGTGTTAGAGCGGTATGAGGGTAGGAGAGAGCTCTCAAGTGCATTTATTTGTGATTATAGAATTTCATAAGTAAATTTCTCCATGCAATTCTCCACAAAATAGTCTGTGTTCTCGAGAGTATATTTCTTTAGGAACAAAACAACAATGTGCATTGAGTCTCAGAGAACCCAACATTGCAGATGATGGTCGCCTGCTATCCTGAGACATTTAAAATAACTAAGAAATAAATATCACGAGAGACAGTTTTTGACTTAAGTATCAGATTTTATGCCGCAATATTTTAACTGTTAAATGGAATAAAACGTAAACAACAGATTGAAGCCGAACTCAAAATGAGAAAACAGCTCTTTTGCATACCCGATAAACCAAAAATACAGAATCTTATGTAATTACAGGGTGGCAATGCTAGAAAGTAGTAGCTTCGAATGAACATTCCGAAGTTGAGAATTGTTTTGATTGTACCGGTGACATATGGTAGGCTCCATGTGTCGTCAGGCTCCATGAATAAACAAACCAAAAGGAAGGGGAAATATTTTTTGTGAAGAAGAAGAGTAAGCGAAAGCAATTGACACTACTAAACACAAGTAATTACACAGACACACACGCACTTTTTTGCCACAGCGTCATCCACATAAAAAAACAATAAAAACTGTTTTTTGCAAACATCTAATTTCTCGTCCTTTTGTTTATTTTGTATTATTAAGGCGCATGACGTCAAAATTTGCCAAAATCGCGACAAATAAAGTAACTGCATCGGAAGATGCCATCTTCGGTATCCAATTCGCGGTGGAAGATAACTAGAAACTCCTTTTCTCGTGATAGCGCTTTCAAAATTCGCATTTTTTATCCTTTTCGGCAGTGATGCAACACCGGAAGAAACATTTACTGGATATTTTTTAAAGAAAAATTGGGAATTTTCAGTTTCCACAGCCCCTTTAAGCTATACGAACGCGCCTTACCGAAGTTAGTACTAGGTGAAAATAGTACTAGTAAAAATAAGCACAATCAGTATAAAATTCATAAATAAGCAAACAAATTTGATTTAAATGAAATTAAATCCCTGATACCCATAGTTTCATTTGGAAGGAAATTTGATGTCCATTTGCAATGGAGCAATCCAGAATGCATTCAGAGAATTTTGACTGATATTTTCTTTACCAATGGGTCCAAGAATGAAATAGGGTCTGGAGCCGAATGATGCTTAAAAGATAGTAATAAGTATCATTGCGCAATGGAAGGTGTGGCAACTGTTTTCCAAACGGAAATTTTTGCCATCCTGAAAGTAGCCGAAAGAGGAGATGGAGCGGGAAACAGGCTGGAGTTTTCAGTGACAGTCAGGCTGCACTGAAGACCCTGGAGACCGCGAAGCAAACCCCGAAGATTGCTCAAGAAAGTAAGAAGAAGCTTAATTCTGTCGCAAGACAAAACAGGCTTGTACTTATATGGGTTCCGGGACACTCCGGTGTTCAAGGAAACGAAATTGCCGACGAATTGGCCAACCGTGGATCAGCGGTGCCCCCACAGGGGCCAGAGCCAATAATCGGAATGAGTTCCGCAGGAATCATGCATTGGATGAGCGATTATGTAGGCAATCTGCATAAAGAACGATGGTCCGGTCTAGAACGTTGCAGAACTGCAAATTGTTTTGTGACAAGGCCGAACAGAAAACTGTCCAACTTTCTACTAAAACTTGGAAGGAAAGCCGTTCGGTTGATGGTCGGTATTATTACAGGGCACAACCCATGTTCACCCCATATGACCACCATTGGAATCATTAAGAACCTGATGTGGCTATCTTGCTTGGAGAAGTCGTATAGCACGGAGAATTTTCTCTGTGAGTGTCTAGGGTTTGCTAGAGAACAGCTACGAATTTTCGGTTCCGATGTCGAGAGAATGTGTAATATTCGTTCTCTAAAACTAGAGGATATTTACAGATTTGCCAAAAACCTGGAAAATTCTCACAGGACTAACTACCTTTGTCTCTGTGTCCATTCTTGTCTGTCTCTTTCTCTGATACTTTTCTTCTTTCCTCCTTGACTATCTACCCTCTTTCCAGAGCTCTAAATACAATGGGCTTTTTAGCCTGAGTGCTGCTCCTTGGCTCGACTTTTTCAAATTGCAATGAAAATTTTAGCACAAAAGTTATGAAGAACATAATTATAAAGAAATAACATGAAAAGTGGGTAAAACAAACAAATTAACAATTACAACATTTAATTTTTTATAGCTTAGAAAACAAAATTATGAAAAATATCACAAAATAAAGGCAGCACAATTCAATTTTAATTCAATTATCTACTTCGCCTCACATAGAAAATTAAAAGCTTGTTGTCCCACGACTCTTCCTCGCACCCACTTTTTATGTACTTTTCACATTTCCTTGTTGAAAAAACAGTTTTTCCATATCATTCATTGGCTTAAAACATAAACCTTGGACGAACTTGAATATTTAAATTTATAAATTGAAATTATATATATATTTTCATATTTGCACAAATTTTTATTAAAAAAATGCTTTGAAATAAAATAAACTTATGGCAGGTCGCGTACCCTTAAGGGGGGAAGCTGGTCTAGAGCGCAAAAAATGGGCATATTTTATGAATTTATTTTGACTCAACAAAGGAATCAATCGAAAAGCTGTGAAATAGGTTTAATAATATAGCTTTCATGGTACAAATACAAAATTTTTCGTCTGAATTAATTTCAAAATGGCCGCTGTCCAGCAGTTCTCCTAAGGCGCCTTTTTTTCTAGTGGGTCCATTGCCGAAGACGTAAACTCCTTAATTTTTGTCCTGGATCAAAAAATAAAATTTTTTTAGTTTCTATATAACAACAGAAAGAGACGTATTTTTTCGATATTTTGTTTTTTCGCGAAATGGTGCACGTTTGAACAAAAAGTTACAATTTTCACTATAAAGAACGACATAAAATTGTTGATTAAAAAAAAAACTATGTAATATAAATAAAAAATCCTACGTACGTCTCCGGAGAAAGGTATTTCGAATGTATTGTCAAAATTTCGTAAGAATCGGTAAAGATTTGTTCGAGTTGTGTCTTCGGCCAGTTTAAAAAAAGTGATTTCGAGAAAAACGCGTTTAAAGTTGTAAGTATTGTAAAATCATACCTGCGAGGCACTGCCGTCGAATGAAAAATTTGGGCATTTAGACATTTTTGCTGGCATCCTTCATTTGGTATATTATTTCTAAGACCCTAAAGCACCTTTTAAGACAAAAAAAAATTTTTCGATTTTTTCAAAATTCTAGACCAGCTTCCCCCCTTAAGCGTTGCATTTTTTATATACATATTAACGTATTTATATATATATGTACGTATGTATGTATTTGTGTTTAATATTGGACCACCCTGCAGATAGAAACGGTATACATTTCCCAGGAATCAGCATTTTACAGTTTGCTCAGAATCTTACTCATTTGTCCACTCAAACACACACACACACACACGTGTTTAAATATACTATATACGAGAATGCAAAAAAATACTTAGTATTCGAAAACCACTTCACTTTTGGGTATCAAATAAATAGCGTTAGACAGTGCGGCCACAATTGCCGCTGTCACAGTCACCACTGCCGTCATTGTCAGAACAATTAATCAACAACTGAATGAATCTTTGTGGCTTAGGTAAATCAATAGCGACATGGACATGTAACGGGTGCGCCAAACTTACAGAGCGCTTCGGCTGTGAAATCATCTCTAGCGAAGAGATTTATTTTTAGCTTAGTGAAGTTGAATGAACAAAATTGTTATACAAGGTGGTGCACAATTAATTACCCCATCGGAAGATTTATAATTTTTCCAAATAGCGCTATCAGTCATATTGGACACCCAAACAGACAAGCAGCGGAGGCCGAACAGTCAAAATAAGTCACTCAAATAAAGTCACTCAAAATCATTTTTTCTTTTTAGTCAAAAGCAAAATGGGGTGATTAATTTTGCGCCACCTTAGAAGTGTATGAAATCCGTACAGAACTATCGAGATCTCTTCTCAAGCAGAAGAAGCTTGATTGGCGCGATAACCACTAGCGCGACTTTGGCCGAAGTTAACAAAGCGCGCCAGTCGTTTCGTTCTCGTGATAACCGGCGTTAGTTGGACACACCAAGTGAAACCCAGTTCTGCTCCACCTGATCTTTCCAACGTAGAGGAGGCCTTCCTCTTCCTCTGCTACCACCAGTTGGTACCGCATCAAATACTTTGTATCCATTTGGACGACATGACCCAGCCAACGAAGTCGCTGGATCTTTATTCGCTGCGCTACATGTATGTCGACCTAAAGCTCATACAGCTCATCGTTCCATCGCCTGCGATATTCGCCGCTGTCAACGTGCAAAGGTCCAAAAATCTTGCGCAGAATTTTTCTCTCAAACACTCCAAGGGACGCCTCATCGGATATTGTCATCGTCCACGCTTCTGCGCATTCGAGAGGACGAGCATGATGAGAGTTTTATAAAATGTTAGTTTCGCTTGGCTAGAGGGGACTTTACTACTCGATTGCCTACTTAGTTCAAAGTAGCACTTGTTTCCAAAAAAGGGTCTCTGTTGCATTTCAAAGCTGACATTATTATAGGTGTTAATGCTGATTCCTATTAGAAGAAGTCTCCACCTAAAACGTTTGATAGGATATGAGTAGTGGAGGCATCATTGGCTCGCACTTTGCTAAAAATGCTAAAAACGGAGTCAACTCTACCGTCAGTGGTGAGCGTTACAGGTAAAAATACACGACTTTTTGCTTACTCACTTCCATATCGATTTTAAGAATGCAAAAGGATTACGGTAAGATGGTTCAACATTCCATATAGCGCGAGCATTCTTCGCTTGTTTCACCAATGGGTCGAAATTTCAGTGATCAGATCAACTTAGGAAATGGATTCGTCAATTGGCTGCCCAGATTATGTGATCAGATCAACTCAAGAATGATAGATTTACAAGGTTTGCTCTTTAAAAATGGTGAAAAAGGAAATTGTGAGGTGATTTTCGATTGCCACGTTACTTGGGAATTCTGAATTCCCGCGATCTGATGAATTCTGCACGATCATTTCGCACGTATTCACACACTCGTCCAATCAGTCGTTGTTCCGATGTAAACGAAGCGATATTGTGTTAATATTTTTCGTATATCCCCAACATGATCTTAGTGTTTTTGTAAACACATCCCAAGTGACAACAGCTCATCAGCTGATTCTGTCAGATTCGCTGAGAGCCGGTTAACGATCCGTTATTGAGCACACCTTCTCAATTGTTTTCACCATGAAATGAAGCCAAGGAATGGATCCGTCAATCGGCCGTCTAGATTATGTGATTTTCTCCTTTGGACCACTTTTTATAAGGGCACGCCGAGTCACTGAATTGACGATTTTTAAGCCAATATTTGCCACCATAAAGCTGATTATGCAAGAAAAATTCATATAAAACTGTGTAGTCTCCATTAAATGCAGTCCGGGTATGTTGGAAATTATTTATGAACACTCAAAACTGTTTGTAAGGCAATAAAGTTGAGGTACGTTTGTGGTAAAAGAAAGCTATATAGCCCGAAGAAGACACCCTTTTCAGGTATGAATGTGAATAGGAACAAATACAATAGAAACCTTGTAAGGTAGCCTGTTTATCTACTGATAAGAATTTGTTTGCCAAACTGCGCAAAAAGTTCAAGCTAAGTCATATTGCGAATTCTCTAATAATACGGCAATGCATTCATACAATTTTACATATACGCACACACAAAGTTTACGGTTGCTTTTCATAAACTAAATAAGCTAATTTTAAATTGTGATGTGAAAGCTAAAAATCTTATCAAATATAAGCGCAGAACGGGCATATCGACACCAATAACAACGATTCAATGCATTGCGTCTGCGAGTGGACCATGCCCACTTTGCAAGATACGATAAGTGGCACTCAAACGCACTTCAGTCCGCATTCCGCATTCCTCCTGCCCACAAACAACTTTGATTATTTTCATGATTAACACACCGATTCCTATAAAACAGCCAATGCGTCTGGCCAAGTTAGAAAGTGTGCAACAAAAACAGATTTATTGTTCATAGCCCGCAGGTATTCGGTGAATGTGCGCAGTTATCGAGTTGGCGAATTTTTTTTCTGTATTATTTTATACCATCTTATTTTTCTGTTTTGAAGAAAGTCATTGCCGATACTTGAGTACTCGTATTTATAGCAATTGTTGTTTTTGCTGCTTATGCACAATTTCTCCCTTCCTCTGCCTCGACCTCCGCCTCGCTCTCAGCTGCTATTGATGCTCTTGCTTGTGTCGTGGATTTTTATATTATTTTTATTTTGGTTTTACGGTTTAAGAAATGGCCAAGAAATTTGCCAGAACTGTCGAAAGTTGGCGATAAAAAGATAAGTAAGTGCATGCATACTTACAAATGTTTATGTGTGTGTGTACATACTCGTATGTGCAATTCAATGTGCACTCCTTGGCGGCAGTGTGCCAGTCCGCCAGCTAAAACTTTGAATGGCTAAATTTCACTTTCCGTTCTCTTTGCTTTCGAAGCGAGACAAACGAACGGACAGTTGGTCGATGGAAAAGAGTTACCGCTACTATCGGGCAAGACGGAGACAGGGCGAACGCAATTTACCTTGAACCCATTATGCTGCTGTTGCTGTAGCTCCTCGCTTGCATTTGGGCTTTCAAACACATGTGCAGCCACACAGACACGCAGACATTGCGGATGTCTACAAGACAGCGGGATCTTCTAGTCGAATGTTAAGACCCTGGCGATAGGTTGAAGCAGGAAGCATTCATTTCGGGTTTTTCAACATTGCATGCCAGCCCAACTGCAGTAGCGGGTAAGAAGAGCGGCTGTGCAACCCATGAAAGAAGAGGAGGCGAACTCCAACTGGCTAAATGGCTACCTGCGTGTGTTCCCGCCACTCGATACCACTGAATGGTAATGTGGCACTGGCTGTGGTTTCGAGTTGACATTCGATGATGAACAGCATGCCTTTGCATTGTTGGGTCTCACTGGGTTTCTGGGGCACATTAAAAGCTTCTTTCTCTCTTTTCGAGAAACGAAGAATTCGTTGATGTGTGGGTGTTTACTGTGTTTATGGCCAATCGCGGACAATGCTCATGCTACAAGTTGCATGTGGTCATTCGCAGTTCACTCGCCGGTTCTGCAAAGCAACTATGCGCCTTCTTGGCATTTCACTGGATTATTTGTGGCAACTGAAAGTGCAGCGGAAGGCAAGGTTGCTGAGGATAGCAAAGAAAAGCGATCGAATTTTAATAACTGCCGAGTGACTGCAAAATAATAATTAGTTGGTAAAAGTGTTTGCACTTGGAATTAATTACCAGCTGACACAATTTTCACTTCCTTTAAATATGAGCAGGTAACGGGAGAAATGAGGTGAACTTACTTTGAAGTGAAATTTAGCAGCTTATTATTTTCAATAAATCTTGAGTCCAATGAAGGTTGGGACTGATGGATGGCACTAATGGTTAAAAAAATATTTTGCAAAAAATAGCCAACAGAATTTTAACTATGAATCGGCACCGCACATTTTTGTTCTATAATTGATATTACTTTCCTTATACAGGGTACATTTTTGGGACCGTCTATTTTAAGATTTTAAAGTATAAACAAATTTTCATCGATTTTATGAAATATTCTGTTGTTTTATAGTAAAAAAGCGTCATCATCATCATTATTATTGGCGTGACGGTCCGAGTTGAATCTTAGCCTTCTTTAATAATTTCGACTAAGAATATCGATCCTCTAGCTTTTCAGTCCAAAGATCTTGGCGTCGTCAAGTATCAATCCTGGTTTTCCTTGGGCCACCCTTTTATAAGGCACATACAGCTTACTTTCGTTTGGTCCATCGTCCGCACATGGCCAGTCCGCTTAAGATGCTGAAACTTGATGTAGTCGGCGATATGGAAGTCGTTTAGCTCAGCTAGGCATTCATCGTTGTAACGTAGGCGACAGTTGACATGATCTATCCGCACCGATCCAAGTGTGCGACGTAGAATTTTGTCGCTCAAATGTGATAAGCTTTTCTTCATAAGTAACGTGCAGTGATAATACTGAAAATTAATAAATAAAGTTACTAAAATTAATACAAGGCCATATAGAGGCATCCTTTCAAAAACAATTTTATTCATGTGGCTGACTCTGCTAGCTTCGCTGGGTGCATCTTGTTACCTTAGTTTTCCACGATCTTAATAACAGTGCCTGCCTCTATCTCACCAATGGCTTGCTCGATATTCGCTTCAAGAGCCTCAATCGTTAATGAATTACTCGCAAGAAAGATGAAAGGCTGATTGGCCTGATGAGGGACATGTGAGGTCCTTTGTACGAAGCCAATTCCCACGATCTTGGTATGTAGCACCTGGCTATTATATCTTCGCAGATTTGTGCAGTTGGGCAGGTATGATGCCATCGGGACCAGGCGACTTGAAAAGCCGGAAGGAGCCAATGGCCCAAGCTAAGCAGCTAGCCACGGTGTCGATAACAGATTGATGTGATTCCAAGGCTGGTGCTAGTAGATACTGGATTTGTCGGAGAATAAGCGGCGAGGAATCACTAAGTTGCTTCTCGATTCGCCCCTCAGGTACCCCAAGGAAGCGCCGCTACTCCTCGAGAGTACTCGTCTAAAGCTTGAATACGCGTAGCAACCCTCAATGATTTCAAAGTTGATTTTCCAAGAGTCCCTCTGAACCTTCCTAATTTCGGACTTCCTAGATTCCTAGCCCTACCTTATACTGTTCCCATCCTAAGGGAGACTTAATTCTTTTAACCGTATTAAAAAGGCGTCGGCACGAAATCCTAATCTCAGTTAGCTGAGTTGTCCTCCAAGGCGTTTTTTACTTCCCAAGTGAACAAAAGTTTTTAAGAGCACTATTGCAAGCTGAGGTGAAAATATCCATTTACTACGGTGAGGTGAAAATATCCATTTTTACGGGAAGTAGGTGCAATAGAGTCCTGCAATATGTATCCCAGTCCATTCTTTTCAGGTTCCTGTGAGAGGATCTTTATGGACGGGTTTCAGTGAGAGAGAACTAAATATATCTATGATCCGAGAAAGAGTTCGCATTAAACACCCTCCAATCAGAGATTCCCTGGCACCTTCTAAGTCTTTTATAATCTGTATTGTATTTGTATTTTAATTACGAACAGTTCTCCTCAAAGGTAAAGTCCGCTTGGCGTCAAACCAGGCAAATACGTACAGTGGTGGACAGTAAATATTAAATTTTAGACTTACCACAAATGAAGACCAAAAAGCGGATGCTTCTGGTGCAACAAAGCTAACTTCCTTTAGAGCGATATTCTGGCCAATTGCACTAATCTCTAAGATCAAGATGACACAAGTTAAAAAAATAAATAAATAAAAATAAAAAATAAAAATAATAGAATAAAATATAATATTTAATTTTTAAAATTATTTTCCAATTTATTTCACTTTTCGGTTATTAGCATTACTTGAATCCCCAGTCTTTAATAAAGGCATCGTAAAAATGCATCTAATTTGTCTTAATTACTTCCACTTACTAGCAAAAGCAAAAGACGAAAATATTTCTAGCATTTCGAGAGAATTGAGACAGAAATCGCAGACATAATAACATGTTTGTCGCATGTTAAGTACAGAGGGAGGGGCAGACCACGAAGTTAATGCCACATGGCGACAAACATTCATACAACAACCAAACTAGGTTTGATGATGATGGTACCAGCTAGGGAGGAACGCGATTTGCGATCATCAGTGTTGAACATTGAACTTGTTCTAAACGTACACCATTACCACATACATACATACCACAGGGACAATATTTAGATGTCGCCGCTATGCAAATTGCAACACAAAATGCATTTAGAACATCGCGGTGAACCACAAGCACAACACACACAAAGCTGGTTTTACTGGATAGCTTTGGTTGAATGCACTGCCACACTGGCTTGCTTGCGTACGTAAAAAGTAATATAGCTTTTATGTTGCAAGTATATAAGCCACATGTCAGAACAATTCTGAAGGTCTCTCATCCTTATTGGCTATAATTTTTTCATGGAAATGGCTGGGAAAATTCCAGAAAAATGCCATGCAATCAGTGGATATTGACTCAAAAATTAATTATACAATTTTGTTTTTGAATACTTTTTTACTAAATAAAAACAATTATTTTGTGTGATAGAAATCTTTATTTTGAACTCTGCGCTCTCCCTTGCTTGTCTGCTTGCTTACTGTAGCTGTCTAATTCACAAAAATCACATTTGATTGACTAACAAGGCCATTTGCGAAAATTATAAACCTTCTGATAAATTTTGCGGCATTTATGTTAAAAACATGGAAATTTGAAAAAGGCGAGCCAAGAAGCACGGAGAGATTGGTAACGCATAAAACACTCAGGCTAAAGGGCCCCATTGTATTCAAAGCTAAGGAAAGTAAAAGGGTAAATAGTCAAGGTGGAAAGGCGGAAAGTAACAGAAAGATATAAATATGCAAAAAATCTAAAAATATCATCCAGTTTGAGAGAACGAATTTTACTCATTTTCATGACATCGGAACCCAAAACTCGTAGCCTTGCTCTAACAAACATAACATGACACTCACAGAGAAAATGTTGAGTTCTACTCGTATCCGCCTCCTCTAAGCAGTGCAGGTAAATCGGGTCCTCAATGATTCCATTCGTGGTCCTATGCTGATCCCATGGGTTAGGTGCTGTAATAATACCTATCATCAACCCAACTTCTTTTCTTCTAAGTTTTGCTAACAAGATCGTATAAAGCTGATTCTCGAACATGTTTCTCTACCACTCGTTCTGGACTTTTCAACAAGTACGATGTCAAGCAGATTGGTCTAAAACTTTTAGCGAGTAGACTTTAGAGAGTAGTCATATTTTCCTGGTTTTGGAATAAATACTATTGAATGGTATGTAGCCAAGAGCAAGACAAGCTGTGAAGATCCTTTTCAGCGTCTCAATTGGACTATCTCCTCCTGGATATATTCCGTCAGGTCCAACGGACTTGAAGTTTTCAAAGGAAGATAAGGAAAAGCTTATCGATTCTTCTGTCACTATCTGACTAGCAATATACCAGGTGTACCTGGAGGTTCCATCATCACTACTGTTAATATCAACGCTGCTTCCTACTTCGGAAAGCATGGGTTTCAAGAAAAGCATTAAACGTTTCCGATTTGGAAATGGTGTATGAACAGTCAGGTTTTCGAGTCGTAAGTCGACGGACCAATCGTTTGTGGACCTCTTCTGTTTTTGTTTTTAAAGCCTTATTAAAAAATTTTCTGGACCGTTCACAATGCTTTCAACATTCCACCAAGGACCCGCTTTCCTCTGTCTGTTTTCCCTGAGTGGGCACAGTTCCTCAAAGCAAATGATTAAAGTTCTTTACAATTTCTCAGAAGCATCTTCAGCCATTTTGATTGATGTGAATTTTTTCAGGTTCGGTATCCGCACTGCTACAAGCTTGCCATAATGTTCGATTCTTCAATTAGTGCATGACCAGGAGGAGTTATTCTCGAACTTCAGGAGCGAACAATTCTCAACCCATTTTTAAAAAGCGAAACAATTACGCAGGGCTTTTTTTGATTATTCAATGAACTGTTAAATTATTAAATCTGCACCTTTAAACAGAGAAATTGTGATTGTAGTCATCATAAGTAAATAGGAAAAGCTTGTAGATCTGCCACATTTGTTTATTTAGCTGATTTCAAGTCCTGTCCAAATTATTAATTTCTTTCTTGAATTCTCTTATATCGCCTTTCCATAGCTTAAAGCGGCGTATGGGCTACCAATTAGAATTATTATTCAGCAATCGAAGTTCTTAAACGGTCATTGAACCAAATTCAATTGGAGGGGTTGACGAGTAACGAACCGACTCGTAATAATTGCCAATTAACTGCTATGCCGGCTGATTTGTTACCGTAAAGCTGGCCGGATCAGCTTCTTTGTTTGCGTTTTCTATTTTCTGTTTTTGTTTTGAGCTTTCAATGCTTTCATATGAGACGGGCACACCTGTATATTTGTAACATAAATCTATTTATATGTATGAATGCATATGTATGTATGTATGTATGTACCTACTTGTAATTATAAATTTGATGCGAATTGACGCCTCTAACTAGCCCGAGGTAGCAATTCTTTTTGTCGTTTTTTTTTTTCATCCTTAATTTACTTATAACTTTAATTAACAATGGCTTTATTTTGTCTTTCCTTTTTTTTAACTTCTTTACAGTCGCAAAAACTCATTGGTAGTACGAACACAACTGAGCGTGCGGGTACATGCCATTATTGGTAAGTAAAACCACTTGGGACTATGTATACCTATGTTTAACTCAAATACAATGGTTAAAAAGAAACAACAATAAAAAAAGAAATAAAGAAACAATAAAACACCAGTGAAACAGCTGCTGTGGCAGAAATTCCCACACTCATTCTTAAATGCTGCCAACTGTTTACTGGATGTCGGTGTGAAGCAATAAACATTTCCAGCTATTAACAGGCGGTGAGCTGGCAGGCAGGTATGGCCCCCAACAACCACACACTAGGCATCACTCATTCGCCCGACAGTTTAGTCATATAAATTGACAACATACATGCAGATAGAAATATAAATATGTATGGTATGTTTGCTAATGGGCTAAAGTTTGTATTGGTTTTGGCTGGTAATAATCATCTATGCCACCGTCTTGCCATGCAAACAATGTAAATCTGTCAACATCACACTTGTATTTGGCCTTGATTTGTTTTGGCCATAAACTACTAGGCACAAACAATCATACATATGTACACCATTGAAAAATACGGTAATCTCAATAAAAGAGAGGCGTGCTACGCATAACAAAAGGCAAGCGAGCGAATTTCCGGCCAACTTAAATATGTGAATTGGATTAAAAACAAAATGAAGAAAAATATAATAAAATACAACAAAATACAGTAAAACTTAAAAGTAAAATAAATTTACTTTAATGTTAAATATAATGAAGAGATGATATAAAAAAATAACTATAATAAAAATGGATTCAATTAAAATAAATTTCCCAAAAGGAAAATATTTTCAAAAAAGAAAAAATACATTAAAATAAAATAAAGTGAAAATTAAAAGTAAAATTAAAGAAAAATAAAACAAATAATAAATAAAATCAAATGGAATAAAGCAAAATTGAAAGCTAAAATAAATACAAAATATAATGAAAAAATAAAAAACAAAATTAAAATTAATTTATTAAAAATAATAAAATGAATGAAATAAAATAACGTAAAGTAAAATTGAAAGGTAAAATAAAAATGAAGTATAATAAAATTAAATTAAATAAAAACAACTGAATTCAAATAAATTAATTTAAAAAATACATAAATTAATTAATTAATAATAAGTAAATAAAGCAAAACTAAATTAAATTGAAATAAATAAATTTAAGAAATAAATAATTAAGGATATATGAAATATAATGAAGGGAAATTTAAAAGTAATATAAATATAGAATATAATGAATACAAAAATTTATTGAAAAAACATTGTTTAAAAGAAATAAAGTAAACTAAAATTAAGTAAAAAATTGAGTGAAAATTAAAAAGAAAAAATATATAAAAATTAAAAAAAAATAATATAGGAATTATATAATACAAAACTAAAGGAAATTAAAATAAATTTATTTAAAAAAAAGGTAAATGAATAGGAATAAATGAAGTAAAATGGGAAAGTAAAATTTTTAAAAGATTTAATGAAAAATAATATAAAAAATTAAATAAAGCAAATATAAATTAAAGTACATTTATTTAAAAAAAAAAAAGTAAAAAAAGTAAAATGTGATAAATTAAAATAAAATTAAGTTCAAATTAAAAGTAAAATAAATGTAAAATGTGGTAAAAAAAATATATAAAAAGTTAATAAAACAAAATTAAATTAAATTAACACAAATTTATTAAAACATCAAATAAATAAGAATAAATAAAATAAAGTAAAATACATCATTTGCGGGAAGTGTTGATTTTCCTCTTCCATTCGAAAAAAACGGCGGCTGAAGCGCATCGAGAGCTACCAAAAGTTTATGGAGATGCTGCTTTAAGTGAAACAACGTGCCGAGATTGGTTCCGTCGCTTCAAGGACGGCGATTTTAATGATGACGACCGTCCGCGTGAAGGAAGGCCAAAAACCTTCGAAGACGCTGAATTGGAGGCATTGATCGATGAGGGTCCGTGCCAAACGTAAAAAGAGCTTGCTTCAGTATTAGGAGTTACCCGCCAATCCATTTCCAAGCGATTGCATGCTTTGGGAATGATTCAAAAACAGGGGACTTGAGTTCCTTATGAGTTAGAACCAAGGGATTTTGAACGTCGTTTTTTCGCCTGTGAGCAACTGCTCCAGCGGCAAAAAAAGAAGGGTTTTCTTCATCGCATCGTGACGGGTGATGAAAAATGGACAGCAATCCAAAGAAAAGAAAGTCATGGGGACTGTCCGGGCATGCTTCTACGTCATCACCTTGGCCGAATATTCACGCTGCGAAGGTTATGCTATGTATTTGGTGGGCCCAAGTTGGTGTAATTTATTATGAACTGTTAAAACCAAGCGAAACTTTCACTGGGGATCGGTATCGACTTCAATTGATGCGATTGAGCCGAGCACTGCGCGAGAAGCGGCCGCAATACGCGGAGAGGCATGAAAAAGTGATTCTACAGCATGACAACGCTCGGCTTCACGTTGCCAAACCAGTTAAAACCTACCTGGAAACACTGAAATGGGAAATTCTACCCCACACGCCATATTCTCTAAATATTGCGCCTTCCGATTATCACCTGTTCCGATTGATGGCACATGGTCTAGCTGACCAGCAGTTCCATTCATATGAAGACATCAAAAAATGGCTTGATCCGTGGATAGGCTTAAAAAGATGAACAGTTTTACCGCGACGGTATACGAGATCTACCAGAAATATGGGGAAAAGTAGTGGCCAGCGATGGGCAATACTTTCAATGATGGGCAATTCAGTGTAACCATTTTTTTCGAATAAAGGTGTATGTTCATCAAAAAACAGCGAGAACTTAGTTGCGCACCTGATAAATAGCATAAAATTAAATTAAAATAATTGTATAAAAATAAATTAAATAAATAGATAAAATTAAATTGAATCATACCGAAAAAAACTAAAATAAAATAAATAAGAAAAATAAAATATGAAATACGGAACAATCGAGGTTGAATAAGCACCGCCTTACCTCAACTCCCCGATCGAGTGAACACCATTTTTTTCAGTGAGTACTCAGGACGGAACACACAATTTTTTCTGTGCATTCCGAGTACTCTACGACGGAACCTTAACTATTAAATAAAGCAAATATTAAATGAGGTTAGAATCGTGACAACCTTTGCCACAGCTTTCGAATGGGCCGAAGAAAAGATGAATTCATTTAAAAATTTACCTGCTTTTCGAAATTTTAGAGATGCAGCTGTACAGGAGTATCTTAAGAGAAAAAGACAAAACAAGTCTTTTTGAAAAAAAAAAAAATTAAATTATACAAATTTTTTAATTGAGTATTCTTTAATATTTCCAATAAAGTGTGTTTTTTTAACGAATGAATTAAATTCAAGGTCTTAAAATTCCTGATTTGAGTTTTATGGACAGCCTTGGTAGAGTGTACAGGTCTTACACGAACTAGATTGCATTATATAAAAATAAAATAAGTCTAATGTCTAAGTCTAAAAAAAAATATAATAAAAAAATAAAAATAAAATAATAAAAAATAAAGTAAAATAATACAAAATGAAATGAAAAAAAGAATAAAAAAACTGGACCTAATTAAATTAAATTAAAACGAAATAATTTGAATAAAAATAAATAACATAAAAAATAAATAAATAAAAATAAGAAATACTAACTAAAACGGAAATAATCTAATAATAAATAAAATTAAGAAGCTGCTGTTGATTCACCACTTCTCTGCTCGGTAGAGAGTTCCACTGTGTGCCAAGCGATGCTCAAACAGCTTTGTTTTAAGCGAAATGCTTAGGCCAGTGCTTCCAAGTATAAATAGGGATACTTTACGGATTATATTTATTCTTACCGAATTTAATCGTTCATTGCCCATTTGTATATTTTTAGAGGTATTTTGCCTTGCTCGCTTTCCTTTGAGCACGTCAAATTGCCTCACAAGTTTTTTCTTTGCAAACTGTCAGAATAAAAATAATGCGATGCGGCCAAATCATACGCAACATTAGATTCAAGGAGAACTTTTTGCTACTCGCTAGAGGGGTTGGTGAATGGAGAGCATTGAATAACAGTAGAATATCAAACCACAGAAGCAATACAAAGTTGAAATATAATTTACAATATTGCGCTCGTAAAATGTTTATGCAAGCAAAGAAATATAGTATAAATACTGTTGCATACAGGGTGCACAAAACTTTAACAAAATATGAATTAATGAAGTCGCTGTTTTCCCCCTTGAAATTTTGGTTGTCATCACAACTCATGCTGTGCTCCGTTTCGCAAGTTTGTGCAAACAGTTCACTAGCCGAGGCAGTTCAACTAGAATTAGCTTGATGTGGCCGAGTGAGTGCCATTCAATTCTGGAACATCAAATCGCCGGCGACCTCTACAACTTAACATTACACGTACCAACCCGATGAAAACTTTAAGTTAATATTTTGAACTATCGACTTCCACGGTCCACTTGACTCTTCTATTGAAGGCAATCGATTATCCGCTTTGTTAGAACAGCTCAAAGTGAGCGTTTATGACAGCATAAAACTTGACCAAAAAATCAAAATTTTTAATAAAATTTGCGAAAAAATATTATTATTCACAAAATGTAAGATTGGCCCAAACCCAATTTTTTAGTTTTCGCAAAACTCTGTTTCTTTCTCTCTCTTTTAATGCTTTCACTAGCATTCGTAAATATATGCTCGAACTCTGCCTAATATCGCGCATGCAACCCCATATACCTCTTATACAAAAAGTTAACTTATAGAAAAAATGGCGTCAGATTAGTTTCAGCAGTAAAGCTAACCTCTCTTCGAGACAGTTCTCTTGGGGCATAAGTACCGTTAGTATGTTATCAGCCATCTTGGCGACGCGAATATGGAGCTTCGTGTTTACGATCTCCCTTTTTTGAATGGGTCTGCTAATGTCGAGGTAGAGAGCGATAATATTCGCATAGCATAAAAACGATTTTCGAGATTAAGATCACCTCGATATTAAGATACCCTCAATCATAATAGAAATATTGGCTTTTCTTTTTAATATCGAAAGGAAAAAACATTATTTGTGGATTAAATTTTGGATTAATTTTTTAAAAATAAACTTTCAAATCGATGGCGCTTTATATATCTTGGCTGTTTTAACAACTTTTTACTACAATTAAAAAAATTTTAAGTATACTTCGGTAGTTAGGAATTTCAATTAATTCTGTTCTTATGCCTCTTTGCCGCTTTTACAGAGAAACTACTCTCCTCCGAAGGCAGCGAATTGCGGCGTGCGCTCTTTTCGTTGAAGCAGGTTTTCCAGGAGGATAAAGACCTGGTGCATGCCTTTGTGGCATTGGGCGGACTCAATTGTCTCGTGCGTGTCGGTAATGGAGCCGATCAGAATTATCAAAATTACATCTTGCGTGCCTTGGGCCAGGTGAGTAGCCACTCATAAGTGAATAAATTCTCGTACATATCGACAGCTCTTGTTGAATTTTCATTCTCAGGTATTTCGTTTACTTTGAAGCGTTTAACTAGTCTGATCAGAGTTAAATGCCACATTTTATTTACTTGGCAATGCCAATTAACCGCATTCATTATTATTTTTCAATGTATCATTACTTAAATATTTTTTTAATCATATTTTGAAGTCTGCTTACATACATACACTTCTGTGCTTACATTATTTGCGGTTCCTTGCCAATAACAGGTGATGCTCTACGTGGATGGCATGAATGGCGTGATGAAACATGAGCCCACAATGCAGTGGCTGTACTCGTTGATTGCTTCGAATTATCGCTCTGTGGTGAAAACGGCACTCAAGTTGTTGTTGGTGTTTGTGGAATATGCTGAAACGAATTGCTATGTCCTGGTGAATGCCATTCATGCAGTGGACAAGTCACAGGGCACACTGCCATGGTCGAATCTGATGAGGTAATGTATTGTTTTTGAAATTTAACCGTTATAATGTCAATATTTTGACTCATAATTGGGGCAAGTTAAGAATTTGATTGCGAAAAAATGCGGAATCTTTTTTGGCAAAGAATTATTTTATAATTTTTTATAGTAATGATTTACTCGTCGAATAAAGAACTATAAGTAAGTGTGGGTGGAAGAATTTTGAAAAACTTAGTTAAACTACGTAAAGTAAATTTTGGAGGTTTGTTTACCAAACTCGCATCGATTTAAACTTTCCCACCTTTAGGGTAGTACTAATTTCAGAGCTGTGAAATTTCGCCAGCAATATACATTTAGCTTGCCGTGAAATGTTGCTAACATCATTGATTGTCAAATGAGAAGAAACGACAAATTTATGAGCATCGCCCCTGAAGCATTTAAAAAATTTTAAAGATGAAGATACTCGAAGACGTTTCACTTAAAAATGCCATATTTTCGGAGTATTCGAACTCAGACACTTCACTTGCAAACGAACTGTCAGTTTTCGCTAAATTTTAAATGACTTGCGCATTTTAAATAGGTGCGAAAAAAATGTTGCTGGCATCATGTTGCGGGTATGTTGGGCGGTGTTTTCACAACATGAACTGAGTACTGCTTTGCTCTGAGATACATATGAGACTTCACGACAATACAATTTGCATGCATTAGGCAGCAGTTTCACGTGAAACGAGAATTTAGTAATAGGCTGTTTACTCAAAGATAGTAGAAAATGTTCATGAATAGTTTATTGCGATAAAGCAGTTTCAACTCCATTTTCTAATTGCTCAGCAACGAGTTAAAAAGTTTAAGTAACACTTCATGCAACAGGCGTGGGAAAAGAGGCAGTGCTGCTTTGAATTTGGGAATGCTATTGTTTCCTAATTAATACAATACAAGTAAACTACAAAAATCGAAGCAAACCGCAAACCAACCACTGAACCAATTAAGGTTTGGCATTCCAAGGGGCATATTGACACCAGAGCAAAAGTAAACATCCTTTTGGGAAACCTGCGTTCGTTGTGATGCTGTCTGAGAGCTTGCCGTTCGGAAGTGCACATTAATGTAACACTAACACGAGTTCATCTATAGCAGTACCCTCAAAATTGTTATAAATCTTTCGATATGGTGATTAATTTAGCGCCACCTTGTATGAGCCACTCGCTGACTCGATTGAAAGTAGAAGTTGAGCTTGCAAGATTCAGGCTTTCGAAGCAACTTACCTCGGTATGGACCGCTACAATTATGCAGAATTCAGTGGACATCTTGTTAGCTCTGTTCATACTGCAAATAACCAAAATACGTCTGTCGGTTGTTCAGTGCAGGTTTAAATATTCTTTTCAGTGGAATTTTGTTTGACAAGTTTGAATTTATAGTCAAAACTGGGCCTATCAAAAGGGTGCTTAAAGACAGAGCGGTGCAAGTTCCAGAGAAATGTGGGGGCCTCCTGCGCTATGTCGCCTTCATATACATTCCAGGTTGTTATTAATTGTTTTTCTCATGCCAGACATTTTGTTTTATCTCGTTGAAACGCAATGACGCAAAATGACGGATGTTTTCACAAAAGACACTTTCTTTGTCACAGAAATCTCGAAATGAAAACCACACACTGAATTAATTTTAAGGTTGAGGACGCACACATTTTTTGTGCCTGACCGGCCTTGTAAAAACGGAGATAGCAAAATCGTAAAAATTTGGCTACCAAAGACCTTTCCCATTTTAATCTGTTATCTGAAGATATCTTTCGTTTCCCAACAACACCGTATCTTATCTCACAAATATTTATGTCTAAAAAATTGTTTAATGAAAAGCTTATCAATGGACGGACCTGCTCTCATTAAAGCAGTGGCTCTAATCTAATCATTGAACGCTACGAGAGTAGAATTAAAAATTGTATTTGTAGAAAAATATTTATTTTTATAAAAACATATTTACTTGTAAATAATAATTTTGCAAAATTATTATATTTTACAAGAAGTGGAAACTGTATTTTTACTAAATTATGACTATTAATTTTTTACAAAATTATTTTACAAATCATTAAATGCTACGAGAATAGAAGTGAGAAGTGAAATTTTAGACAAATAATTTTTTTAGTTTTATAAAAAAAATATTTTCTTGCAAAAAAATAATTATTTACAAAATTAGCAATGAAAATAGAAAACAATTGTTTTATCAAAAATTAAAAAAAAAATAATATTTTAACTATTTTTTTTTAATTTTCTTACAAAATGATTTTTTACAATATTATGGCTAGATGACTACTAAGTTTTTACAAAATTATTTTAGAAATCATTAAATACTACGAGAATAGAAGTGAAAAATAAAATTTTCTATAAAAAATTTTTTTTTTTTTTTAATATATTTTCTTGCAATTATTTTTTACAAAATTAGCTACGAAAATAGAATTTAAAATTGTATTTGTTAAAAAAATGTTTCATTTAAGATTTTCCAAGATTAATGAAACAATTTTAATATTTTAATTATTTTTTTTTTAATATTTTCTTGCAACATAATAATTTTTTACGAAATTCTTTTACAAATCATTAAACGCTACGAAAATAAATGTGAAAATTGGAAATTGAATGTGTAAACACATTTTTATCATTGCAAAATAATAATGTTTCA
This sequence comes from Anastrepha fraterculus, assembly GCA_037575425.1. NCBI lineage: Eukaryota > Metazoa > Arthropoda > Insecta > Diptera > Tephritidae > Anastrepha > Anastrepha fraterculus. Next base: position 380,051 of record JAYXIM010001881.1, read on the forward strand.
CAAAATAATTTTACAAATCATTTAATGCTATGAAAAGTAGAAGTGAAAATTGTATTTGTACAAAAATTTTTATTTTTATAAAAAATATTTTCTTGGAAAATAATAATTGTTTACATAATTCTTCTGCAAAGTTATTTTACACTTTTTTGAATTTTTTTAGAAATTTTTGTTTTTTTATATTTTTTCCAGAATCTATTTTTGCAAAATTATTCAAAAGTTTTCAGATTATTTATTTTACATCCATTGAATTTGCTAATTTTGAATGTAATTTGTTACAAATTTATTTTGCTGAAATTTATGAACTAGTGGACTTATTTCATTTAAAGCAGTCACTCTAATCTAATCATTGAACGCTACGAGAGTAGAATTAAAAATTGTATGATTGCTCCATCAGCTGGGTCAGAGATCGTATCCGTTCTCTGGTGCAATTCAATTCAACGTAATTCCCCTGCATGCAGCTAAACAAAATTTACCACGGCACTTGCGCTCAGCAACATTTGCTACCGAAGTGATTATAGCATACTTTTAGGCTGCGCTCTAACTACGCGATTACTTGTTAAAGCATTCTTTCTATTTAAGGTTTTATTTCATTTTAGTTTTAGTAAATTGTGTATTTGCTTCTTTGTTTAATATTTCTTTATCCTTTCTCGCTTGGCACAGACTTCTGAAAGACTACGACAACGCTGATGCTGAGCTAGTCATCTATGCCACTTCGTTGATCAACAAAACATTGGCTGGTCTAAATGATCAGGATAGCTTTTACGATGAGAGCGATTTGCTGGAGCAGCAGGGCATGGAATCGGTAATACAGCGCTATATGTCCAAGCCGGGCACAGATCTGGATCTACTAGATCAGTTGCAGCTCTACGAGGCAGTACTGAAGTACGCATTTTAAATCAATTTTTTTTAATTTTTATCCATATTTAATGCTATATTTCACACCTGCAGATTCGAGGATGGCGAAGCGGAGGGCATACGATTGCCCGAGAACTCATTGCGCAAGACGCAACGCCATCGCCAAAGTACAGACAAAGCGGAACGACGTAAGTCGCGACGTCACAGCACTGGCACCAGTCCGCATGTGAACAAAGTGATACCGTCACCAAAGAGAATCACACCCACCCACGGGGTGCTTGACGAGGACAGCTCAGGTTCAACGAACTCCGCTGAGTACGCGAATGGCGTTTTCAATGGCGAGAAAGGTGCGAATCGCTCAAATTTTAATGTTATGGAATAAATATTTATAAAGCGATTTTTTTGACGTTTAAGCAGGTCGCGATAGCGTCGGCGTCACACCCGGCTTGCGTAGAAGGCGTGAACGTGCCGAGCGGCATAAAAGTTTTCTCAAGGAGCAGCAAGAGGCTGTGGCGAATGGCATATTCGCCGCCCTGGAGCGACGTGAGGAAATGGGTGAGTATAGCGGGGGGAAAGGAGGGGAGGAAAAAGTTTGTTCGAGAAGTTCTGAGAATCAATCACAAAACAAAGTTTTTGAGCAGCTTAACTGTGAAGTTATGCGCTAAATTATTTTTGCCACACACTAACCAATTCAAATTCGTTTATTTTTATTTTTCTAACTTTCCAATTGTTCGCCCGTCTCGATTAACAACATAAACAAATGTGTTTCTCCATTTACTGCCTTTTATAAAACATGCGCTGTCAACATTGGATTTGTAAACTTTAAATTGAACACAAAAACAAAAAACAAACATCACTCATGTGCTTCCATCATTTCCATTGCTCTGTCATTTCCTCATTCATTGCGCCAATGAACAGGACAAATCGTTACCGCCATTCCGGCCACGGTGAAAATGGGCGATAGTCCACCAGAATCATTAAGTTTAACTAATGAAGCCACAGTTGGCTTAAACCAAAATCAAAACCAAAACAACAACAGCAACAACGGCATTCATGGCAATCATACCTCAAACAATGTTAGCAGCAACATCACAGCCAATGCTACTAACAACATCAATCTCATAAATTCCAACTCCAACTCCAACTCCAATACCAACACCAATACAAAAATCACCGGTACAACAACAACCAACAATCTGTGCAACACAAATAATAGCAACAGTTTGCTGAGTCCCACCAGACATTTGTTGGGCAGCAACACCATTTCTATTATTAACAACATCGCGCATACGAATCCGTTGAATAATAACAACAACAACAACAACAGCAACATAAAGCTGCAAAGTGCACCTGAGTTTTTGACCAAAAAGAATTTACTTATGGAACGTAACGCCACTGTGATTAACGGCATAATGAAGAATATACAACGCGGCGGTGATCAGTTGGATAACAATCACAACAACAACAACAATAACGCTTATAAGAAGTTCGAGAATGACACCAATCGGTTGAACAGCTTTTACAGCCAGTTGAGTACACCAAAGAATCAAAACCAACAACAACAACAACAACAACTGCAGCCACATCAACAACAACAACAACAACCGCCAATAGCAACACAGCTGCAGCACCAAAATTCAATTCAAAGTCCCACCATCCAGACGGCACACAACGCCTTGGCTGCGGTGTTGAGTCCCAAAAAGACCCTAAATGGCTTTGACTTCACCCAAACGACGCCCAAAACTCCGCCCAACACTTACGAATACAATCTGAAGCAAAATATGACACCCCTAACAAGTCCCTCGCATACAATACCCGAATCACCAGTAGCAATGGAGTGCCTCTATGACACGCCCCCTACACCCATCACTCCGAGTCGTGCGAGTCCCTTCACTCCATCTACCCCCAGCAAAACACTATCATCACCGCAAACGCCATTTTCGAGCGACTTCACACCAGAAACTCCGTTGTCGCCCGTTGTCAACGCGCCTCAGCCGAAGTTTAATGCGCGCGTAGCACCGCCACCACCTCCTCCACCACCGCCACCACCCGACTTGTTGGGCCACTATTTTATGATGCCCCCAACGCAATATCGTCTGCCTTCGCCACCCCTCGCCCCAACAGCGGCCAGAGCGATTGACACTTCGACTGACCTGATTTCCGCCAACTCGGGTGAGGTATTAACCATAACGGGTGAGTACCAAAGTTGTCCCCATCCCAACATTTCGACCACTGTTACTTCATCATTTTAATCGTGCTGAAGAGCAGCTTGTGCGGTTCATCCATGATTTTTCACCACCTTCAATCTGTTTTGGTTTTTGAAGCCTTCTTTTCTAAATGCTTTGTGCCAGTCTACTTACGTAAAATCTACTATTTAAATATCAAAATTGTTTCTCTGTTCCTCTGTTCTCTAAGATTTTGTTATTTTTTGTTTTTGTTTATGTGTTTGGGTGACTAAATCTCTTACTGCATACTTCATACAGAATCTGACAATGAGGACAAGAAATTGCTGCAGCAGCTGAAACGCGATCATACAGTGAAGGATCTGACGCAAAAACTAAGCAACATGCCAATGAGTCCCACGCATGAGGAGAAGTTGCAAAATCGCATTGTCGGCGACATGTCGGGACTCATATCCAAAGCCAAAGAGGGGCTTGCCAAGAGCAAAAGTAAAGGCGAGATGTCGCGGTAAGTTCACTTCTACTTTTATTCCTGATCTGTACACAAAGCGAACTTGACTTTGTGGCCAACTATTTCTGTTTCGACTCCTGTAACTATTTCTTAGATTTACTCGGTAGTAAACTCATTTAATGCTGTATATGTGGAAATATTAAAGAGTTCTTCGAAAGGGAGAAACTTAAGCAAAACCCAATTAATTTATTTTTTAGAGTTAGTTTGATCTTTTATTGGTCTCTACACAAAATTTCTCACATGTGGACTGAAAGTTTAAAATATCCCGACCGGCAGGGAATCAGTTGATTTTATTAACTTGCACTTAAGTTGGGATCTTTTCGGTGATTCGTCTCACTGGCACAGGAACATTCAAGTGTGAATATGTTGGCCGAGTTTATCCACTTTTGAAGGTTGCACAGACTTTTAGGCAGGACAGGACGAGTTAGTGTCTTGTAGTTTCAACGAAGTACTCGAACCTTCGGTGGTATTTTTTAATACGAAATTGTTGCGTCTTTATTTAAGAACCCCACACAAGTCTTGCTCCAAAATAAGAATAGGTATTTCTAGTAAAACCATTGACATTGACAATTCCTTGCGTGGAAAGGCAAAATTCCTTGCTATGAATATGCAGTCTGCCTAATAGAACTTGAACGTCATAACAAAATGCATTGTATGGACTTGAAATATTAGTTACTTATATACTCAATATATTCAATACTTTATAGTCAGCACCATTAGCCTTACATGTACCTCGGTGGTTCCTGTCCCGCAAGAAATCTACTTGGCGTTTATCGCTCTTAATCACTTGCCCGCCAACTAGAAGAAAATGAGGGTTGTTTTCATACCCAAGGCAGGGAGGAGGTGCCAAGGACTTTAGGCCTATAAGTTTCACCTCATTTATCCTGAAGGTGTTTGAAAAATTGATTGATTATCATGTCCGAGAGCACATCGAATCCAAATTATCTACAGCGCAACACGCTTACCTGAAAGGGAAATCCACGGAATCAGCCTTACACGAGGTCGTAGGAACTGTGAAAAATTTCTGGAAGGCAAACAACAATTTACTTTGGCGGCCTTAATATATATAGAGAGTGATTTTAATAATATTAGGGCGGAGTCAATTGTCAATGGGTTAGATAGACTAGGGGTGAAAAGGCTTATCTGTCTCTGGCTCTCGTCCCTGCTTGGTTGCAAGGAAGTTAATGCGGTGGCAAGAGGGGCTAAAGCCACTAGATTCGTTCACAGGGGAACGCCGCAGGGAGGTGTCCTTTCGCCCCGACTTTGGCTAGTTGTAATTGACGAAGTTCTGATAATGCTAAATAAGGGTGGGGTTAAGGTAGTAGCAAACGCCGATGACTTGGTCCTAATGGTATCGGGACCGTTTCCCTCAGTCCTGGCTGAGATTTTGGAAAGGTCACTGGCTGTTCTCAGTTGCTGGACTACCACCTGCGGCCTCCGAGTCAACTCTGACAAAACGGTGCTGGTGCTATTACCAGAAAATATAAACCTCCACCTTTTTGACTTCCCAAATTAAACAACCACGTTCTCCCGCTCTCATCGGAAGTTAGGTATCTTGTAGTGATACTGGAAGCTACACATTGAAAATCGGGTAAAGAGGGCCGGTATAGCCTTCTACTCCTGCAAATCTCTATTCGGTTAAAAATGGGGACTCAAGCCACAGGTCGTGCTGTGGATGTACAACGCAGTGGTTTTGCCAATTTTAACATATGGATACCTGATTTGGTGGGAAGCTCTTCGGAAGGGCTATAATATCACTAAACTGGGGAGGGTGTAAAGGACTGCATGCATTGGCATCACCGGAGTTTGTAAAACTTGCCCCAGTGCTGCCCTGAATGTCGTTTTGCACTTACTTCTCATCGACTTTTACGTTAATTCCATCGTAGCTAAAAGTGCAATGAAGTTAAAGGAGGCAATCTCTCAAGGGACATGGTATTGGTCTCAGACACGTCCTACTCGGTCATCGGCATCCCTCTGACCGTTGTTAATTTCCTATTTCCATTAATTTTGGGACCACAACAACCGAGGCATGAGCTGGTGCTTTGCTGTGACGGAAAAGGAAAACCACTTGACTTCCTCGATTCAAATGAACGCCAAACACAAATAAATAAGTATCTTCCAAGAGATGCTACTGACTAAACATCATCTCAATATGCTCCTGTAGTACCATCTCTCTGACTTATTACTGACTTTTCAAACGACTCTCATTACTCAGTGAGAGTTTTATTTAAAAAGTCAAGTTGCTTATCAACAGTCTTATAGAACCAACATTCATCCCAGTTAACATTTGACAAATCTTAAGTAAAGAATCGGCAAGTGCCCTTAAATAAACCAATTCGGTTCTTCCTAAATGGAAGATGACTCCATATTTGTTACTTCTTAAAAAATTATGTAGAAGAGTAGTTCGGCATGCGGTGTTCGGTGTTCCCTCGTTCGCCCTACGTGCAGGTCTATGTTACAAAGACAGTTTCATGCCCTCTTCGAATGAGGTATTCTCCATTCATGGCCTAAATACACTACTTTGGCAGAATGGCTATCGATTACTCTCCGCTTGGGAATCACATCAACTGTATGTAAGTGGCATTGTATGTTTGCTGTATTTAACTTTTCACGCCCGTGCCCACAAATAAATTCAGTTTTTAGAGAATTATAATTACCGCCGACAATGGAAAGAAACAATTTTATAAAAACTTATCTACTTTATAAGTAACATAGAATCCCTCATCAAGTGAAGAGAAGTACACATTTTGTAGAATTGGATGTACTGTTAAAACTATTTCCGATTTACAAAGCGTAAACAAAACAAAAAAAAATGTATTGAGAGGTTTAATTCTTAAATAACAATTTGTTGCTCGATTTAGGCATATTTGGGCGCATATTTCTCATAGGTAGCAATGTATGCCTTTTGTGCCTCGTCTTTGGACAGACCCTTGTGCTGGTTCCATGCATCCCACTTGGCCTTGCCCTTCAGATCCAATGCGCCGGGCCTTTCAACGTTCACATCACCAACTGTGGCTTGCTTGAAAAGACCGTAAAATTCCAAGAATTCCTCATCGCTCGGGCGCTTGGTGAAGGCTTTCGCTTTTTCGGTGGCGGTGTGGAACTGCGGAAGAGAGGTTCGTTTGATTAATAAGCAAATTTCACTTTCTAAATCGCGAGCAAAACTTCGTTGCTTGAAAATTACTCACATCCATAGTGACTTAGAGCTTTGTGATTGTCCTGGTATTTTGAGGGTGGCGTATTGTGGAAGGAAGCAAGAAAAGTTAGGAAATTGAAAGCCTAAGTATTAATTTATTTAAAAAGTTAACGCGCTTACCAATTAAATCGACCTCCAAACTGTTGCAGTTACTGTGCATGAATGGGACTCGGCCTACTTTTATAGAAAATATTAGGTAAAAATTCATTTCATAAAACCTTATCTGCTGCAAATGCTCGATAAGTGTGTTTTAATGTTTGTATTGGCCATTTTTTTACTCTAATTTTTTCAATTCGATTTTTTTCCTGTTTTCTTAGCTGTTTTTTATTTATTTATTTCTTCGGTTTTAATTGTTTTACAGCAGCGTGACAAAGTCCCCAGAAGCGTAAAACTGAGTGTGACTGTTATCGGCTATGCATTGCTGGACAGTAAATGCATTCAGTTAGCACAAAAACAAAGGCTCGTACATAAAACTTTTATAAATGTATCAGAATTGGTTACTAAACGCAAAATGTTGTTTTTATTAAAGTTTGACATAAAATAAAATAACCCAATAGGAACTGATGGACAGCGTTAGCGACAAGACGTTACAAAACATGTATTTTGGCTCGTATGCCATTAATTGGGCATATACACATAATAATGATGATAGAGCTACTCAAAATAAATTTCTTATATATTTTAAGCGGAGCCTTTTGTTGCCGAAATGTACGAGACGATTTCTCATTTTCTGCCGCTGGGCGGGCGATCTTTCTTCTATTGTATCATTTCAGCATTTGATGTTCGCACAGGAAATCAGTCCTGCCATCTGCCCACTCTTTATTGAGTGTTTTGACCGAGCTCCTCCTCCTACTATATTTGTGGTGTGCGTCTTGATGTTGTTCCACAAATGGAGGGACCTACAGTTTCAAGCCGACTCCGAACGGCAGATATTTTTATGAGGAGCTTTTTCATGGAAGAAATACACTCAGGGGCTTACTATTGCCTTTGGAGAGGGGACTGCTATTAGAAAAAACGTTTTCCATCATTGGTGTTTCATGCACGGAGATTCGAACCTGTGCACCTCCGAATGGTAGTCACCACCAGCCCATTAGGCTACTGCGGCCGCGGTGTAGTGCTCTATATCTTCACAAATAAATTCATATATATCTATTTATGTATGTATATAATTGGAAAATGCATTTTAGTTATGATTTTTCTTGAGATTCCTTTCCAATTTTTATATTGTCCAATGCCCCCGTATTGGATGGTTTCGATGAAAACCGTTTTCATGGCAAAAATGCATTCATTATATCAAGAAACATTTCTGAAACTCTATTTTCGGTATACCCATCAAAGCCGTCTTCGATTTTTCATAACTTTCTTTCAGCTGTTAAAACGTGTTCCCCGTAGTGGTTTTTTGATTCGGTCACACAGAAAAAAGTCACAGGGAGCCATATCAGGAGAATTCGATGGCTTTTGAACGGCAGTCCTTTCGTTCTATGTCGAAAATTCACGGATTATGATGGCACTGTGCGACGGTGCGTTATCAGGGTGCAACATCGACGAGTAGTTTTCCGACAAATCATTTCTTTTTTAGCGAATTGCATCGCGTAAACGATGAAAGTTCACATAACGCCCAAATAATAGTTCTTAGGTCATTCAATTAGACCTTCTGGCAAAGATTCATGGTGTTCAATACCGTTGTAATCCATGCAAACCGTGAGTATTCTTTTCTGTTTTAGTCCTGGTTCATTGGCTCTACACTCACTCGCCTGGTACTTAGATTGCGTGTTGTACCCAGAAGCCAACGTCTCGTCCCCAGTAGTGATGGGTTTGATGCATGCTGGGTCGGATACAGCCTTGCAAATAGTGTCTTTGATAATATCAACGCTTTCACTTTTTTGCATGTAATTCAGATCTTTTGGGACCACCTTTGCAGCAACCCGACGCAAACCCAAATCATTAACTGTTATGTTCGAATAAATCGAAGTTCAAGTCAAGTCATCTGCATGTTTTCTGATGATTAGTTTTTTTCTTTCTTTCACTTTATTGCTCTTTTCATCAGTTTTCGATATCGACGACCTGCCACTAAGTTCGTCAATCTCGATGGACTCACGATCACTAAACATCTAACAGAAGTGTAGGCACCAATTATTAAATTTTTTATTTTATGACAGTTGCTTCCATGGCGAATCGAATACGGCTAATATATGATTCTGCAAACAAAATTATGAGGGAACGAATTTGGCTCATAGTCACCCACTGAAGCCACAATAAGCTTACGCCAACCATAGATCGACTTTTTTGTGTTCTATGTTTTTCTTTTACCTTTTCATTTTCTTTGTTTTGCCATTCCAATGCGTTTAGCTTTTATTAAATTTTCGAAAAAATTTGCTGGATTTGATAGTTTACACAATCAATTTTTTATTGACATTTTACAGAATAAATACATTGAAATTGAAGTTCCACAGAGCTCCTACATACAACTTAATGGCTCATTTTGTTTACACGAATATTATGTATGTATGTACGAGGCCAGGCCTCGAATGGCAGCAGCTTACTGTTATATTTTCACTTTGACTCGTTCTATTTGTATGCTCTGAGCGCTTACGGCACTCGTGCTGATTTAGGAGCATTTGGCTTAAGCGTATTTGGGCGCGTACTTCTCATAGGTGGCAATGTATGCGGCCTGGGCAGCATCCTGAGACAGACCCTTGTGCTTGTTCCATGCATCCCACTTGGCCTTGTTTTTCAAGTCAAGAGCGCCGGGGGCTGGAACGTTGACATCACCAATGGTGGACTGCTTGTACAAACCGTAGAATTCCAAGAATTCGGAGTCGGATGGCTTCTTGGTGAAAGCTTTGGCTTTTTCGCAGGCGGTGTGGAACTGTAGAAGTTTGAGAATTTGTTATTATTACATATTTAGGGCTGCTAATAAGTTTGCTTAAAGACTTACATCCATTGTTTGCTGTTAGGAGTGTTAGTACTGACTTAACTGACGACAAAGATTGTTGGGGCCGTCTTTTTATATTCATTTGCTAAGAAATCTGCAGTTGGTCTTTCGATAATATAACTAAATCTTATCGCTTTTACTAAGCTATTGACATTTTTATTTATTACGCAATGGAGTGTGGATTGTATTTTATTTAATATTGATTTATGCTTGGAAATACTTCACGAGGGATTAGCTTTGGAAATCTATTGGTGGAGTGGAAATCCCTGTAAGCTTATCTGGTACTCGTATTAGCAGACATATTTAGGTATAAATATTGCCTTCCTGGGTTCTGCGGCCATAAACCATGTTTGGGTTAAGATATGTTTGAATTGCACGTTGCATGAATACTACAGCTGAATTGATTTAATTGTGAATCGATGCAGCAATTCTTTGTTTTTTTTTTATGGAACTAAATTTACAACAGCTGGTTGGAGTTCTTTGGAGTGCGCATTACTTGCAGAAAAGGAACCAATCGGCTGTGAGACCTACATATAAATATGTCACATGTGAGCCAAAAAAGTGTCAAGTTCAAGCACGAGTTCGAAAATGAGCCTTTGCATTTGATATTGAAAATAAGTTGCTGGCTTACTAAAATTTATGTTTTGACAAAATTCGTTACGATTAAATTTCATTATTATTTGAAGAAATATATTTACGATTTGTTTTTCCTTACGTGACTAGCAAAAAAATATTCGATGTAGTGAAGAAAACTATTAAGAAATTTTTAAAATAAAAAAGACTCATTTCACCAAAGTGATCTTAGAGTTTTTCCTGTAAGAACAAAGACGGCGATCCGGTGATTGACATCCAGGGCATTCTAAAATTGTGGAGGGAACACTTCTCGAACCTATTAAATAGTGACAGCTGCGCCTGTCAGAGAGAATGTGAAGATCCCGATACCCCAATCGTTGACGACGGAATTGCTGTTCCGCTACCCGACCATGACAAGGTGAGAATAGCGATATCACGGCTAAAGAACAACAAAGCCGCGGGCGCCGACGGACTGCCGGCTGAGCTATTCAAACATGGCGGCGAGGAGCTGGTAAGGTGTATGCATCAGCTTCTAATCAAAATATGGTCGGATGAAAGAATGCCTGCCGATTGGAGTTTAAGTGTGCTCTGCCCACTGCCCTGCAATTTGTGCCAGTTACCGCGGGATTAGTCTTCTAAATATCGCCTATAAGGTTCTAGCGAGCGTATTGTGTGAAAGGCTGAAGCCCACCGTCAACCAACTGATTTAACCTTATCACTGTGGACTTAGATCTGGAAAGTCTACCATCGACCAAATATTCACAATACGCCAAATCTTGGAAAAGACCCATGAAAGGAGAATCGACACACACCATCTTTTCGTCTACTTCAAAGCTGCATTCGACAGTACGAAAAGGAGTTTCCTGTATGCCCCGATGTCTGAATTTGATGTCCCCCTATGCAAGATGATGTTGCTTACCACCTGCAGTGCCGTCAGAATTGGGAAGAACCTCTCCGAGCCGTTTGATACCAAAGGAGGTTTCAGACAGGGTGACTCGCTCACTCGTGTGACTTTTTTAACCTGATGTTAGAGAGGATCGTACGAGCCGCAGAACTTAATCGCTCAATTTTTTATAAGAGCGTTGGCAACGGCGAATATCGCAGGCGATGGAACGATGAGCTGTATGAGCTTTACGATGACATAGACGTAGCGCAGTGAATAAAGATCCAGCGGCTACGTTGGCTGGGTTATATCGTCCGAATTGGTTACAAACGCTCCGGCTCTGAAAGTATTCGATGCGGTACCAGCGTGTGGTGATAGAGGAAGAGGAAGGCCTCCTCTGCGCCGGTTAGCACGAGAAAGAAACGACTTTGTTAAACTCGGCCAAAATCGCGTAAGCGGTTATCGCGCCAATTAAGAAGAAGAAGAAGATCTTAGAGTTCCCTTTGTTCAGCTTTAAAAATTCATCGACTACAAAAATAGCTAAATTGTTAGCTAAGTATTTAGTTTTGGCAGCTGTCACATTTTGATGACATTCATTTTGACAGATGTTAGGTAAAGAATCTGTCAAGCCGAATTCAATACAGAAAGTTACGTCTACCCAAAACTATTAGTTAATTTTTCGCGATTTTGAGAAATGTGATGTCAAGCACCTTAAGTATACAACACAAACGAAAAAAAGGAGCTTACATACTTACGTATTATTGGTTTCACAAGGAAAAGAGTTTTACCAAGAAAGAGAGATCAACAAGGAGGAGGTTACTATTGGTTCGGTCAGCGAAGTTAAGTATTATATATTCACCTTGTTCTGGATGCCAAGCTTAGCTGTAAGAGGTATGCTAACGCATTCTTGTTCAAAGCAGCTAATTCTCTCATGATCTGCAAACGTCTAGCAGGAAAATCCTGGGGCTTTAGCCCAAGAATCCTGAGATGGATGTACATCATTACATTAAGACCACTGATAACATATGGAGCGGTCGCTTGGGCATCAAGAGCCACTCTCTCGACAGTGCGGGCAGCTTCAGCGCTTTGCATGCGTATACATCACGAGGACAATGCCCCCGATGCGATGGAGGCGATGCTTGAGCTGACACCGCTTCATATAGTTATTCAGCATTCAGCCAAGCATACCTTGCTGAATATTACTGGCGAAAGGCTTTGGGAGAGGAAAAGTTATGTCATCTAATAACATGGGATTGCTGAGGCTGCAGCACCCACTTGCCTAGCTATCTCGGGATCATTATTAAACTAGACAAAAAGTTAAACTGGAGTAGACCTGAATTTGAAAGGAAACTAGGAGTGTATCCTGCACTGATACACAGATGGCCCGAAAACCCTACAGCCCCAGAACCAAGCATTTTCTGTCGATGCGTAGTTTTTCAAACATCTTCCAAGCAGAGATGTATACCAACTGTCTATGAGCAGAGATAACCTTAGATAGAAATTTCCGGAACTCAAGACTTTATCGTGCTGTGGGATTAAGTCCTCACTGGTCTTTGAGTGTATTGAGAAACTGAATCTACTAGGAATGCACAATCGCTTCCGGCTGATTTGGGTCCCAGGACATGGGGGTATAACTGTGAATGAAGTAGCGGTCGCATCGCCTAAAGAGGCTGTGGCCTCGTTACCAATAGGATCCGAGTCCTTCCTTGCAATAGGACAACACAACATCAAGGAGAAGCTTAGGAGGGAAGAGCAAACTATAAGGCTTCGCTAGACAAAATCCTTACTCAGAGGGTACAACCAAGGTTTAGAAAACTCATAACCCTCCCCAAGGATAAGCTGAAAATGCTCACGGGCAGTCTCACAGGTTACTGCAGACTGCGTAGTCATCTGCACAGGATTGAGATATGGTCCACTGACTCTTGTCGTTTCTGCGGCCAATCCCAGTACACTCCAAACCAATATCTTCTTGAATGTAGCGCTGCAGCGCGGAGAAGGTTGAGACATCTCGGCCAACTGCAGCCAGAAGAAAGACACATACGCTCAATCCAGCCCAACTCTGTCCTGGAACTGGGCCTGGATGAGGTATTGTGATGAGTAGAGGGAATCTTATCTAATCTAAATAAAATAATGTAAACGAAGTGCCGCCTGTTAAATTATAACAATACCTCCAAAAGAAGTTTTTCTGCGTTTTTATGCAGTTGACGCCGTGACAAGAAATTGTGTGTGCGTATAATTTCTTGTGTTTGGTAGTATCTATTGTTTTCGCCTACTCTTCTTCTTTGCAAAAAAATAATAATTATATGACAGCATTACTCCCTCATGGCTCTAAATTTAAGTAAAATACATAACTTTTGAACCTAAAACCTACAGCTATTATTGTCTTCTAAGTTAAGTGGAGTTTACGCTAATCAGAAACACGTGATGCTGGCATGGTAGGTTGGCCCAAATTATGTCTAACAGATCTTTAATAAAACACGCAGAGGTGTTTTCCTTTCTGGAAGCATTTTTTAAACTGCTTACAGCGATCCATCCATTTATACATAGATGGCTCAAAGCTCGAGGGCAGGGTAGATGAAGGTGTATATTCGGAACATCTGAGGATCTTCTTAGTATTCGGATTCCCGACTTCTGTATGCAGTGTATTTCAGGCTGAACTGGTGACAATAAAGAAAGCCGTAACACTGGTACAGTGTGATGCAATGTGATGGAGATGATATCTACAATTCCACTGATAGCCAGGCGGCGATAAAATCCTTCACAAAGCAGTCGACAATCTTCAAGATAGCTCTTAACGTCTATTAAGGTCTCTTAACGAGGTGGATAGGTCGTTTCACCTAAACCTAACATGGGTTCTTGGCCATTTGAACATTGAGGGTAACTGCAGGGCCGTGGAAGTAGCAAGACTTGGAACTAAGGTGACTGATGAGTACATAGACATCACCTTCCAGAATTTCTCACATCGTACTGCCTTTGTCAAATTACCACGAGCAAGAAGTTATGGTCTCTCAACTCGTATCGGCTTAGGTTTTTGCGTTGGAGCGTTAAAAACTTTCTTAAGCGTAAGGCAGCGAGTTCAAGTTAATAACCTATATCGGGTTCGTTTGTTGTGGGTTCGATCTCAATTTTTAAAAACAAAATTCTTTAGCGACCGCCGCATGCCCACTCAAAATTATTTCATAAAAATCATCTACCGCTGGTGGCTTTATTTATTGACTCTTAGATGACTTGAAGAAATTCCACTAGCATATTCTGATATGCATGCTCTGCATTTGGCTTGAATGTTTGCTTCAGTTAATAAAGGGTAGCCGCTTAAAGCTATTTGCAGAAATAACTAAATCGTGAAAAAAGGTATTAGAAATAAAAGCTGAATGAAAATAAGAGTCCCATTTTGGAGCATTCTCAATCTGAGTGCGTAGTGTTAAAATGTGAATAAAATTCCCCCTTTTTGATTTTCTTATCAGTGCTTCTATGCTTATCGGATTCCGTTCACATACACACAAATGAAATGGATTTTATAAGGTTTCCAAATATTTTGTTTATTTCATATAATTAGCCGATCAATATCTAATAAATAACTGCGCTTTGTTGAAGATTACAATTTAAGCGTACTTGGGCGCGTATTTCTTGTAGGTGGCAATGTAGGCGGCCTTGGCAGCATCCTGAGACAAACCCTTGTGCTTGTTCCATGCATCCCACTTGGCCTTGTTTTTCAAGTCAAGAGCACCGGGGGCTGCGACGTTGACATCACCAACGGTAGACTGCTTGTACAAGCCGTAGAACTCCAAGAATTCGGCATCGGATGGCTTCTTGGTGAAAGCTTTGGCCTTTTCGCAAGCGGTGTTGAACTAAATGAAAAATTACCAAATTTTTAATTTCAGTTTATGAATAAAGACCCAAAATGTGCTACTCACATCCATGTCTGTTATTTTTTGCGATGCTTCGTTGTTGAGCGCTAAACGAACTGTTGCATGGAATCACTTTTTTCAGGGTTTTATATACCAGTTGGAGTGCGTTTTCGTTTGCAAATTTTTTATCGATTTGCACCAATTTATAGGTTTTTTTTCAATTAAAATTTGCTCATTTTTTGACCTATAGGCACTCATTTAGTTAGTATGTTTTATGACTTTTAAATGTTAGTGCACGTGTTTATGTGTTTGTGTGTGTACTTTGTGGCAAGATTAGCCAATATACGTACATATGTATGTGTGCTTTAATTGATATGTCCATATCGATCGGCTGTCGGTTTTAACCACCTGCCCACTTTCAACGTTGATAAAATATCTCTTATCTAACGGTTGTTTTATTATGGATAATCGATATGGTGAATTGCTAATTAAGCAGAAATCTTCACTTTTTGCTTATCGACCATAAAAAGAATGCCTTCAAAGAAATTGCGAAAAGTATTATGCTGTAAAATTACAAAAATAGAATTCCACATTTCACTCCTTATAACAAATATTGTATGTGTGTATGTACATTAGGGTAGCATTAAACATGGTTTTCTTGACTCGACTCTCAAAATTTGTTTCATGACCGGAAAAATAAGTCACCTGCTTTTTTATTTTTTGTATGTCAAGTTTCCCGGGTTTTTTAAATGCCAACAACTAAAATAAATTTAAAAGAAATAACTTTAAAGAAAAATCAGTACACAAATATTCAATTCATTCTAAACCGTTTTATTGATTTTGTTTATTTCGAAAAAATTGTGGCATTACAAAGTTTAGTTTGAATTCGATGTTTATTGAAGTGCTGTGGGATATACAATATTTCTTGTTTTTCCATCTGGTGCGTAGACGAATAAATCAGAAGGTTTTCCAACACGTGAGCAAGCCACATAGAGCTGTCCATGTGAGAAGCATAGATTCTCCAACTTTAATCCACACACTTGTAACGATTGTCTTTGTGCTTTGTTAATAGTCATTGCGAAAGCGAGTCGCACCGGGAACTGTGGATACTGGATACGCGGCAACAGTACGTCTTCACCTTTGAATTTTCCAGTCAAAATTGTTGCCTCGATAACATTGTTCATCATTTTCTTGACTGAGAGTCTGGTTCCGTTGCAAAGTCGTGGTGGATTTATATTATATTTCGAAGAAGAAACCAATTTTCAATGTGACAACGTCGGCATGCCTGGCAAATCAAGCGAATTCAAGAATTCAATTGGATAGTTGACAACCTCGTCTTGATCCTCCACAGTATCGATGGATTTATTTGTTGCCGTTTCACTGGGTATTCCGTGCTGAATGGTGAAGTTGATGGTATTGGCATCGATGTTTTTGGCTGCGAATATAGCACGCGTACTGAGCCACTGAGGGGTTTTGTAGTTTTGTGCAATGTTTGGGAAAACTTTTTGCACTAATTCGTCGATGCTTTCTGTGATCTTACAGAAGTTTGCTGGCAGGGTGATACATTGTGTAGGTTCATCAATTTCCATTCGCCCATTTCACCAGACAATAAAATGAGTGCGCCACCGAAGATCCGTCTGTTTCCTCTCAAATCTCGCAGTGTACGATCAAGCGCTTCCAATGCTTTCTTGTGAGACATTGTACATTCGTCCCATATGATAATTTTACACGTTTGGAGTACTTTTCCCATTCCAAAGTGATGCAAAGCTGATGTTGCATGTTGGTTTCCTCAGTGTAAAAATACATGGTCATACTAATTTTTATGGCAATCGGTTAAACGGGGCAGAACTTGCTACTCTGGTGGCGAGTAGCATCAATGAGCACATTCTAAAAACCTTCTCCGTGGAAAAATACATATATATACCAATTTTTATAATAATCGGTCCAATAGTTTTTGAGTTCATCGATGACATACAGACAAATATTCATTTTTATATATAAAAATTTTCCCATGAAATGCCTTTTTCTTTAATTTGGTATACAATATTCACAAATCGATACTAGTTTAAATCTCCTCTTTTAATTTTTTTTTCATAAATATTCACATCCAAAAAAAAAAACACGAGGTATGCTTTTTTTAATTTTAGAAATGTTTGCTATAATTTGGGGAATCTCCAAATTCACTGAGTAGCGCTACCGAGCAATGCGCAATTTTCTGTATTCCCTCAAACCGGGTTTCTTGTGAAAAAGTCAGTCACAAGCGTTCATCTATCGCGGAACTACTCGCGAACACCATTTCAGTACCCCAAATGTGCGGTCAGTATGCCCTACATTGACGATTTTGGTATGTTCAACTCCAAAGCAACGAATTTCATTGAGGGTCTTAGTCGTGCGGCAATAATTAAAGGTGATGTACTATAATACGCCTAATTTTCACACTGTGTCGACCATCTTGTTCTACTTAATAAAGCCGTATTGCCCTCTTGGAAAAGCTACTTTTTATTTTAGAGCAAATTCTAAGGAAAAAGTACACAAAACCATAGAAATGACAACTTTCGCAAAAATAAGTTAGCAGGCAATTCTGTTTCTGTTGTGCCATAAAACGTGGCAAACGGGGGCATTAAGTTTGTTCATATCCCAAAAGACAAAATGGTTAAATCGTGCGGCATTTAATTAAAACCTGGGGAAAAAGTCAGATCGGAAGAGGGCGCAGTTGTCTGATGATGCCCTTCCAACGCCTATCGAAATTTCGCATTGCTGGAATGATCCCGAAATGGCTCATCCTTTGATTGACCTTCTAGGCAAACAGAGTAAATCCTTTTTGATTTAAAAATGTAGTTTTATTTAAACGAGTTTTGTTTTTTTCCCTTGTTCACCCCTCTCGGGAGCATAGGACCTCTATAAGACTCTTCCATCGTACACGGCCCTGCTGTTGTTTTTGCACCGTCCCATGAGGTGTCGGCATCTCCTTGTTCACGCAACATCGACCTTCTCCAAGTGTTTTTTGGTCAAATAATAACAACAGCATTAAATTGTCTCTTGAATACACGCATAAGCTCACTTTAGAGGCAAGAACTCCCTCCAGTCCACCAAATGTCAGGAAATGTATTCTGCATGTATGTGTTTGGAGAAAAGAACTTAGTTTTTGAAGACAAAATGGAATGATCTATTCTAAAATCCTGCTTACTTTGAAATATACCGTCTATAATTATGCGAATTGTAAACATCCATTCAACCAAATCTCTACAAGGACAAAGTTAATAGAAAACCCACGATTTTCGTCGAATTAATTACATTTATTTGATCATTTGCGGGGCTTCAGATGTTATAAAATTAATGTCGTCAATGCTACCAAGGAATCTCATTTCATGACTTCAATAGACCGCAAACGCTTGTCTGGTAGGGGCAATTTCTAATGAAATTTCCCGTGAAAAAAAGCGTATCCGTTATCAGATATAGTGAATACGCCAACTTATCGATGCTATTTTTGTACTTAGTTGTTATACGAGTATCTGCGCGCACTTGTGCTCAAGGGCATCATAAATTTACTTCAAATTCCTCAACATTTTTGTCGACGCGAATGTGCGCTGTTGTTGTAAAATTCGCCAACTAGGCGGTTTTCGCCAATTCCGGTAACCTCTTGCGAAAGCTCTCTAGCAGCAAAGTAATATTTTATTGGCCGTTTGCTTATGAGCCACAAATTCATGAGTGAACAACTTCCTTAAGGGGACAGATACCTGTAAACGGTCATATTTTCCCTGATTTTCATTAAAATTATTTAAAATGAAGGAGTTAATACATTTTTTTTTTGTCAAAATTGGCATACAGTTTATTTATACATTAAAATAATATTAACATTTTTTTTTTATTTTAATAATTTAAAATGGCGGATGTACACTCAATTCTTCCAGGAAGGTCGCAAAGGGGCTTCTCAATCGGGGGGCTTTGTAGCATCGGCGTCAGTGACTTGAATACAAAAAAAACAAACATTTTTTGTTTATTAATGTCATAATTTCTATATGAATTAAACAAAAATGGGGGAAAAAATTCGCGGAATAAAATGCTTCAAAAACAAAAAATGAATTTTGGGGCGAATTTTCCTACTTTTTTTCCTTTTGCTTCGAAAAAATTATTTTTTCGATTAAAATTTTCGAAAACTTGTAAATTCACAGAGCAAGTAATATTATAAAAAAGATGTGTGTTAAATTTTAGGGAGATAGGCCAATTAGAAAAATATAGTTTTGAGAAAAACGCGTCTAAAGTTTGAATATATGAAAATTCCTCTCCCAGCGCTCGAACGCAAAGAATAGAGTCGTCACGGTTGACGATGACAAGAAATACTTAAATTTTCGTTCTAAAATTTTTTTGACGTATTCTTAAAGGATTATATTTTTTTCGAAATTTTCCTTTCGAATCTGTCCCCTTAAACCATCAGCTCTGCGATCATTTTTTTGTTCTAGGTTTGTTTTCATCAATTATCAAGCGGGTATGGCTTACAGTCGGACACATGCATTGAATCCATGAGCGTCCGGAGGGAGCCAGGTGTTCTGAAAGATTTTTTATTGAACCAGTTTTTATCTATATTAAAACTTTGTCTCATGCCCATCGGGTATGATATCTAAGCTCCCTACCTCGGTCTACAGACAAAAGAGAAAACTTTGGAAAGTTAGATCCAATTTTTTTATTGTCAAAAAGTTAGCTCTTGATGGCCCATGCTAGTCGCTTATAAGGCCAGAAGCAGGCTTTGTTAGTAAAATACATCATAAATAACAAACCATTAACAGTTTGCCAAAGTGT
This sequence comes from Anastrepha fraterculus, assembly GCA_037575425.1. Lineage (NCBI taxonomy): Eukaryota > Metazoa > Arthropoda > Insecta > Diptera > Tephritidae > Anastrepha > Anastrepha fraterculus. The sequence goes on from JAYXIM010001881.1 coordinate 399,829, forward strand.
TTCGACTTTCTATGGCAAATATGTATGTACATACAAATGTGCGTACATATATATTAGAATCTTCACATATTCGTATTTTTTGACTGATCGTTCTCCTAATTCCACTTTAAATAACACACTCCCACTTTTATTTCATTTTCAGCTCATCTAGCTTGGATCAGGACATCAAAAAAGTAGAACCAAAAAAATCCGAAAATGAGCTGCACTGGGAAGAGCTGGTACGCAATATGATACGCCCGCTCAACCTTTGTGATCTAGATTTTACCGATTTGAATTCGGAAGACGAGAAGGACGTGCTGGCGCCACGTGGTCTTGGCGCTGGTGTTCCACCACCACCACCACCATTCGGCGGTGGCATACCGCCACCGATGATGCCGCCTGCACACATTGTATGCCCACCGCCCATGAACAGCTTCGGAGGCATTGCACCACCGCCAATGTTTAGCTACAGTGGCTACGGCAGCATGACGAACAGCGCCAATAGCTCCATGAATGGTTCCATGAACGGCGATGTAAGCAATACGAACACCATCAAGAAGAATAAGAAAACGGTGAGTGTGCAACAAAAAGGAAAAATAAGTTTTATTGATGTACTTATATTGCAATATTTCGCTTTACTTCCATGCAGGTGAAACTATTTTGGAAGGAAGTGCGCGAAGATATGATACCCGTTGTGATTGGCAAAACAATCTGGGATGAGTTGCCGCAGGCAAATGTGGACATACAAAAACTGGAGCATCTCTTCGAGTCCAGAGCCAAGGATCTAATGACTAAGGTGAGTGGGTGTTTGCAATTATTTCAAAGAGTCTATTATTTGGGTAAAAGCTTGCGAGGGTGAACTAACGAAATTGTTCGAATGTGCAGCGATTTCGATTGGCGATTTGGTGATTGGTAATGTTTTCTTAAAAAAATTGTATATGCTTAGATAATTGTTGAACTATATGCTACTTATGTGAATTAACAAATACAACGATTTTTTTCTGTTTACTCTTCTATGTTTATTTGTTAAAATGAAATTGCAAATCAAAACAAAAATGAAAATGAAAATGAAAAAATGATTAAACCAATGCAATGCTACCAACTTGTCCACCACTTGTCTATGGAATTGTTATGGATATATGTGTGTTGAATACAATGTGTTGAAAACAAAAACAAAAACAAAAAACGCACCTAAATTACAAAAATTAAAAAAAATACAAAAACTGTAATAATGAAATGCCAAAAAATAGGAGGTGAGTGCCATTGAATTCTTCGAAGTTATCGGTATTTGTTTCTGAAATGGTGTTGGAATTTACTATTGACTGCATTTCCTATCTCCTCATTCTTGCCACACAAACACTACACCCGTTGATGTTTGCATAGAATTATTTAGTTTTTATTTCGTGGTGATGTTTCCTGTGACAAATTACTTTTATTGCCATGAATGATATTTTTCATTACAGAACGCAGCGTTGACACGTTGTCAGTCACTAAAATATATGTCAAATGTGTCTAATATCCTGTTAATATTTGCTTGCATTTACATTCTGGTGCTCTTTTGGTTTCTTTATCTTAAGTAATAATTTCTATATTTCTGTTGGACATGACAAGCGATCACAGAACACATCTATCTTTATTTATTTCGTAATTTTTAGATATGTAAACTTCATTTTTATTTACAAAAGAAAAAAAAAAACCAAAAAAGTTACGCACGCATACATACATACATACATATATTGCACCTGCTCAGAGCTTAATGGTTTTTATCTTCCTCCTATATCTATCTTTTGGGTAGTCTAAAACGTTCACGTTCGGTAGCAAATTGCCGACATACGTAGGGGTTTTAAATTTGAATCTCTTTGGTAATATAATCAGGCATCTGGTAGCGCAAAGACGTGATGTTTTATAAATTGAAATTTAAGAGAAATGGAGTTTGGTATTTGACGAAAAGTTATTTGCATTAGAAATGAGTAGGCACTTTGAAGATTTTTTTTAAGTTTTGATGCTTTACGATACAATTCGCATATTGCGGCCAAGACTGCAAAAAAATTGGGATTTTAGACGGTGTTTAAAAAAACAGTAGCTCAATTTTTGTTCGTTCTAAAAATGCTATTTATTATTATTTTTGTATTTCGGAAAAATAAATCCATTATTTTTGTTTAAAATTTTTGATGGTCGATCTTTAGCTCCTGGGCGATGCTGCGACTACTAACGTGCCGGTTAACTTCTATTAACTTCGGTGATTTGATCGACATTTTCTTCGAAATCAAAAATGCCTGGTTCAAGCTAGACGAGCTGAATGCCTCACAATTGAATGGAACAACCAAAAACAGCAAAAGCATTCTTTTAGTGCGAAATGTCACCTTGAAAATGATCATAAACTTGAAATTGTTCGATCGATACTTTACGAGGTATCGATCACTACAGCCATCCACCGAAAAAATAATGCATTTCTTTTCCCCCAAACTAATAAGTAGCAACATTAAGATTCACACGAGGAGAAGGAGTTCGGCTAAACACCCAAAGAGGGCACATACAAATTATTATATATATATGTATATACCCTATGATCTGAAAGTACCGGGAATGTTTGAATAAAACAAAACAGAGATAAATTTCAGGCAAATTCATTTTATCTTCTTCAAAATATGACCCGCCTGAAGCAACAAACACGTGCCAATGTTTTACCCATTCCTCCATGCACCCCTAGTAGGCCGACGAAGGAATGGCCATGAGCTCCTTCGTCGCATTCTCATTGATCTCCGCTATCGACTGAAATCTCCTTCCACGAACTGGTAAGTTCAACTTGAGAAACAAAAAGAAGTCGCACGGGGTCATATCAGATGAATACGGTGCTTGCACGATGGTGTTGACTTGGTGTTTGGTCAAATAATCTAGCGCAATTTGGGCTCGGTACGATGGCGCGTTATCATCATGCAAAATTCAAGAATTGTTTCCCCACATTTCCTGCCGGCCAGGCAGACACTAATGATGCGATGGCGCTTAAAAGTGACCGATATGTGTCTTACAGTACTAAAAAATGGACCGGTGCCCACGTTCGCGGTTCGTTTAAATTAAACATTCCCGGTACTTTCTGATCATAGGGTTTATACATAATAAATAGCGTCTGAGACGCACCTTTTTAAGCAGTATATCAATTTTCGACTACTTTTTCGAATAATTGAGGTTGTTTGCCACGTATGTATGTGTGTCCTCGATGTTGATTTCCAAAATATCTGTATGTAGATGAATGTAGACGAATAACTTCAAATGCTCCCACAAATACAGTCTTAACGCGTTGAGTCAGATCAATTAGGAGGCAAGGCGCATAGATTCATTGCTGGACACATTTTTTTGCCGAGTCAAATATCTAAGCCAATGCTCACGAACTTGTAGTGGAAAAAGTTACGGCGCATGGCTCTATACCGGCTGCTGCAGCGGCAGTCCGAGACCGAATATACATCAGCGTCGTTCTGAATACATAAACCCGACTGTCATGTGAACAGGCTCTAAAACGCTCTCTATTGGCAGTGACAAATCAGTTGCTTACACTTTCGAGGAAATATTGCCTGATTTATGGAAATATTTTTCTGGAAATTTTTACTTTTCAAGTACTAAAATTTTGCTTACTAAGTGACAGTAACCACAGCTGCGCTACTGTGGCCGCAAATAAATAAGAAAAAGCCATAGGAACTGCTTAGCCTTGTAAGAGAGGGTATTTCGAGGTTCGTGGCTTGTATAACCGGGCATTGGCTATTTGGCAGGCATTCTGTGAGATTATGAGTTATTGTGAAACATAAAATTATCACCAAGAATGCGTTCAAAACCAAAATTAATGAAACAAATTTTCATCCGTAGGAAATAGATTTAGCTGGAAAAGAAAAACAATATTCGTGTGAAAATTTCGTAGCTATTTTCTTTTAATAGAATTTTTCGAGCCTCTTCTACGACACAAACACACAGCTGTCATTTATGGTTTAATTTACACGCTATTCGTGTTCGTATCACTGTTTGTTACGCACATACATACGTACATACATAAATTAAAAAATACAAGTATAAAATAGTTGTTGTTGTCTTCACCCAACTGTCGTTCGAGTTTCATCTATCAGTTCGCTTTCATTTCTCACCTGCTATCTGCTATATTTTTGTTGTATTTTTTTTTTCTTTAATTTTTTCAATTATTACATAAACTCTTCCAGAAACAACAAGAACTGAATAAAAGCAAAGAGATTATCGTGTTGGACCATAAACGTTCGAATGCAATAAATATTGCGATGACAAAGCTACCTCCACCGCGTGCGATTAAAGCGGCGATACTGAAAATGGACGCTACGGTGGTGACGCGCGAAGGCATCGATAAGCTGCTGAATATGTTGCCAACAGACGAAGAACGCGGCAAAATACAAGAAGCACAGGTAATGGGTGCCATTTATGCGCTTTGAGAAATAAATAATTTTTTTTTTTTGCAATTTATCAAAATGCTAGAATTTTAAAAGAAGTTCCAAGCCAAGTTTTTTTGAGTCAAATCCATTTAAAAATTTTTTTTCCGGCACGCCTATTTAGTTCAATTTTTGTGTGCCATTTTCGCGTTGACCTTAACTCTTTTTCGTTCTAGATGGCCAACCCAGAACTACCTTTGGGTAGCGCCGAGCAATTTCTACTCACATTGGCCTCCATATCCGAACTAGGAGCGAGGTTAAAGCTGTGGGCATTCCGCTTGGATTTCGATAATAGTGAAGTGAGTAAAGAATTAGAATTTCTTTTTCAACTCAAAACAAAGTTAAAAATTCGTAAAAATCTGTTTCCTCTTGACAGAAAGAAATTGCGGAGCCATTGATGGATCTGAAACAAGGCATCGAAATTCTACGCAATAATCGCACCTTCAAATGCATTCTGTCGACGCTGCTGTCTGTTGGAATATTTTTGAATGGCGCACCAGTCAAAGGATTTCAGATCGAATATTTGTCCAAGGTATGTATGGACAGGCGTGGATACTGACGCTATACTATCGAGGGGAAAAGCTCCTTATAAGAAACCAACTGCCATTCGAAGTCGGTTTAAAACTGTAGGTTCCTCTATTTGTGGAAAAATATTAAATATTAAGAAGCACACCGCAAATAGGAGGAGGAGCTCGAGCAAACACCCGATCGCCAATTGACATTGACTAATCCTTTTTTTACTATATCTCAATTCATCTGCCTTACTTTTGATCACAGGTACCTGAGGTCAAAGATACCGTACATAAGCATTCACTGCTACACCATTTGTGCCACATGGTGATGGAGTCGAGTCCGGACACCACGGACTTGTACTCGGAGATCGGTCCAATCACACGCGCCTCCAAAGCTGACTTTTCCGATTTGGCCCACAATTTGAACCAGTTGGAGACTGAGTGCAAGGCTTCGTGGGATCGCCTCAAGTTGATTGCCAAACACGATTGTCCACCGCAACTAAAGCAGAAATTGGTCGATTTCTTGGCGGATTGTGCAGAACGCATTATCATCTTGCAAATCGTACATCGCCGTGTGATTAACAGGTGAGTTGACTTGCAATGCTGAATACTTGAATGTTGAATTTTCACAAATTGGAAAATTTCATTACCTACAGATATCGCAAGTTCCTGCTGTGGCTGGGTGTGCCTCAGCACAGCGTTGTCGAATCGAAGCCAAATGAGTTCTGTCGCATTTTGTCGGAATTCGCGCTTGAATACCGCACGACACGTGAACGCGTGCAACAGCAGCTGGAGAAGAAGGCGAACCATCGCGAACGCAATAAGACGCGTGGCAAACTCATTATCGATATGGCCAAATTCAAAACCAAAGAAGATCGCGCCGATGCGGAATTGAAGTAATAATCGAATTAGAAAGAATGTTAAACTGTGTTTATTCACATTGTTGTCGATTTTCTTAGGGTATTACTCGGCACGCCCAGTTCCGATACAGCGGACGGCACATTGACGTGGCGCCGCAGACGCGCCGAAAATTTACGCTCACCCATCGCACGCCAAAGCGAAGAGAACTTCACCGATGGGGATGACGAGATTCTAGAGTCGTTGGTAAAGACTGCAACCAAAGCGCCGGGCACACGTACCACGCCGCGCGAACGCAAGCGCACACGCCATGCTGATCGCAAATCATGTAAGTCTACGAATTTCCCCATTGCTCAGACATATATACATACATACATAGGTGTAGGGTTCAAAAGCGCTACGTGGATTCTTTATTAATGCGCCATTCGTTTCTCACCAGAATATCAACCATGAAAACGTGCGCTGGCCGCAATTCAAAGCCAGATTCAAACAAGCTTTCAATTCAGTTCAATACACACATACTTAAACACATTTACTTACACAAATACAATACATAAATACCCCAATGAAGTGCACACCATTTCTGCGGAAAAAAAGTAACCCAACATACAAAATTCCAAATCTACATAATTTTCGATAGCGCTAACAAATTTTGGCTTAAAATGTTGCAAATTTTTGGTTTTTATTGCGACAAAATTTCGTTTGCGTAACTTTTGTGCCAGAACAAAAAATAAAAAATTAATGATAACAAATTTTTTACTGGCGGTGTGTCCACTTATTTTTAGCGTATAGTATATAATTTAATTAACTAAACATTTTTGCAGATCAACTATTTAACCCGACTCACAGAATTTTACTTAAAGCAAATATTACTACACTTTTTTCTAATTTCATATGTCCTCAATTACTTATCTTCACTCACAATTGGGTTACTATTGGTTTCTATTGATTGTTTGTCTTCCTCTTCATTTATTTGTTAATCTCTTCATGTGAAATAACTCCTTCTTGAAATTACCAAATCGTTAAATTCGTCATTCGCATTGTTGGCTGAAGTGAAGCGATCGCGCACGCGGGAGGGATTCACAGTGGAACGCGCACCAACGCCGTAGAAAGGTTGTGGCGTAACTCCGTCAAAATGGCCAATTGGTTAGTGCATAGTGTTGGTAATTCGGCCGTTTCTGACCGCATGCTCAGTTTTTGAATTTCGATTTTTGATTTTTGGTTATTTCTCGAACCCACGTTAACTATTTTTGAGCACTGCCAGCCAAACCCAATAACTGCATGACTTATTTTAAAATTATTTTATTCGTAAGTGAATTACACCCAACTTTTTTTTACACTTTTCTGTGAAAGCTAAAATACTCGGAACATATATTAAATTCAGATTCACAACTTAAAAATTGGCGAAAATCGAGTTCACAATGATCGAAGTTTAAATATTTTCTTAAAAATCTATGCGAAAAAGGTAATAATCACATTCTGTTATCTGTATATATAAAAGAAAGTCATGTTAGTTACACTATTTATAACTCGAGAACGGCTGAACCGATTTGGCTGAAAATTGGTGGAGAGGTACTTTGAGCCAGGAGACGGACATAGAATACTTTTTATTCCATTCGAACGCGTTTCCGTGAAGTCACTATAAAATGTGGTATAACAAAATCGCATCTGATATGGAATAACAAAACGCAAATGACAGCTAAACGTAATTTTTTCTATGGTTAAGGAGAAAATTTGATAATATAAATTTTGTCAGAAATATATAATCGCAGTAATTTGTACTCTCTTTGAATCATCATTATCAATGCCGCGACCAAGACGATCGAATCTTTCCCGACAAAGCCGTAATGCAAGAAGGATACCAAACATTGCGAATGAAACGATTGAAGAAGCACAAGGAATTGTCCGTGAAGAGCCCCGCGTTAGTATGGCTCGACTTCGTGCTTCTCAATCACAAGAGCAAAGCCAGGCAGCACGTGAAACGGCTCGGTTGGCAATGCGAAATCGTCGAGCGAATAACAGAGATCAACAAGTAGATCATTTTCGACGCACAAGAAGAGAATTAACAAGTGCTGATTTGAATCGAGCAGCGTTTGGATATGATTGCAAGACTGATTACTGCTTGCATCCTAGCGTTTGCATTGAGCCAATGAACGTTGTTTGCGAGCAATTTTAGCGGCTCAGAATAAAGATGTAGATGACCTAAACTAAATAATTCAAAATCATATCATTGGAACAATGCATTCATTCAAATCCCTTGACTGTGTAACAAAGCCACCAACTATCCAATTGAATTTTTAAACTCCTTGGATGTGCCTAGCTTACCACCGCGCAATTTGCGCCTAAAAGTTGGCTCCGTACGAGTAGTAATCATGTTTCGAAACATAAATCCACGCGTTTGGTGGTAAATAAATTGATGAACAATGTGATTTACGCGACGATACTCAAAGGAAAATTCGAAGGTGAAGAAGTTCTCATTCCGAGGATCCCGATGATCCCGATGATCCCAACCAATCTTCCGTTTGAGTTTAAAAGACTTCAATTTCAGATGAGTCTTGCAATCGCCATGGCCATTAATAAATCACAAGGCCAATCCTTGAAAGTTTGTGGTCTGAATCTAGAAAATCAATGTTTCTCACATGGTCAATTATATGTGGCATGTTAAAGGGTCGCAAAACAATCTGCGTTGTTTGTTCTTGCACCTGATAATAAAACGAAAAATGTCGTGTATCACAAGGTGCTTAACTGAAGAGCGCAATCTATTAAAGCTTCATTGAAATACTTGATTAAGAAAAAAATTTACTTAATAAAATCAAAAATCTGCTTTTTTATTGCTTCTAGGGCGGAACAAAGATCTCCGGGTCAGCTAGTATATTTATAAATCAAAAACTATTAATTTTTATTAAAAACAAAAAATTAAAATTTGTGTCAATGTTACATGTTCATCTACAAGGTGGCGATAAGTTAATCACGCGATCGGAAGACTTATAATTTTGCAAAAGTCGTTGTACGTGAATCATATTTGACACTTGTGAAGTACACAGCTCACATCAAAGTCAAAATTAAAATCAAGTATTAAAATAAAAGTGTGCACCACTAAACATCGGGTGTATTTTTGGCTGCATGAGAACTATCGATATCGATAACTATGATTTCGACAGCTGATATTGGCAAACTGACTTTTCTGTTCAATAAGGTTTGGCAAGTCATGATGAATCGTTTAACGTCAGAACAACGCGTCCAAATTATGGAAATTTACTTAAAAAAAAAATTAAATGAATAAATCTGTTCACGAAGTTCATGGAACGAAGTGTTGCAGAAGGCGCCGAAATGCCGATTCATCATCGCGTTGTTTTAGCTTTGCGAACAGCCAATAGTCGCTGGGAGCCAAAATGGAGGATGCTCCCGCATTCGAAGCTCAATTCAGGTGGTTGGACATTGTTTTGATTGACTTGTGACGCGCTAGTTTTTGGTCAACAGTGACCAAACGTAGCACCCACTTTAAACAGAGCTTTCTCATAGTGAATGCAATAAAACTAGTGCCATCGGTGTGTTAGGCCCGGAACTTTTCAGCCCATGTGTTACATGTGTACGTATTATAATTCTAGGAATCTTTGTTTTCTTTTGTTTTTTTCAATAAGAGTTACGGGAAAACATAAAATATAAAATATATTTTTTAAGAATAGGGCTGGCGCGAAAATTTCGTGCAACAAAGTTATTGGAAAATGTGTTATGTATTTAAAAATCGTGTAAAAAAGTTGGGTGTACTAGGGCCTTGAATGAAAATTGGTGATAGCCAAAGTGTTCTGAAGCCTACTATCGAACGATACAAAAACTCAGAAGCACTGCTTAGTTACTAAGTTTTTCAAATTGTTTTTTGTATTGTTATTGGTGATTAAAAATTTCAGATATGTGTTCAAGACGTTTTGCCGTAAATGTCGTGGAGCAAATATTTTACTAATAGCTTGACATGTAAATGATCCAACTAATTCGCTACATATAAATAAATATTTATTTTAACATTAAAAATTATAAAAGACTCAAAAATATGAAAATCTCTTGAATGCTTAGCACTTTGACTGAAGCACGAAGTAAATAATGCTTTCAATACCAATACCAATTTTTTTGTTTTTTATTTGGTTGGAGAAGTAGCCTCTGTTATTGATATTGGCCAGCTGAACAAAGCGCGTCAGTCGCTTCGTCTTGCTTACCAGCACCAGGAACGCCAGGTGAATTCAAATTCTTCCTCCTTTAGTCTTTCTAAAGGGGAGGAAATAGTTTTATTCCGATAGCGACATGCACTCGATACCTGTACTCGTTAAAAGTACATCGATGCTGACATGTCGAAAAAAAATGTCGATGCTGCAAGAGTTTCCAAAAATAAATACTGGATATCCATTAGTATCAGAATAGCTCTAAAAATCGTGAAAACTTACCTACACCCAGAAGTTAAAAAGTTAATTTATTTCCATCACACAGAGAAATATCATAAAGAATTAGAAATGTTCCTTTAAGATCTTCTAATGCTTGGGCTTCTCTTTACGACGGCAATTGGCGCCGCTATAAATGGAGTTTCGAAAAATCGCCAAGATCCTTTTCTGTCTTTCTTTACCCAAGTGCAAGATCTCAAATCATAAGTCAGCGCAGTACACTCATTTTTTTCACAACTGCTCGAATCATTGAGAGCTTCAGCTTTAGCAAGCCTCAAACTTAGCTTCAGCCTCTCTAATGCTTTTGTACTGCTCTTGAAAAAGCAACCGGGTTCTTCAAGTAAACTAAGGTATGACAAATGTATTTTGAAAACACAAAAATTCTTGTAAATATAGAAGAGCAAGTAAATACTTTAAACGCGTATTCAATATCCTCCTGAGTATTTGCATGAAAGACACGAGTATAGAAAGTGAGCAGTACCTTGACAGAGTAACTCGCAGTTACTTGTATGGTAAAGAATACTAAGAAGAAGCCTTACTCTTCCCTTGCCACGTCGAATACTTTCAGATCGAAAGTGTTTTTATACATTTGTACGACATGATCTAGGCAACGGAGCCGCTGGTTGTTCTATGACAATAGGCCTCTTCTATTCGCAACTTCTCTCCTCGCTCTGTTCTGCTCACTCGACGAAAAATTTGCATGTCAAAGTAATGACAAAGTTATCGAGCTAGATTTGCCTCATAAAACAGATATAACTCACTATTTTACAAATAAACGAAATTTTATAGCGCTCTATTCCAGCACTGCCATGATTTGTTTATTTATACCAGTTGCTTCTTTTATTTGCCACTTGCAAACGCTTAGCGAAAAGAAGAGGCCTAATATTATTGTAAAACCCAGCCTGCTCATCGTTCCAAAACTTGTCGCAATTCCCACAATCGTCAGTGGCTTATGCATCTTTCGCAGACATTTTATCTCGATCGCTCTATGGGCCATCGTGTCGCATCTAGTCGTCATTCATGCTTCTGCGTTATATGACAGGATGGACGCTATGAAAGAAATATAAATTGAGGTTTTTGTTCGTCGAAAGTGGACTTTACTACTCAATTCCCTACGCCTACTTAGTTCAAAGTAGCACTTGTTTTCAAGAGGGTTTCCCCATTAAATTTCAAGGTTGAGATTACGACATTGCTTTTAGTCCTGATTCACAAGTAATCGAAGCCATTTACTTCTTCAGATGCTACAATCGTCAACAATAGCACTTAACAACAATTGTCAATCAAGACCCGATTGCGCTGACCGTTTGTTTGATGAAAATAGATACTTTGTCTTGCACGGCTCACTTTCAGACCAATTTGCCTCTTTCTTTGCTCTCTTTAGAAAACGGCATGCTTGTTAAGACCGATGGTATCAATGTCGCCGACATCCACCTGCAGTGGTACGCTCTCGTAAAAGTTGATGCCCGAGTGATTTAGTTCTATAGATTGAACAATATTTCCTGGCATCAGAAAGTTGGAAGTTAAAGAAAGAGACTCAAGCTGTGTGAGACCTTATTTCTAACCAACGTATCGGAGAGACATGTTAAACAACTCTTAGAGATCCTTGACCATTCTGACGACGCTGCTGGTGTTGCTAAACTTCATTTTACACAACCGCGCATTTTATAACAGCTTTTTCTAGCTTCATGTGAAAGTTCGCACTAACTCGTTGCTCTTCATATTTTCTGTGCAAAAAATAGCAATGGAGAGCAAGTCAATGGCTACACCTACTTTCGCGCAGAACCGTGACGTACTGCATTCGAAGGAGAAAACTTCACGCTAAACAGCTTTACTCATTTCTCTCTCAGAAAAGTAACTGGCCGAAATTCATCCCTTTCACTAACGAATCGCGATGCATTAAATAAAACATTTGCCTGATTTAGCTGTATCCTTATATGTATAAGTTTGCTATTAACACAGCTACTTACACATTTCATTTGAGCTTAATTAATACTACCATCTAAACTTGTTGTTCTTGTACCTGCATGCGCATATACTTACTTGCCTTATTCGTTTCTTTTCAGTGCGTCGAACGCTTAAGAACGGCCTAACGGAGGAGGAGAAACAACACGTTGCGGCTTTAATAAAAACCTATTAGCGTTTTAAGTAGTCATATCCATGTAGTTGTCGACAGACTGTAATTTAGTCATAGTCAGAAAGAAACCACTATGAAACAGACTGAGAAGCTTGAAGGGAAGATAATGAAAAACAGGAGCAGAACAAACAAAAACGTAAATCTAGAAGATTTTTATTGATTTTATTTCGGACGATCTCAAGCGATACCAGTGAGCAAACAATGCAGCCGTGTGAGGAGAAAGAAACGTAGTGCCTTGAAGAGAGCGAGATGTGTATGTTACAGGTAAATCAACGATAAGAGACAATGAGCCGAACGCTAGATATAGTGGAAAATGGGTTAAAATTCGTGCATGTTCCACTTTTCGGCTGTCGAGCATTGAGCTTTAAAATGAGTGTGAAAAAGAGTCTGCAAATAAATGTGAAACGAAAAATTAAATTCAAATAACTGTATAGTCTTCAATATATAGACATATGCACACCTCTACTGATGATGTAAAGTGCACTTTTGTTGTAAAATGAAAAAAGCTGGAATACAAGAACACAGCTGCCGTATATGGGGACAGGGGAAGCAGTTAACGAATCGTGCGAAAAGCGTACTTTTTATTTTTATTTTTACTTTAGTTTTTTTTAAAACACATTAAAATTATGTATTGTAGCCAAACAACGATATTTTAGTAACAGACATTACGAGTATAGACTTTCTTTGGTTTTTTTTAATATTTTTGTAAAATTATGAATTTCCTTTTATCTTAATATATAAACACATAAGTAATTAGTTATTCTATTTAAATTAACCAATTTTTTAAATTTTGGGTTGAATAAGTTTGAGAGCAAAACTCTAAGCTGTATAAGCATTTTTGGTTTTTTTTGTTTTTCTTTTAATTTTTTAATTAAAATTTGGGTTGATTATTAAATAAAGTATTCAAACTCTTGTTATAGCGCTTCAATTCAATAAAATTACATATGTATTGGACATGCCTTAAAAGTTGTGGTAAAAATTTACAAACTAAAAATGCGTAAAATAAGTAATACAAAAATACAAAAACAAAAAAATATATTTATATAAAAAATGTGAATTGAAAAAGTTTCAAAAACAATATTATACAATACGTGCTTTTAATTTATTATTTTATATTAAGTGTATTTCAATTGTAATTGTAACGGCAATTTAAGTTAAAAAGGAATTTTAATAAATATTACAAAAATTTGTTGAAAAAAAAATTACAAACATATATGACTTTGTTACAGGGTGTGGCACTCGAAGTGCAACCAATTAAAAAGGCCATAAATTTAGTTTAGAAAGTGACTTTTATTCAATTCAAAGCAAAAAATGTGTGAAAATAATACAAAATTAAGAATCAATTTACTTTTGCTCGATATGACCACCTTTTGCCTTGACTATGACCTTGAGACGGTCCAGAAACGAATCACAAGCTGCCCGAATATGACTTGCAGGTATTTTGGTCACTCGCAGACAATGGATTTTTGGATTTTTTCAGCGCCTCGAGACTGGTGAATCTTTTAGCTCGGACCTTGCTGTTTGAACTGCTGCTCTGCTGCTGATGACGTTTCGCGATGCTACCAGTATCGCTGTAACGAGTAATGGTGCGATAAACAAAAACTTTATTTACTTTAAGGGGGTATTCTGGTCTAGAGCCCTACTTTTTGGGTATTTTTCAAACTAGGATAAAAGAAAAATTAAAAACATTTTTACTATCCATTTTTTTATATAATATTTATTGATGTTTAAGGTATATAAAAAAAATTTAAAAAAAAAAAAAAGTCAAAAATTCATCCAGTGACAGGTCGGTGAAGTAGGGGTTGCTAGTCAAACAGTGCTCCCTGGTTGACATGATTCCAACCCCTGTAGTGATCTAAATCGAACAAACAAAGAAAATTCTTAATTAGTAAAGATGTCGCTACATCTTGAGCCTCGGCCGAAAAAAAAAAAATAAAAATTCACAAAATGGCGCCTACTTGAAAAAAAAAATTTTTTTTTACCCCTGTTTTTTGACCTTTACGAATTTTTTAAAAATACTTCAAATTAAATTTTTTCAAAATCCAAGGCTCCAGTGATAAAGAGATGTATGAAAAAGATTCTCACCAAATTTCAAAGGGATCGGTCAAATAGAACTTCAGATATCGTGTCAACCACCTCAGCAAAAGGAGTTTTGAGAAAAACGCGTTTGAATTTCGCCGTCCGCTCAAACCAGTCTAGCTGTCGCGTCACTAAAATAGTTGTAATTTCGAAAATAATCCGAATTTTGCAAAATCCTTTTAGGGCGATATTTTTGAATACCTAGACTATCGAATTTTGAAAAAAAAAATTTTTCGATTTTTTCAAATTTCTAGACCAGAATACCCCCTTAAGGTGCTCAAGCGCGCGAACAATCGCTGGTTGCGATTTTAGAGCCAAATATAATGCAATCACACTTTTACGTTTGAAATCCATTACTGATTTTCTTTTTTTGCGTTAACTCTCGGCAAAATGCTTCCGCGCGCTTGTAAACAATACTTGGGACTATCATTTAGTCAACTAACAGACAGATGATGCCTATGCATCTTCACTGCGCTAGAGCTCTGAAGTTGGTTACACTTCGAGTGCCGGACCCTGTAGTTAACAATCAGTCATAAAGCCATTGAAAGGTGATTTGTTGATCAAAATGCCAAATCGTAAGTAAATTATAAAGCACGAAAAATAGCCTGGATTGGAAATTGGTCTTCGTTTGAGGAGACTCATTTGGTCTTTTATAATTGTACAATAGGAAAAAGTGCGCAACAATTATCAGAAAACTATTCACTCCATAATAATTCGTGCAAAAAAATGAAATTAGGCAAAATCAGCAAATGGAGGACCACGGAAAATATCTGAACGCGCCGAACGTATTTTCTTGAGAAAATTCATCTTGCTAGTAAACTTGTAGATGTTTGTGGAGTCGAAGTTTCTCATGCAACAGCTCGACAAGTTTTGCAAAAGCATAATTTTACTTCACGAGTAGCTTGCAAGAAGCTTTTGGTCCCTGCAAAGCTTATTGAAAAGTGGTTATCCTTCATTAGAACGTACACAGAGAGCTCAACCAGACACATAGCTACTGGGATTGTGTGATATTCTGCTATAAGACTAAAATCATGCTCGGCTTAAATCGTCACATCCGTGGGCGTAAAACTGGTGACTGAAAAACTCATATTTCGAATTGATTTTGTGCGCTTGCAAAAGTTCACATATTTAATTGATAGGTACTAATAAAAGGTTGAGGGGACAGATACCTGTACAATGTCGAAAAAAAATATTTTTTTTTGTTTTTCATAAAATGTTAATATAATCCTTTAAGAATATATCAAAAACGTAAATTTAAGTATTTTTTATATTTTAGATCGT
This sequence comes from Anastrepha fraterculus, assembly GCA_037575425.1. Classification (NCBI taxonomy): domain Eukaryota; kingdom Metazoa; phylum Arthropoda; class Insecta; order Diptera; family Tephritidae; genus Anastrepha; species Anastrepha fraterculus. The sequence goes on from JAYXIM010001881.1 coordinate 415,544, forward strand.
CAACCGTGACGACTCTATTCTTTGGCTTCGAGCGCTGGGAGAGGTTGAATTTTCATGTATTCAGACTTTAGACGCGTTTTTCTCAAAACTATATTTTTCGAATTGATGGACGAGAACTCGAAAAGTTATAGATCCATCTCCCTGAAAATTTGCACACATCTTTTTTATGATATTACTTTCTATGTGAATTTACAAGTTTTCGAAAAATTAATTTTTTTGAAGCAAAAATAGTAGGAAAATTCGACCCAAAACTCATTTTTTTGAAGCTCTTTATTCTGGAAGTTTTTTTTTAAATTTGTTTTTAATTCATATAGAAATTATGGCATTAATAAACAAAAAAATTTTGGTTTTTTGTATTCAGGTCACTGATGCCGATGCTACAATGCCCGTCGATTGAGAAGCCCGCTGCGACCTTCCTGGAAGATGAATGTACCATCCGCCATTTTAAATGATTAAAATAAAAAAAAAAAAATTTATATTATTTTAATGTATAAATAAACTGTGTGCCAATTTTGAAAAAAATATATTGACTTCTTCATTTGAAATAATTTGAACGAAAATCAAGGAAAACATGGCCGGTTGCAGGTATCTGTCCCCTTAATCACATTTAATTTTTTAATGTTATTAACTGCGAATGTAAAAATACTTTCTTGACAGGGGTGCCTGAAGTGTGCATATATTGGTGCTACCTTTTATTTTTGTATGGAAAAACTTTATTTGCTAGTACTGTCTTATGCATTGTTTATACCTATTAGTCAAATAAAACGAAAGAGTGAAGGAAAACCATGAAAAAATACATATTTCTTGAGGGAAGGTGATGATGAATTCGGCGCGAAATTTGTTCAAGGTCTGTCTTCGGGTCCAATGGCGATTTTATGCATGCCTGGATCTCGACGGGGAAACTCGCATACCCTAAGTCCGGTGTTTCGGCAGCCTTGTAGTTATATCCTCTGTGTCCTAGAAGTTCTCCATGGCCAGATTGCCGCTGCGCGGTTCAGAATTGGCCAATAAATCGCCACGAGTGACTGCTCAAAGTGCTTAAGGTTGACAGTCGGAATTAATATGGCACTAACTTTAATTTTCAGTTGCAGGTTGACTTCCTTCGCTCGTATTGTAACAATAGTAGATGCCATTTAGTTAGGGGGAGTGCTAGGTTCTGGGCAGTGAGGAAGCGAGAAAGTTTGGATATATAACTATTTACCTAAGAGCACAAGTCGTAAGTTCAATTGCCGGATGCAATATTGAGCAATCACTAGCGTAGTTCCAGTTCCATGGTGAAAAAATTTCAGAGGCATGGCCAAGATCACACAGGTAATCGGCTATCAGCGAATTCGAAAGAATCAGCTGGTTGACTGACGTCACATTGATCATCGATTTGTTTACGAAAACACTGAGGTTGTGTTGGTGATGTGCGAAAAAATCAGCACAGTCTTGCTTATGTAATTTCATTGTTCGACTGATTGGACGAGTGTGTGAATGCGTGTGAAATGAGCGGGCAGAATTCCGATGAATCCCTTGAGACGTGGCAGCCCCAGTTCTTCTCACAATTTTGTTCTTCACCATAACGAATGGACACACTTGGTAATCTATCCTCCTTGGCGTAGTTCAGCTTTGGTATCGTCCGAACCCCCCAAAGGTGTTCCTCTATTTGACCCTATAATGTCGAGATTGACAAACGTTACATGTTTTTCCATTATGTGGCCCATCAACAGATGTTTTTTATTAAACCTAAGAAGTACACAAAACAACTTAAATACTTTACAACTAAAACAAATATTTCCATCTAAACACTAAAACCCATTCGTGCACGGCTGCTGCACGTAGTCCAAACAAAAGCCTCGATTGTCGATATCAGTGGGCGCTTCGACACTATCCGTGTGGAAGTACAGTCGGAATGGTCGCACGCTTGCTGAAATTCAGTAATAAACAAAAATTAGTTGCTTCAAATGCAGTTTCAGTTTCTTTTATTGCCTACATTGCACGGTCCGCTGAATGGTGCCCACTTCAGCGCTAAAAGTGCCGCCACAAACGCGGTCCTCACAAGCGGCCAAGGGGGGAATGCGGTCCACTGAACGCATACAACCGATCAGTAGCCAGTCGTTGAGGCAAGCGTTCTGGGTCACCTGCGTGCCGCCACCCACCATAGAGCCAGTGGGATTGTTGGAGTTGCCGGAAATGGTGAAGGAACGCGAGCGATTGTTTTCTTAAAACGAAAAAAACACAAGCATATTTTTATAGAAACTCTGCATGCCTGCGCAATGCTGCACTCACCGGTGTCCGGACAAGCGTTGTATTGTATGCTGCAAAAGTTCCGCTCTGTGCGTACGCAAATGCTGTAGTCCTGATTGGACAGTTGCCTGCCCGTAACGGTATTGTAATTGAAACTCCGCACACGTCCGCTGATGCCAGAGAAATATTGAAGACAGCCGTGATCGGCACGACTCACACTGCCACAATGGATTTGTGTCACCCGTATGCGCCACAGACGCGAAAAAGTGCCGCTCGTGATGACGGAGAGTACGATCGCATTACTTTGGCCCAAGCCGGCGTCAATGTACACTGTGAAGTGATTTTACTTTTACTTGAATAATATTTGAACAAACAAAACTATCTGGGCTCACTGTGATCGCCTGATGAGGAGCCACAAATGGTGGGCACCGGACTGCCGCCAGAGATGAGCAGTTGATCCTGGTTACAAACGTGATTCAGTGATTCGGGCGGGGCAATGGAAAACATGTCCAAGTCGAGTCTGGAAAAATAGCGTTTGCAGGGTTAAAAAGTTTTATGAAATGGTATGAATTCAGCGCCAAGTGAATTACCTCAACTGGCAAATATCCGGATGTATCTTTTGCACTGTAACTTGACAGCTGCCAGTGCCATCGTAGACGTCCGGATGGTTGGGATTCACAAAATACGTAGAGTTCTCGCGTATAATGCCGCCGCAAGTTTGCAGGACTGCAGAAATTTAAATTATTATTTTGTTGCAATTTTATGTTTGAAGGAAAACAATTGATTTGCTAAAATTTTGGTTAATGAAAAACGCAAAATATAGAATCTTCGCTTTTAAAATTAGATGTGGGAAAAAAGTTTCTATTTACAAACACAACACAATCCGTAGCCGCCAGCACAAGGACCAGCTGGTATGCCCGCACGCAGCATGCAATCCTTGCTCGGTATGCAGTTGCCCTGCTCGCCAGAAGACGCCGTACAGGTGCCCGATCCGATTGGAACCATATTAAAGATTGGCAGAACTATAAAATAGAAATTCAATTATGTAGGATTTAAATATTTATTCAAGGGGGCGCCAAATTAGTCACGCGATCGGAAGATTAATAATTTGGAAATGGCGTCGTGCATCAATCGACACTTCACACTTGTGAACTAATATATGTAGACAAGCGCAGTATACGAACAGACAAGCAGTGGAGCGCGTAAAGGTCAACATAAAGATTTCCATCACTCAAATTCTCTTTTTTTATTTTTTCTATTTTAGTAAAAAAGTTGCTCAAAAACAAAATTAATGATGATCATTGCTGATTAATTTTGCGCCAGCTTATTTATATATTAATAATGCAAATTTTTTATACATAACATGGACCATTGGTAACTATTCTCTCTTTTTATGAAAAATTTCAAAAATATTTTCTAAATCAACAAACAACGCTTGGGTATAAAAATTAAGGTCTAGAAATTTCAAAAAATCGATTTTTTGTTTTTTTCGATATTTCCAGAGTATAGTATCTTAAGAATATACTGTGAAATTTTCATGCGGAAATTCCCAATAGTATAGCTTTTACAGCCCATTAGCTGTGTAGAGAACGATCCGTCTTTGAAGCCAAAATACGCTTCGATATCCCTTTTTATAGCTTCTTTCGAGGAGTAGTTCTTGTTACTCATATGGGATTGAAGTCCACGGAAACGGTGATAATCACAAGGTGCCATATCCGGAGAGTATGGTGGATGCGGCATTAGCCCCCATCCGAGCTCGTTCAGCTTGCCTAATGTTTGCCCTGCGGTATGAGGTCTTGCGTTGTTGTGGTGAAACAAAACTTTGAGTCTATTCACTAAAGACGGTCGATTTTTGTTAAGTGTCTCATTCAGGTTTGATAGCTGATGGGAATAATAATCAGCAGTTATCGTCTGGTTTGGTTCCGGAAGTTCATAATAAACAGTACCGGCCATATCCCACCAAATATACAGGATAGTCTTCTTGGGGTGAAGGCCATCTCTAGGGGTCAGTTCTGGTGTTTCATCTTTATCTAACCATTGACGTTTGCGAACAGGATTATTGTAAGCGACCCATTTTTCATCACCAGTAATGATACGGTTCAAAAAACTTTTATTTTCAAGCCGTTGCAGCAGATGAGAACACATTTTCACTCTCTGCTGAAGGTTGGCGACGGAAAGTCTATGCGGAACCCATTTTCCCAGCTTTTAAACCTTTCCCAACTGAACCAGGTGCCTGTGAACTGTTCCATGCTCAGCTGTTTGGCTCAGCTTCCACGAGTTCGAGCGAGACGTCGGACTTCAGGACGACCAGCGCGCGGGGCATCCTCCACGTCGCAGTTACCACTTCGGAATTTTGAAAACCACTTTTCCGCGTTCCTTACACTCACGGGTTCCTCTCCGTGAGCAATGTTTATTTCTGCAGCAGCAGTAGTTGCATTTTTACCACTTTTATACAAAAAATACGAAATATGCCTCTTATAAGCGTTCGAAGATTCCATTTTATTTTTTAACAACACCTGCTTCTATCCGCGATTAAAATCACTTGTTGAATGCACAACATATCAAAGAAAATATAAATAGTTTTGTTATATTCCGCGAATAATTTTTTGTATGCAAAAATCGTACAAAAGTGAAATTATGGGTAAAATACGCACGAACTTATGAACTGACCTGATAGAATTATATTATTATTTGGCGATTAAAAAACTGAAAACACAATTTTTAGAGTTTCAAAACCGCGCCATTTTGTCAAATTTTTTTTAATAAACTGATTAATAATTTTCTTGGTGTTTGTGTTTCAGATAAATAGAAGAGCCAAAGTGGACAACACCGTTCAGGTCCAATTTTTCGGGAGGGTCAACCTCAGCGCCATTCCGAATATTTCCGAATAAATTGTTTTTAAAAGTTTTTTATTTGTAGGACTTCACAGACGAGCAAGTGCAGCTGGAAGTATGTTGAAGTGTTAGGTGGCCCAACTATTGTGGTTTTTAAAAAGGAAGGCAAGTATGCGCGTATTTCTACCATTGTCACAGGTGGTGCTACGTACAATTTGAGCGTGCTGTGTATGATGGTGCAAATACCTAGTTAAGTGTGCTACTACCACTGTACAATTTGGCTTCCGAACTGGCTGTCCACCCTGATACCTTACCCGGTCTGGAACAATATGCTGTACATAGATGCATGTGCAACACCTAGACGAGCAAGTACTCGCGCTTTACGTCTACAATTACATGTAAGTTGTAATGATATATTTGTGAGTTAACAATTTTTAAGATTTTTGGTTTACAGGTTTTTGATTTCTGCCCGAATAAGTGCAGCGTTTCACCATCTATACGCACAAGTGCACCCACTTTCCTCATATATCCGCTCCGATTCACATCTAACTAATATTTGCTTTACAACTACTAACTAAATTAAAACACATACATAAGAAATATCACATAGTTCTGCGAGCTCTTGGGTTAGATAAACATCGAAAATATTATAAATAAATATTATATTTGCTTTAAGAAAAAACAATAACTTTTCTGTTGTTTTTTTTTTAATGTAGATTAAACAACCAATACTAAGTATTTCTCTTATTACACGATTAATTAGCTACTTTACATACTTTTTTACTACCTTTAGGCAAGAAGGGGAAAATTTTGTTCTCTTTCTCCATCCTTGGTAAATGCAGCCCTAAAATAAGCGAGTGTCAAAGGGCCCTTGTCATTATTTACCTAACCTTCAATAATTGAATCATGGTTTGTAGTGAATATCAAATTGAGTTGATAGATTTTTCTTATATATATATATATTTGGCGCGTACACCCTTTCTGGGTGTTTGGCCGAGCTTCAAGCCGATTCCGAACGGCAGATATTTTTATGAGGAGCTTTTTCATGGCAGAAATACACTCGAAGGATTGCCATTGCCTGCCAAGGGGTAACCGCTATTAGAAAAATGTTTTTCTTAATTTTGGTGCTACTCGAAATTCGAACCAACGACATCTCTGTGAATTGCGAATGCTAGTCACGCACCAACCCATTCGGCTACGGCGGCTTACACTCTTTATTAAAAAGAAAAAACAAAAAAAAAAAACACCCACACACACATTATTAAGTAATCAATATGTTTATTTCTTTTAGCTTTCTTTGCTTTTAGCCATAATTTTATTTCCATTAACTGTTAGAGTTATATTCAAAAATGTACAGCGGCAGCACGACCACCCAATCATAGCTCATTGCAAGGCTTTGAAACATCTTTTAAAGTGAATTAAATTACATAGTTAAGTTGTTGATCATTGAATTTTGTGGGTTCTTACATAACATCTATTCTCTTTCACTGCCGCGCTCTTACCATTAAATTCTGGTCGCCGTCTAAACTCTTACTTCTTTGGATGTCTAAGAGACTTGGAATCGGCAACCATTCGCAGTATTTTATCGTTTGTACGAGAGGCGAAGTAGTTTCACCACATCGGAAATTAGAGCGGGGATTCGAGTCCAAATTAGTGGTACCATAGGCACACAAGTCTAAGTGGGGCCCCTATACACTTATGGAAAGGGTTAGCTGCGGTAACCTAACCTAACGCTTTCGTAATATAGTAGGCAGCGTAGAATTTTATCGGGGCATTCAAGACGTTTGTGTTAGTACCTTCGGCTAGGCAGAACATTTGTAGTTTTTCCTAATTATTCTATTTTGCGCTAATCCGAATATAGTCATACGGAGGGAATATTTCTGGCCAGTTGGAGAAGTTTATGTGTAATTATGATTCCAGTTATGTTTCCTTTGTTAAGCTGCCACATCCGTGATTAACATTTCTACCAAAATCTCATCGCCATTACTTGACAGATTGCTTGTAAAAGTTATGTCGTCTTGAGTAAATCTTCGTGTGTTTTCGTTGTTTACTGTTTTAAAAAGGGTTTTGAATTTGCATCAGCGATTTTGATTTAATTTTAAGAAATGTTGGGCAACTGTTTCGATAATGACAGTCTACAGGAAAAAAAAACAGTTTACGAGTGGCACGAACGCTTCAGAAGAGATCGCGAGCCCATCAATGATGACATACGGCCTGCGTAGTGAAAACTGATGAATACTTCAATAAAGGGAAAGAAAAGTCGATAGTTAACTGCCATTAGAGAGCCGACAGAGGACTCGAACATTGCTTATAGATCCATTTGAGACATTGTAGTTAATGATTTGGGTTTGCGCCGTCTTACTGCAAAATTGGTCCCGCAGGAACTAAATTTCATGCAAAAACGGGACTACGTTGATATTGCCAAAGTCATGATTTCCAAGGGTGAATCCGATTCAAAATTCATCAAACGCACCATTACTGGAGACGAGAGGTAGGCTTATGAGTACAACATGCAATCCAGACATTAGGCGACTGAGTGGAGAGCTCCGAATGAACCGAGATGAAGAAAACCACGTCGTTTTCAAACTAAAAAGAAAGCGATGCTTTGGACTCCAACGCTATTTCACACCACGATTTTTTTCCAGAAGGAAGAAGGAAAGAATTTTTCCATTATTTTGGTGTTAAGAGAGGTTTATGTGAAGCAATTCGCCAAAAAACAAAGGATTTGTGGGAAAACAACTCGTGAATTTCGCACCGTCGCAGAGAGACATCATTTTTGACGAACCTCGATTCGAAAAAAAATCCAAGGAAGCCATACCAGGTGAATTACCACGAATTGAATTCACCTGGTATGGCTTCCTTGGATTTTTTTCTGTTTGAACGAGTCGAAAACCCACTACGAGGAACGCGTTTTAACAGCCGAAAGGAAATGATGGAAAAATCTGCTTCGTTAGTTGTTCGTACTACTTTTTATAATTCGAATTTTAGATTTGTTAGGATTTTTTGGTACTAAATATTTTAAATAGCATATAAAAACTTTTGTACTGATTTTGGTATTTCATTTCTGTTGCCCGATAACTTTTCTTTTCTATCTTCATTCACTTTACAATGCACTTTTCTCATTCCTTCACTTCTTCAATATGAGTAAAAAAAGCATATCCCCAACATACACCTTGCATCTCGCGCGCCTCCTGTGGAAGGCAGCCATTTACTGCCGAATAGAATATCCTTCCACGAACTGGCCTCTTTTTGTTTGCAGACACTGCAGGATAAACTAAATGCCAATGAAACGAAAATTCCAAACACGACTTTTGTGCTGCTTGGCCGCAAGTTATTTTGTTTACACATTTTATTGCTAGAATATATTTTTATATTTATCAGTGATAATCCTTTCCGACATGCAACCGAAGACGCACTGACGCGCATGCGCAATAGTTGCCACATTTTATGTGGCAAACATTTCGCTAACCACACTTCATAGTCAACAAGTGTTAGAAAAACAGTTTAATGACCGTCAACGGTGTTGATTATATGAAATTTGTAATTGCAGAAAAAACAGTGAGTAAAAGAAGAAAAAAAATCTAGCATTTTTACCATGTGGCGGTGGGTGTTTGCCGCGAAGCTTGTGACAAGTTAGTTAAATGCACTCTTGTCGCTCGGCTATTGACTGGCTGTACTAGATACGTTTGTGTATGTTGTAGGGATGCCAATACCGAGATGTCGGGACTTGTACCTTTAAGCAGCATATGAAATGAAGGTGAAATAATCACTTTTTATAGGAGAAAAAGCAAAATTAACTTTAACTTTTTAGTGAATATGGATATGTTTGGGCGTTTTTGAATTGGTTTTCCGCTCCGAGCTTAAAAAAATATATACACTTTTTCAACTACCAAATAAAGGGTATTTCAAAAGTGACACCTAGATATAGTATAGTGGTAAATTATTCCTAGACGGTACCTTTTTTATATGCTCCACACCATTTGTCAAGTAGATAGAATTAAAGGCTGATCAGATTGGAGGTACTTTTTTCAACAGGGGATTTTTTGACGCATGACTACTGACAAACTAAACACATATTTTTTTTCAGTATTCATTAACATTTCATCATGGAAAGACTTACGCCCCAAGAACGTTTACAAATCGTGTAATTGTATTACGAAAGTCGACGCTCTGTGAAAAATGTTCATCGCGCGATCAGCCCAACTTATGGTGTTCAGCGAAGAGACCTATTTTCGGCTTAGTGGATACGTCAACAAGAAAGTTTGCGGTATTTGGGCTGAAGAGCAACCCGAAGCCATTCAAGAACAACCATTATATTGAAAACAGTCGTTTGTTGTGGCCTATGGGTTGGAAGAAACATCGGATCATATTTCTTCAAAGACGTTGCTGGCGCCAATGTAATAGTGAATGGGGAACGCTATGGCCTGTGATCTATGATCTCCACAACAATTGGTTCCAACAAGATGGCTACTTGCCATGCAGCCCGTTAAAAAAATGGATTTACTGCGTCGTCATTTCGGTGAGCCATTTATCTCTCGACTCCGGCCAGGGGATTGGCCACCAAGATTGTGTGATATCACATCTTTGGACTTTTATTTGTATGGGTATGTAAACTCTTAATGATTTGTGAATAAATCAGCTTCTATTGAGGCATTAGAAGACAACATTACTAAAGTTATTCACGAGATACCGACGGAAAACCTCTAGCGAGTTATTCAAAATTGACGTTTACGAATGAATGAATTACGACGCAGTTTCGGCCAACATTTGAAAGGGATTATCTTAAAAAAAAAACTTAATGAATGGTTCTACAGAAAAGAATAAAGATTACCCAATCAATAAATTAATCAATTTAAAATCTGATATCTCAAAATGGATCACCCTTTACAATTTAATACTGACTAGAACAAAAAATAATCAACCGAATGAGTCGATATTTCAAATGTTGGTGAAAAAATTTCGAGAAACTGGTTCTGTCGAGGATAGAAAAAGGACTATAACTGGACGTTCTGTTGAGAATATTGCATCTGTAGCGCAAAGTGTTGCTGAATACCCTTCAACCTATTTTGCGGATTTTACCTGTAGACCTGTTCATGGTGAACATTTAAATAATGTTTTTGTAGGCTTAAACCCAAAAGAATCTAAATTTGTAAAGTTTTAGTTTAAAACAGTAGCTAGTTGCGACATTTGAAAGACCCTTCCCATTTTTTTTTTTATTTGTTTTTTAGTTTTTTTCCACCGATCGTTTTTTAACATACTTTTCGACAGTTACGTTATCAGATATGTACCAACCAAATGGGTATAGATTTAACTATTGCCTTTTGTTTTGTTACCATTAAAAAAAATTCACTTTAAATAAAACTAAAATTTAGTAATTTAAATCCCATTTATTTAATATTTATTGCATGGTAGGATAATTCTCAAACAAAAGCGTGGCAATTTTTTCGAGTTAAATTGAATAATTATCGTTTAAGTACCGATACAAATCTGGAAACAAATCCCGAAGCACCTGAGATTTCCCGGAAAGTTGAAAATATGGCTTCCCTAGTAAGTATATACACACACACACGCCCATGCGAGTATGTCTGTGGATATTTATGTAAACCCATAGTTAAAAGAGAGTTTAGCAAACGATAAACTTGTGAAATTACCAACTAATTTGTTGTTGATGTTGTAAAACAATTAGTTGCGCTACAATTAGTTGGTAGCGGGGGAATAAGTCTGTGCATGCACAGGTAGCATGAAAGATTTAGCAGACGGGCTTGCCATATGCCAAATGCTGGCGTGTGGTACCAACTTTATGAGTCTGCTCAGCTGTGCTAATAAAATATTGAGTGCGCGATATAATTTTTCGAAAACTTAGCTAATCCAGATTTCACTGTGATGTCTCTCTTGTCTCTTGTCTCAACCAGATTTACACCGTGTGCTTTTAACATCAGATTGGCGTCAATAAAAACTGATTGGTAAGTATTCTGAAAATTGTACTGCGCTGCCTCGATGAAAGGTACATTTAAAGAGTTAAAAATAAGTAAGCAGCTCTAGAATCAAATATCCTCCAAGGATATATAATATTCGTCAAAAAGTATGAAAAAAATTGTGTATTCGCTGTCATCCGTTCAATAGAAATTCTCAGTGAAGACCTAAGCCCAGGTACAATCTTGCTTACTAAAAATTTTAAGTTTGCTTCCACACAATCAAAGATAGTTGTGCTCTAATCTCCTGAAAGCGTTATAGTTCCAAGCAGGGTTGAAAGGAAAGAAAATTACAATAAAGCAACTAGTAGAGCAGCCGTTTAAACAATTGGCTCAAACCTTGGTGTCAGAGCAGAGCATGGAGGGTTTTAACAATGCCCCCTTTCCAAAGTTTAAGCCTCTTTTCGGCTGCCCGGCCACTGCAGCGTCTACCACGCGGAGTTTGCAAGGATTATGACAATTTAAGATTAATTCGAAAGAGAACCATTAAGAGGAGATATGTATATTAACACATTGTTGGACACCTTTTTTTAAAACTTTGGTTGGGCACCCGGGTCTAGCCTTTTTTTTCGTCCTTTTCGCGGATGCCTTTTAAAAGGTTATATGCATAAATCGAGGGAAAATTAAATTTTAGGAAGCTACTCGAAGCTCATGTCGTTAGCTGTAATAGAGATATTTTAGAGATATTTCCGAAGTCGAAAAAGCCAGTGTGGCCAGTTTCGGGTGGCAATCAGAGCGTTAATCTTTAGTCATAGCCGAATGGCTCGTGCCGGACTAGCATTCGGAAAGCTCCGGGTTTGAAACCATCTATGAGCATTAAATAACAAATGACATACATTTTTTTCCAATAGCAGTCGTCACCCGGCAGGCAATTACAAATCTCTGAGTGTATTTATACGACGAAAAACCTCTTCATAAAATTCCATCTGCGCGTCGAAGACGGCATAAAACTGTAGGTCCTTCCATTTGTGGAACAACTTCAAGATGTACACCACAAAGTGGAGCAGAAGTTGGGTCAAACGCACAAGAAAGGATGTACACTCCGATAAAAAAGAAGCAGATAACTAGGCTAAAATAGCGTTTAGACTATTAACTGCGCTGAACTTTCGCCGATCTCTGGCTAAACAGAGAAGTCTACAGCTCACTTGGGTGCATTTTCATAGAGGCATACAGGGCAGTTGCTTGACAAATAAATCTGTACGGCATCGTATGGTCTAATCGTTGGAGCTCCAACAGGATAATTCATATAGGCTTTCTATTTCTAGGTGTACCCTTTCAAATATGGTGCAGGAATTTTGAGAAGGAAGAAACGACTTGTCACGGCAAATCAGATGTCAACATAAAAGGCTCAATGAGATTCATTAGGGCACACGATGGTTCAGCAATGGGAGTAAAATAAATATAAATCAAATAACTCAATCAGCCCCTATATTTGGCCTTGGCATAACCTACCTATTTAGATACTCTCCGCAGCCTTGAAACTATTTGAATTTATTTTATTTTGCAACTTTCGGTTGCTATACCATCGTAGCATGCACTTTTCGACAGATGGCAACCTTAGTCGTTAAATTTCCATCAGTTGAGTTAAAATGTAGATTAGCGCAGATACCAAAATTTCGCGCGGTCTACTTTGTACTACATTTGTCAATGTCATTTCCCTTTAATTCCGGTGCTAACTGTCATGGCACCGCACTTCGTTAATCAAATAAAAAGATAATAATGCTATATGGTATTGCAATTGTATGCGTGTGCCGCTTATTTACCATGCGGCGTAACATTTTGTCAACACGCGTCTGCAACATTTCCTGTTGGCAATTATTGCCACTCCGTAGTAGCAGTAATTACTCTGGACTTAAACGCAACGCAATAAACTTAAGAACGGCCTGTGAAATGGAAGACAGGTATAAATGATTACCCCAACCTTAAGAAACTAAATCAGCTGTTGATTTTGGGTTTTCAAGTTAAATAGATATTGACACACTATAAGGCGCTCATCATATCCGCCCTATCGTATGGCGCAGAAGCTTGGAGTGTTTGAGAGCAAGATTCTGTGCAAGATTTTTGGAGCTCTGCACGTTGCTGACGGCGAGTATCGCAGATTGCAGGCGATGGAACGTTGAGCTGTATGAACTTTACGACGACATAGAAAAATCCATTTTCATCATTTGGTGGTTCTTTCTTGGGGCTTTTAACCAGGATACTTCCGACTAGTAGTCACGCACCAACTGATTAGGTTAAGTTATTAGGTCCCGACTAATTATGAACAATAGGTTTAGGAAAACTGTGTGTCTTTTAAAAGTATTGTTTTCCTTCGTCACAGCATTTCCTTCCAAAGAGGTATGGGATATTGGCATTATTTTGAGGGAAAATGATATAAACATCTGTACAGATGGCTCAAAACTAGATAACAGAGTAGGTGGAGGGGTTTACTTCGATAAACTCGGAGTTAGCCAATCATTTCGCCTACCTGATTATTGCATTATATTTCAGGCGGAAGTCACTGCCATAAAAGAGGGACTTACGGAAATAAAAACGAGAGTATTATCCACAAATGAAGTCTTCATGTACTCGGACAGTCATAGAATGTTTTAAATTGCTAAAGGACGTATCAAAATACTACAAAATACACCTTATTTGGGTGCCAGGCCTGAGGAATATAGCAGGGAACTGCAAGGCAGATGAACTTACTCGAATTAGTACCATGCTCGACCTCCAAGCCGATAAGACTCTGATACCCATGCCTTTAGCCACTTGTAAGCTACTGATAGATAGGGAAGTTGGCAAAACCTCTTAACATGCGAACTAAGCAGACAGACATGGCCGGAATGGAACAGCGGACGATCAAAAAGCTTGTTAAGATTTAACACAGAAACTATAAGAAAAATGATAGGGGTATTAACTGGTCATTGTCTGATAGGCAGCCATGCTAGAAGCTTAGAACTCCCGTACTTCGATTTCTGTAGAAGCTGTCTAAATACAGAAGAAGAGGAAACAGTCAGGCACCTTTTATGTGAGTGTGAAAGCTTAGCTATAAGAAGGCTCCGCACTCTTGATACCGCATGTTTAACTAATGTAGCGGAACTAGCGCTTCTAAAACTAACGAAGCTTTGCTCGTTTATTGAAGCTACCGGATGGTTTGAAAATGAACCCATAGGGTAAGGATAAGTTCCTGTGGTATCGAAATGAACCTATGAAAGGTCTAAGTGTGGCATTGCGACAGCCACACCACCTACCTACCTACCTTAGCTGAGGGGGAGCAGGATATCAGGTGGCAGGAGGTTGAGACTACTTTTTGTTAGGCGTAATCATTCAGCTCATTGAAACTGAGAAGAAAAAAAATTTAAAATTGTGTGCTCTTACTTATTTAAATTAATTGTCATTAAGACATATTAAAAGAAAAATTATAAAAAGTTTTACATTTTTATATTTTTTACGGAACCCTATATCAAAACTAATTTTACGATATAGACAACAGTTGAAAAGCGTGAAATTTATTATCCGTCGAGGAATCCATGAAAATATTTTTTTTTGTCAAAAAGTATGAACTTACTTTTACTCTGTTATTGGTTTTTGAAAATGAATCACTCGCACTTCAATTCTATTTTTTCATCCACTTGCACAAAAGTGAGGTTATTTCGAAATGTCTTAAAACCATAGATAATTTTTTTGCGTTTTAATATTGCTAAATATATATGTGATTGCTCAAATAATTTGAATTAATTTAAAATACTTAATTTGGAAATAAAATTGAATCAAAACTCCAATGCCATGCAAGTATATGGGCCAATATACGGCAGAGGGTTAAGTTAAGTTTACGGCTGGAGTAATGGCACTATAAAATTTCTGCAATTCCCACAATTTTGATGCTCACTGAACCGCTCTAAGCCCAAAGTGTCAATAATTACTGTGAATTAAATTCAAATAAACGCACGAAATATACCAAATATTATATAACATTGACAAAGTACGATAATGTCGTAGTGCAAGCGTCCCCCTTTTTCATTTAATTTCAAAATTCAAATTGTCGCGCCTTGCGAAATACCTGTGTATATATTTTGCTTTTGCTGTATGCTGTTATTGTAGTATTCACCTGTTATTAAGTGAATTTTTTTGATATTATATTTTCATAACCTTAGTCTACCAGCACTTAAACGCTTTTTATAATTTAATTAATTTAAATTTGGTTTTTCCCAAACTGTTTTGGGTTACCTAATTTGGTTTATTTTGCTCAATTTAAGGCCGATAGCAGGCAAAGGGTTTCGTAGCGTATGTGTGCATGTATGTAGTTATTGAATAACACTAGACAACATGATTGTTCATCCTTAACTGTCTTTGTTATGTAGTATAATATCTTTCAGGCTGAACTGATGACAATAATAAAAGCCGTGACACTGTTACGGTGTAATGTGATACCTGGAGATAATATCTACATTTTCACCAATTGCAAGGTGGCGGTAAGATCGGCCACAAAGCAGCTCTTAACGTCTCTTAACGAGCTGACTAAGTCATTCACATAAAGGTCACATGGGTTCCTGGCCATTGTGGCATTGTGGCATTGGGGGTAACTGCAAGGCCGATGAACTAGCGAGACTTGGCACTAAGGTGACTGATGAGTGCCTTACAGTCATGTAAGCTACTTGTATGAAATTTGAGAAAATTGAAAGAGCAGCGAAAGAAAGATCGCGCAATAAAATCACCTGCAGAATCGCCCGATAACTGTGGCCGACTCTGCTTATAATGAAGCACTGCCTAATAGGCAGACACGTCCAGAGGATGGGCGTGCAAACACATGACTTCTGAAATCGCTGCCTAGATAAGGAAGAGGAAGAGATGATCCCACAACTACTGTGCCATGGTTCTGCTCTATCCAGACGTTTCAATGTTCTACCATTTCAGGTAGACAATTCTTTAAGGAATGGGAAGATCTTAGTGCTTTGGAAATCAGGCATCTTCTAAAATTTCTAAAAAGTTCACACTGGGTTTAGGAGAGATTAAGACAAGCTCCGGATTATATGACATGACAATGGACTATAAGATTGAGTGTGTCAAACAGTGAGCAACCGGTTCAACCTGGGTAGGTAGGTAGGCCTGCTGGCTGTCAAAATGGCACACTTAGACCTGTTGTAGGTCCATTGTGATATCACTGGAACTTTTTCCTTCAACCTAACCTAACCTAACCTAAACTAAATTATTATTGGTGGGAGGAAAATCATAATAAAATTGTAGCAGAAAGGTCAAAATTATTGACAAATAGGAAGAACAACAGGCAGAGTATGGATATCAGTTCGGACAGTAATTCAAAACTACGAAAATACACTAAGATTTGCGTATATAAACTTCTAGCGTACGTGCTGTGCACAATGGTCTGAAATTAAAATTTTTTGGCATAAATTAGAAGGAGTGATACTAGGCCATTGAAATTTCGCATACAGGTTATATATGACTTAGTTAAGAAAAATTCCAAGAATGGATGAAATCGATCATTCCCCAGGGGTAATTTCCTTGGACCTATAGTAAAAATTTTTGAATTTCAGCTCCAAAAATTGCGATATCTTAAAAAATTGGTAAATATGTTATTCTCGTAATACGTATCGACGATACCAAAAATAGTTGAAATCGGCCAGTCCCTAGGAGTACCTCCCTTGGACCTATAGTAAAAATTTGGTTTCATAAAATGAAAAATTTGCATATGATAGGCAAAAGTAGTCAAATAATTTTATTATCCAAATATTTATACATATGTTTTTACTGAAACAATTATTTTTATAAAAACATTAACTGTACATCTGAAGTGAGAGAGAAGTTACAGAATTATTAAATTCACTTGAATATAATATAAAAAGTTATATGTACGTCTGCTTCCGATATATCGGAATTAGAATTATCCGAATCGTATTCAGATCCCCCTGGCAAGTGGTTGAAAATTTTAAGCTCACTTGAAGGTGCAAGCAATTGCATTACTTCTTCTGGTAGCTTCTCTCTTTTCCGATATTTTTCTCTAGCGGATAAAGACAAGCTGGAAAGAAGGGGGTCTGAAGAATTCATTGCTGATGCGATCTCTCTTGTATAATTTATTTCGAGCTTCTGACGCATTTTCACCAAAACAACCAACAGGAATTACGCAATTCACTTTGTTTTGATTTTTTTGCCGGATGAATAAAAAAGCAACGTCGTCATTGTTTTCACAAGAAAGATCACTTGCCAGCTTCTTCTTAAGCCGATCTTTTGCATCTGTATAGCTAACCTTTGGTCATCCTGCTTTACTTGAACAGGGTTTTTCAAAATCATTCTCAGAAATTTCAATAATAGTTGTTGCGGAAACCCACTGGGGGTATTTCTCTTTAAATCTATTAACCATACGATTACATTTTGATAATTTTTCGCTAACATATGCTAATAAATTTTGTATTTTTTTTTTCTTATTTCATCTTTTTCCTTTAAACTTAACTCATTAGTATTAATTTTTTTAAAAACCCAATCTAAAACAACATTAGTTTTGCGATCGCCCTCTATCCAAACTCCAAGCATTTCTTCGTGTTGGAATTTAAAGGTTGCTGAAAATTACAAATATACTTAAATGGGGCAAAAACGGGCAAATGTTACATACATGATTTTAAAGAACATACCCCAAACTTCCACCGAACATAAAAATGTGGAACAATACGGAACAATACACACAATTTTCACTCCACAGAACACAGGTTAATACGAAATTTTCGGTTAAAAAAGCTATTAAACAAAACTCCACACTATACAGATATGACACAATAAACCATATTTTTTTTCATTAAGTTAAAAAATAGATACCTTTCTTATAATCTTCCATTATAAATTTATTTCTTTTTTTTCCTTTTTAACTATTATCGAACAGCTGTTTTCTTACAATATTTTACTGAACTGTTTACAAGTTTGTTGTTGCTTCAGAAGCATCATGTTTTACAGCTCATATTTAGAACAGAGTTGCCTTATCCAAATAATTTTTTGTATATTTTAGACCACTGAAATGTCTCAATTAATACTGCGTACCTATTTTTTTGAAATAAGAAAAAAAAATTTGGATTTATGCCAAAATATTTGAATTTCAGACCATTGTGCTGTGTGAAGAACTGAAGTACACTATGCGCGAAATCATTAGGACCTCCTCTACATGGCTTTGCGAGGGGATCTGTCATCTGTATAGTTGCTAAGTTGCAAATCTTAAAAAAAAATCCATAGAGAAGGCTTCACACATGCAGATATTTGATCTACTTTATACATACTTATATATACCGCTCAGTTGCTCATAATCCAAAAATCTAAAATGTCGGGAAAAACGACTTCAAAGTTTTAAATTATCTATACCGCCCGAAGGAAATGCAAAAACATATTTTCCTTTAATGAAATACTAGGTACTTGCGATTCGTCAAGTGTTAGCAAGTGGCGAATGGGTGAAGCCATTGGTAGAAATAAACCGATGTTGGTAGCGCGTAAAACCGCGTTCATATGGGCCAACTTTTGCTGTTTCAACTCGTTACTTGTGATGCTCGTGATCTGTCAACACCCTCTGTATTCTGGTTATTCTCAAAGTTGCTGTTGACTGGGAACCAAAAACTAACTATTAAAAGGTGTGTGAATGCGATGGGCGAACCCTTAAGAGAATTCGCAAAGTTGAAGCCACAAAGTCTGCCCTGTATGAACGTGACCTAAAAAAAGTTCCCAAATATCTGAAGAGTGATTTGGCAGCATGAAAATAGTGAGTTATACCAGTTTTATGAGGCATAACCACACTCGCTAGCGGCGAAGCTTGATGACTTTGTTTTTGCTTTCACATGCAAATTTTTCGCCAACTGAGCAGAGAAGTGACAAATCGAAGGCGTCTACTGTTAATACGTACTAGGTTGATCAATAAGTTGTGCGGTTCGATAAAGGAAGGGCGTTGCTGCTAGCCATTTTTTTTTTTGTTGTTTTGGTACACTCTTCAATTTGCAAATCACTCTTTGTTTACAAGCCATTTAGTATTGACATGTCACAGTATCAAGTATCGTGCAGTGATTGTATTTTTATTTTTGGAAGGTTCAAAAGCAACGGAAATTTATGAACGAATGTTTAAAGTGTATAAGGATCTTTCATCATCAATTAATAGAATAGAATAGAAATATATAGAATAGCTGAATTTAAACGTAGTCGTACACGCCTTGAGGACGATCCACGTCAAGAAGGTCTAAAAACAGCAACAACACCAGAAATTGTTGAAAAAATACAGGATATCGTATTGGAACATCAACGAGTATCTGAAAGGGATTTAGGAGAAGTGTAAGCAATATTTTGACTGAAGTATTGGGTTTTAGAAAGCTGCGTGCACAATGGGGACCGTATTCGCTAACAATTGAGCAAAAACACATTCGAATGCGACTTCCTCAGTAACATGTAGAGCGTTTTCGAAAGGGTAAAGTGGATTTTGTGCGTCGATTCATCACTATGGATGAGACCTGGGTATATCACCACTATCCTAAATTAAAACCAGAGGCTAAAGTGACGTGTGAACTCCGTTCTTCGGTTCGGAAACGAGTTTGTGTCCAGAAATCGGCCAAGAAGATGTTACCATCAGTTTTTGGAATGCGAAAGGCATTTTGTTTGTGGATTACTTGCAAACTGATAAAACAATAAATTCTGAATGTTATTGTAACATTTTAGACCAGCTGAAGGAAAAAATTCGTAAAAAAATACTCAGATTGCAAACGAAAATATTTAATTTTTCATCAGGGCAATGCCCAAGAGCATTTGACAAAAGCTAAAATCGATGAATTAAAGTTCGAAATGTTGGAGCATCCACAGTATTCATCAGATTTGGCCCCTAGTGACTTTCATTTGTTTCCAGACCTAAAAAAAATCATGTGTGGACAGCCTTTTTAATCAAATGATGAGGTCATAACAGCTGTGGAAGCCTATTATGCAGTCCTTCAGATTCTCAATTCTGGTATGGAATTCATAAGTTGGAATCTCGTTGGAACAAGTGTATTGAGGCTAAGACAAATTATACTGAGTAATAAAGTGCAATTCAAACAATAAAAATATGTTTTTCTTATCGAACCACAAAACTTATTGAACAACCTATAGGGCTTTCCAAAAACAGGTGTTATTTTTAATAGCCCACTATCTCGGTAGATGTGACTTTCGAAGCTGTCATTTTTTGATATTTGACAAGTAGAAACTACGCCATTAATAAAAATGGAATGATACACGCTTAAACAACGAATTAAAATGATTAAAATTCACTATAAAAATGGTGAAAATTTGGCAGAGACGGTTCGTAAAACTCGAACATTGTTGAGTCATCGTGAAGCACCATGTCGGACCTCAGCGTAGAAATTGGTGAAAAAATGCGAGCTGTTGGGACAAGTTAGTGATGTGAAGAATAAAACTCGTGCACGTCGCTCAAGAACAGCCGAAAATATTGCTGTTGTAGCCGAAAGTGTTGAAGAAAACCCAGGTTTGTCCATTCCTCGTCATTCTTTGGAATTAGGCATTCCACAAACGTCATTACACCGTATTTTGCATAAAGATTTGGGTCTTAAGGCTTATAAAGTCCAGATAACACAAGAAGCCGGCCGATCATCAACAACGTCGTGTCTTTGCTGATTGGGTCGTTGAAATTCATGAAAATGACCCGGAATTCCATCGAAAAATCATCTTGAGTGATGAGGCCCATTTTTACCTCGGTGGCATCGTCAATAAGCAAAATTGTTGGATCTGGGGTTCAGAAAATTCAAGAGTTATTGTTGAAAAGTCTCTCTATCCTCAATGTGTGACGGTTTGGTGCGGTTTATAGTCTGGCGGAGTTATTGGACTTTACTTTTTCGAAAATGAAGCTAGAGCAACAGTTACGGTGAATGGATTGCGCTATCGAGAGATGATTAACGATTTTTTTATGGCTGGAATTGGATGGTATTGATGTGGACAAAGTTTATTTTCAACAAGATTATTTCAACATTAATCTTTTATCAAAATATTCAAATAAAATATAAATATTTTTCGTGTTGTGACACTCTGCAGCAAATGAGCGATATGTATGTATGTGTATACACTGGCATGTATACACTGCCACCCGTATAATGAAGGCACTCCAGCAAGGCAAACCTACGAAACGGTATCCCAAGCTTAACTGCCAGTAAAGTTTTCAGTAATCAGTAAACAAATATTTTTGATGCAATATTTCTCAGTATCCAGTACGAGTTTACTGCTAATGCAAGCTAAATTGCAGTATCAGTAAAAAATTATATTTCTTGCATTTTTACTCATATTAAGTATTTACACGGTAATTTTTTATTTTTATTTTTCTTTTAACTTTACACATTAAAACACTCCGAAATAGGTCTATATCTTGTTTTTTTTTTTTAACACATTATTTGATTAACTCGAGCACTCCGCTCCACCAACAACACAAATTTCCGGATTTGATGAATCACACGTCAATCCAGCGGGACAGCTGCCACTGATACTTCGCAACAACGACGCACTCTTACACTGTGCAAATGTTGTTGAAGTGAGGCAGGTGAACAACTTGCTGCCGTCGCAGACGCCACAGATGTTACGTTCCTTGGCGCAGTCTGCCACCGCGTCCTTCGAGCAAATATTACTGTCATCGGCGACGCACACGCTACCATCGGGACAATTGAAGGCCTTCGAAGTGTCTGCGAGTCTATTTGAGCAGATATAGAACGAATTCTCACTGGCGCATGCAACGCCATTGGAGCTGCAGGTATGGCATCTGGCCGACACCGAAGAGAATACGAACGCTGCTGCGAGGAGACAGCTCTGTACCGAAAGAAATGGGAAATTATTTTTGTGCAATAATATTTCTTTTAGATTTTTGTTTGCTTTTACTAACTATTGCAAAAACTGTTGAGTACTGCATTTTGAGGGGTGTGTGTGCAAAAACGGTTGAATTCAACTAAAATACATTTTTTTCCTGCAGTCCCCTTTATAGGTGTGGAAGCGCCTTGCTTTGGGTGACTACTTCGCTCGAAGGTTACTACGTATGATAGGTAAGACCCGGCTAATGCAATCAAAACGCTTTGAGTTAGTGTACAAATAACAAAAAAAAAACACTAATAGATAATAGCGGTTCGTAAATCAAGCGAATCAGTGTGTTGGCTTATCGCTCTTGTTGATCTCAGGGATGAGCAAGATTTATGCTAAACAGCTACCGAACGCTACTGCATGATAAACTTTTCTAAGAATCTGCTTTTGTAAAAAATAGTTTCAAAACAAAACGACTTATAAATTCAAACAAACACCTGGTTCATATTTTATAGCGCGAAAAGTCAAATCAACTCTCAAACAGGTTTCCCTTACATGAAAAGAATTCGTACGATAAACATTGAAGGTGAGAACTTTTCCTATCCAGATACGAGTAATCTTGAATATAACTATCTGTGTACGCGGTTTTGTATATGAATTCTACAATAACAAACACAATAGTAAACCCTCTTTAATTTTGCAAGCAGTGTTCAAGGATATTTTTATTGACTCGGTTCTTTTGACGTTAGCGATGGCATTGATGGTGCGGGTAGTTCAACAAACTAAGTTTCATTTTCTAAATGAAACAACAGAAGCATGGCAAACACGTGTTTTAAGAATCTGTCATAAATAAATTTGCAAAAAATATTAGTTTCCTTGAAAATGGCTAAAGAGGATATCCGATAATGAAATGAAAAAGGCAAACTAAGTAAGCAAATAAATTGTAGCTTTATTTTTGAGCTTACTCTGCTATTAGTTCTGAACTACTCCCAGCCAGTTTGCTTTACAGTTAAGGTGGTTCGACCTCTGTAATTTGTAATGCTTTATCCTTCGGCGGCCGCCGTAGCCGAATGGGTTGGTGCGTGACTAATATTCGGAATTCACAGAGAGAACGTAGGTTCGAATCTCGGTGAAACACCAAATTAAGAAAAACATTTTTCTAATAGCGGCCGCCCCTCGGCAGGCAATGGCAAACCTCCGAGTGTATTTCCGCCATGAAAAAGCTCCTCATAAAAATATCTGCCGTTGGGTATCAGCATGACGACAGTCGTTTGAAAAGTATGTGCAAAGTCAAAAAGATGGCACTACTGGCGCGTGTCGAGGTTATGTTTAGTTATTAGCATCTCTTGAAAGAACACACACCAAGTTTCAGCCAGATCAGAATATTTCTTTGTGTGGACAGATGGAAAATAACCAACGAGGTGGAGAAAGGAAAAAGGGGATTTGGATTAGAGGATGCAGACCAACAGTGGCTAATTACGTTTGTATTAACCGCTTCAAGTCGCTGATTCCACCTCATCGTCCAGACAGCTTCAGCAGAAAGGACTTACAGCTATCCCAAGTCTCACCGAATGGACACCTAACGGACAATGTCCGGTAAGGATACTTAAGGGATCCCAATCCTCGCCTTTTTGCGATGAAGCCGGCTTTAGGGTTCCCAGTCTAGCCAGCTCATCAGCTCAGCAGTTTCCCTCTATGCCTGCCTATGTGACCGGAAGCCCGAAATAACTTAATATCGAAGTATTCGGATGCAATCGAAAAAGAATTAAAGCATTCCCCAACTAATTCCGAACGCACAAACAACGAGCCCAAGGCTCTAATTCCCCCTTGGCTGTCAGAATAGATATTCACGTCCTTTACAGTAATTACAGAAGTAAACAACCAATCCTCGGAGTACTATTTGTGGCCCAATTTGGAGGAAATAGTGATCGCAGAAACGGATGGCAATTTTTCAGACTTGAGCACATTCAATTTTTCGGAAAAGATCAAACAACTAGAATAGCGTTGGACGAAGTGTATAAGCCTAAAAGGAGACTATGTCGAAAAATAAAAAAAGCTTGCTCGATAAAAAGTAAGGAGTTTTTATTTTTGCACAGACATTTGAACGACGCTCGGATACAATTTAATGAACTAGTCAGCTTCCGCATCAGCTGCATACCAGTTGTGAATAGTGAATAATGATTGACTCTATTATTATTTAGGCTAAATGAAGCGGGTCGCTGGAAAGAAAAAACTTATGGCCATGCCAGTCTATTATTGTGACAAGCTCAGTTAACTGACGGAAACATTCAATAGGAATTTTGCCACTCTCTTTCTATCTAAGGAGGATTGGAATAAGGGATTCTCACTAAACCACTTCGATACTACAGTCTACACAGACGGCTCTAAAATAGATTGTGGTGTTGGAGCTGGTATATATTCGCATAGATTTAAAATTCAAACATCTGTGCGTCTCCCTACTGCGCGCAGTGTCTTCCAGGTGGAAGTACTTGCAATTGGGAAGCTTTTAGACTACTAATCGCAGATTTCTCTTTTAAGGGAAATATCGCTATTCTTTCGGATAGCCAAGCTGCAATCCAGGCACTAGATTCAGCTACAACAACCTCTATGGTGGTGAAGTAAAGTAGGAATAGCCTTATCACCTTGAGCGAAAACCATAAAGTAACCTTAATTTGGGTCCCGGGACACAGAAACATAGAAGGTACGAAAAAGCCGATGAAGTGGCAAGAAGGGGATCTGCCATGAATAACGTTCTTGCATACCGGCATTCACACCATTAGGTGCAGTCAAGAATGCAATTTCCCTAAAATACCTTCGAATTGCAGATTGTAGATGGAGAGACCAGACGAAATGCAAAATCAGCAGGACGGTATGGCCCACCTACAACCTCAAGCAATCGTCGACATTGATAAACATGAAACGACGGCACGCCTGTAGACTAACGGCAGTCATAACTGGCTTCTGGTCTATCGAAGAACAAGTCGCCAAAAGGGGCATCGCTCACAACACATACTGTCACAGTTGTAAGCAATCGGAGAAAAAGGAAACAATCTTCCACTTCCTCTGTGAATGCCCTGCTCTATGTAAGGACAGAATGTTAACCCTGGGCAAACCAACCAACTCTATTAATGCTCGTCTGATACTTATTTTAAGTATGTATTATTATTTTTAACTCAAAGAGTAAGGTAAATGATATTTCAGAACCTGCAGAAGTTAATGCGTTCCTTGTCACTAACATCTCAGACAATTGTAACCTTTTTCCAAACTTTTTTGGCCACACATTACATACATTGAAAGCGTAAGAAATCAGTGCAAATTAGTCCCAACCTCAATAAGTGGTTAATATCGGAAAATTAAATGCTACCGAATCAGATGTGCTAGAATTTTTGCAGGCTCTTAAACATCAACAACATTTGGTTCCAACAAGACGGCGCATTTTGCCATGGAGTGCGCTTAACAATCGATTTATTGCAATACTCAAGCCATTATTGACCCCATAAGGCCAGATTTCTTTGTAAAAAGTAGTGAAAAACGCGGCTGATCAAATGGGCCATGTAACTCATAGCCGTGGCAGAAATATGCCGTCTAACACATTTAAAAAGTAAATCCCATAAAATTATCTAGTTTATAATAAAAAAAAGTTATTCAAACAATATTTCTGTTTTTTTATTATCATTTTTAGTTCTCAAGATCTTAACAAGCACCCGATACAACTAACTTGCTTACACACATTAGCTGGTATACCGGTACCATCTTTAATAGATTTGCCTTGCTTATTACTTTCATAAACTAAGTAAGTCTTAATTTCCTCTAAAGAACTAAAGAAGCCTTGAAGTGGTTAATTTAGATGTAAGAATTACCAGGTAATATGTAGCCATAAAATTGTGTTCCTTATTGATTTTTAATTTTATTGAATTCCTTCTCCGTCAATTTTACCCTAGTCACATAATATTTATAAGTTTTCCAAAATGTATTTATGTTGTACGCAGATGTATGTACGTTTGTCTGCAGAATATGAAACATTTCTTAAATCTAACTCGTAGACGCATCTTTGTCGCATTCTATCACGCCTTCCAATATGCATGCATCCACACAAATCTCTCCGCCTTTTGTAGAACAAGTTAGACCTGTGGGACAGGTTCCCGTCGCTACGGTTTCGTTTCCATTGCATTGGGCGAAGGTGGTGCGGCTGGTGCAGGCGAATGTGCCACTGTCGACGGTACAGCCACAAGTGACGGTCGTACAATCCGCTTGAGCATTTGTGGCCTCAAAGCACTTTCCCAGTAGGGCAGTGCAAGTACCATTGTTGGGGCATGTTTGGACTTTACTTGTGTTTGGTGTGCCGTTACTGCAAATATAAAACTCGGTTTCACTGATGCAGGCGATGCCATTTGTGCCGCAGACTCCACAACTTGCTGTGGATTGATCTACCAGCAATGTTGCGATTGCAATAATGAGAAACTAAAAAGAATTAAAGCAAAACAATTAAAAACACAGAATTAGTACACTCGTTTGACTGAATGTGCGTAGTGCAGGTGGCTATGCCAGGTACGTACCAAACGGGAAAATGACGTGTGATGGAGCTTCATTATGTTGCCGCTTAACTTTCTTTCTAAGTAAAAACTAAATTTGCTTCAATTGCACAGGCAGCTTTTTATACCACATTTGAGTTGCCATCGCAGTTGAAGAATGATAACAAAAATTAATGCCAGCGTAAATAAGATTAGACTTATATATTTAAGATTGTGCGGCGCCGGAAGACACATGGCTGGCAGTTGCCTCTCCGAGAAAAAAATGTAAGTGTAATTTTGAAGGAGGTAGCAAGTCAAGATACAGGCCACGCAAGTGAGTCATCAGAGGCATTATTTTCAAAACCGGTACTGAATATGGAAATAAATGTTAGACGAGACTTTCCGGCAGGCAATGTCAAACCTCTATGGGCAACTATAGGGATATCCTCTGATGTTCAGGCATCAATTAGAATAAAAACTCAGTATTAACCTTTAAGAGATAGATGCGTCGCGTTATTGTATGACTTTCACTCATATGTATTCGTAGATTTGTAAAACAGTAAATTCTCCGTTTTTGAAGCGCCACTAACCGATTGTGAATCATCAGCAACTTATGCGCATAGAAAAATCCGCTGTTTAGATTGATTGACACCCGAGGCATCATGGGCCATACTTCATGAAAATGAGTCAATAATGCCATGAATAGTGAACCAGAACCAGGCAACTCATTTGTGATTCTATAGTTCCCTATCGTCTAAAAGATATCAGCAAGAAGGGAGCATCGACTCAGCGCGTAAAACCAAAACTTTCTTGAGACAAACCTTTGATAGACGAACTTTTCGTGAAGTGAGGCAGTCAGTCATACATAAAGTTACTGGTGCATGCTGAGAAACGATTGCCGCTTTGGAATCCAAGGTGCTGAATTGAAAAACATGGTACCAATTTAGGCATAGTCAAATTAGCCAAATGATTGAAAGAATTTAGAGTTGTCGATTATCAGCAGTACACCAAGACCGGCGCATGCAACTATTTGTCCAAAAGATTCATCCGTGAATATTATGTTTGCCCAAATCCGTTCAGACTTTACCTTAGCCTATGCAATAGGATCTCTTTTCTTTAGATACACTCACACCAATTTTCCTTAAAACTACTTCACGCAACGATAAATTCGGCTTTGCCACAAATAAACGAATAAGATAGTTTTTTTAGACCTCGTCTGGGAAGTCATTAACGGTTTTAACTTCGGTATACCGTTCCTCGGAATATAGGAATTACTGTGGACGAAATGGCAAACAAAAGAGGCATAAAAGTGGTGATCTACCCATTTATAGACCCAAAATAATTTTGTGGACTAAGAAAATCAAAGAAGATCCTATTGGGAAAGACTACCAGGTTTATCACAATCAAAATCAAGTGGCGCATATACTTCTGTTAGGTGTTTGGCCGAGATCCTCCTCTTATTTGTGGTGTGCGTCTTGATGTGGGAGGACCTACAGTTTTAAGTCACACTCTTTCTTGGCAGAGATACACTCAAAGGTTTGTCATTGCCTGTCGAGGGGCGACCGTTATAAAAACAAATACTTTTTCTACCATTTTGGTGTTTTATATACGGATACTCGAACCTACGCACTCCCGAATGACAGTCACGCACCAACCCATTTGGCTACGGCGGCGCTCAGGTTAGAGTAACTTTAGCATCGAACTAAATAAGACTAATTTTAAAATGAACGAAGGAAATCTAACAGGGCTTTATGGCTTGTATCATCGTCTTACTAGACTGGGAATATACTCGAATGGAACTTACGGGCTCTATAGTGGGAAGATGAAACCTCCAAACATGTCCTGTGATCGTGGGCAGCACTGATGCATACGCAGATGAAACACCCGAATAAATATATTATACCATAGAAAGAGGAAAGAAGGGGGAATAGGACTTATTGGTATACATGCATTGCATAATATATATATAATTGGCGCATACACCCTTTTTGGGTATTTGGCCGAGCTCCTCCTTCTATTTGTGGTGTGCGCCTTGATGTTGTTCCACAAATGGAGAGCCCTACAGTTTCAAGCCGACTCCGAACGGCAGATATTTTTATGAGAAGCTTTTTCATGGCAGTAATACACTCGGAGGTTTGGCCTTGCCTGCCGAGGGGCGACCGCTATTAGAAAAATATTTTTCTTAATTTTGGTGTTTCACCGAGATTCGAATCTACGTTCTCTCTGTGAATTCCGAATGGTAGTCACGCACCAACCCATTCGGCTACGGCGGCCGCATATAAGTCAGCTATAAAAATTATACCGTCCATAAACTATTATAATATCCCCCGATTGGGTTCCCTTTTTATCCTTCGTACTTTTAGTAGTTTACAATACTTTTCGCCGTATTATAATGGACGAGTATGTATATAAATGCCAGTGATCTCAAGGACGCTGCCAATTATTATTCGTCGCTATCTCGCCGACTTTGGGCGTATTGTGCCTAGCGTTGCTAAGCTGCAGGCTATCGACGGGTCACAGGTTGTGTACAGTACATGGAGTTAAGCTGCAAATAAGTTATTCCTAACAAATAAGCAGACCCGCACAAGCAGCGGATGGTGGACACTGACGTCGTAGGATGGACAGTAAACTCAGTACAACCTTAAA
Organism: Anastrepha fraterculus; assembly: GCA_037575425.1. Taxonomy (NCBI): domain Eukaryota; kingdom Metazoa; phylum Arthropoda; class Insecta; order Diptera; family Tephritidae; genus Anastrepha; species Anastrepha fraterculus. The sequence continues at coordinate 444,515 of JAYXIM010001881.1, forward strand.
AAAAAGCTACAAGGACAAATCCATCACCTTCAAGGCGAGGAAGCCTTAGCCCAAAACAGCGTCTGTTTTGTAATAAGCGGCTGAAAAACGAAACGTTGCTCCCTGCACATCGTGCGGATAGCGACCCTCGGCTAACAACCAATTGTTCCGAAATTAAATCTGTTACTCAAGCCAAGGTCATTCAAGAATAGCGGTGCATTCGAGAATATGCAGGAATTTACCTATATGGGTATCAAAATAGCTGCCAATAAGGATATGTCATTGACAATTAGTGACAGAGTTTATGAAACTGCTTAAGTCAAAATTATTATCTCGCGACCAAAAGTTAAGGATATACAAAACTATGATACGGTCTGTACTTACTTATGGTTGCGAACTATGAACGCTAAAAACCACTGACATTAATCAGCTAATGGTCTTCGGAAGACCAATGCCCAAGGAGAGACCAACTCGAAAGGTAGTTGAATTGCGCCCTGTTGGAGGCCGAAGAAGAGGAGACTCCACAAAGAGAAGGCTCGAAGACGTGGAAGTTGACCTTGCAAAGCTGAACGTGCGGCGGTGGAAGGAAGTAACCTTGGACAGAGACGGGTGGCGAAAGGTCGGTGGCAATGGTTCACCAAGGATTGTGATGCTAAGAAGGAGAAAAAAAAACCAATTTCGCTGCCAATATCCTAACTAAAAACTAGTTGAGCCACAAGTCATGCAAAGAATGAAGTTTCACTCATGGTACAGCAAAATAAGAAACAAAAAATAAATCAACGAAAGTTTTTGTTTAACTTTCCACACTTAGGTCTAATCTTGTTTTGTAATTTTTTAAATCACTTACATATGTGTGCGTAGTTTCCTTGAAGTTGTCTACTTACCTATTTTACCGTCTCCACATGCTCGCCTCTGCGCATTTCTGTATTTAGTAGATAAAATTTGAGCAAACATATATGGGACCTAATCTCATTTTTAAAGTCAAACATAAATTATAGGCAACTGTTTCCTCACATCAACCAGAAAAATATAAAACCCACAGCTTCAGCGACGAGGCGTTTAGTTAGAGAATATCTCAGCAGCAGATACGCAACCGATTCACAGCACAGAGACGAATAAAATCTCATTATGTGGAAAACTAGTGTAAGCGTGTGCTACAAATCTAACGATTTAAATGTGAAATTTTCGCACACACATCAGTAATTTATTTTCATATATTTTCAACAGCTCGCAATCCTTATAGCCTTGATGGCTGCACAGTACACCAGCGCCGACTGCAACGTCTGCAGTGAAAACAGTGGAGCAGCTTGTATTACTAACACCACCTTTAAGCTCTGCTTTGGGGGTAAGCATCGCATCCCTTCTCTGAACTATTAAACCAGAAATATATTATATTTAATCGGTCACTTCCATAGGTGTGGCACAGTCAGAGGTGTATTCTTGCGCCAACGAGGGTGAGGTGTGCACCACGCTGGGCATAATTTGTGCAGATCCCGCCAGTAATTCCGCCGTTCAGGCAGATTGCGGCAATACGGAACAATGTGGGGCGTGCACTGATGTCACAGATGGCGCTTACTCTTGCACTAGCCACAATACATTTGTTATGTGCATGTCGGGCGAAACAACTACTGTGGAGGGCACTTGCGCCGATAACCAAGTTTGTCTCACTTCGAGAGCCAATGAAGGCATTAGTCCTTGTGTAAATGATTGTTTGAAAAACCTGAAGGACATGTGTGACATTGATAGTTCCACCGACACAACAACAGATAGCTCAACGGATAGTTCAACGTCAAGTTCATCGTCAAGTTCAACGTCAAGTACAGAGACAACAGAAACGACAACTAGTTCCAGCACCAGTACGACTAAAAGTGTGGAGGATACTGTGTGCGCGGATCAGGTTCAAGTGGGACGTTACGCGTATCCAAATGACACGACCTGCACTACGTGAGTATCTACTCTGAGAGCGCATACCATGAAAAGCGGGCTTTGATAATTTGACACACACCATATTTTACCATTTCAGTTACGTTTACTGTATCACCGATACGGCGACTGGTAGCTTGGTTGGTCGTGCGAGGTCTTGCCCCAGTGGAAGATACTTCAATTCGAGTATAAGCAATTGTCAATCCACAAAGCCAACTGGTTGCGTTTAGATCGATATATGGCTGTATAGATTTTATTAATTCTTTGGCCATCGCAGAAAGAACCATTCGCTTGGTAGTTCCCACTAGAAAATATTTATTAGCAATACTAATTATTACAAAAAAATATATAAAAATTATTAGCATACTGCAAAGGATACACAAATAGCATCAATTATTGATTTGGGATTATATTTAGTAAAATTTCATCTGTATCCATTGGACTCGGCTGGCAGACGAAGGGCTAATGGAGTTGTGAGTATGAAACGATTACTGGCAATTGGGGATATTAATTATTGTATACATCGAAACCTAAAAAAATATATACAAAGAAATAAATTATATCTCTTTCGCTTACAATTTGTTTCATGATATGATAATATTATTGTATCTCTGGCCCTTTGGGTACATTTGACGTATCAAAACGTCAATAAATGCATTTATTTATCCAAATTCTGACATGGCATTATGATATATGACTCAAATGGAGGCAATATTTAACATGCACATTCTTGTTTATTTGAGAGTAATTCGTATCAGTTGAAACATAACAAATAATTTCAGTATTGTGAGGAAACTTATTTGAGATACACAACCCGGTAATGGCAGAAATAAGGAATATATTTTACCAAGGTGGTAGCGACAGTTTTGAAAAAAGCACATTTTGATCGATGCAAGGAAGAAATGTTTAGCACTCTTTTAATCCTTTTGTTTAAATGTAAATTTTTTAATAGTTTGTTTGTTTTATAAATTGAATTTATTTGTTTAATTTCTTCTTAAATCGAATTATAAGACGTTATCACGTCAAAAATAACATGTCTGTTTGGAAAGCAATATATTTCAACATATTTTAGTAACCCAACCTACCTAGCGGCCGTCGTAAACGAATGGGTTGATGTGTGACTACCATTCGGAAGTGCACAGGTTCGAATCTCTAAACATGTAACACCAAATAACAGAAAACGTTTTTGTATTTGTGGAACAACATCAACCCATCTCAAAATTTTGTTATGTTATATTTTCCTATACCTGAAGTTGGGCTCGAAATTAAAACTTTCGGAGTGCATGGTATGGCACAAGTATAGGGCCCGCCATCTATCGTTACGGATTTGAACTAGGTATTATTTGAAGAATGGTAACACTTAGTTGTCATCTAATTTGACAGAAAATTAGTTTTATTATTCCGCTGAACGAAAATGGGTGTGTATACGCTCAAAGAACGCTGAGAAATATTGCGACATTGCTTTGAAAATCATGGTAATGTTACAGAATGTGTACGAAAATTACGTACGGCAATGGGAAGAAGAAAAGCACCGAGTGAAGCGTATGTGCGTTACTTTGCGAAAAAAGTAAGAGAAACTGGGTTGCTTATTATCTTTGGATTATTATCTTTGGGGTGCCGTCAAAGACCAGTGTTATGCCAACAAACCAGCAACAATTGATGCACTCAAGACCAACATACGCGATGTCATAGCTGAAATACAGCCGCATACAATCGAAAATGTGTTGAAAAATTGGAGCCGAAGCAGCCATATGAATGAAGTTGTGTTCCATCATTAACCGGAAGGATTGTACTTCAAAATAAAAAAAACAGTTTGGAAAAATATTGAGTAGTTTATTTTTTATAGCATTTTTAATTCCGTTAAGTTATATGGCGGACCCTGTACATACAATTGTCATAGATGCTCGATCCGATACATAGTTTTAGTTGGTGCTGTAATACCTCGAAACACCCACAAAAATACTTTCATGCTTATGCTGATACAGCCTGAGGTGCGATACTTGTTGTTGCGATAATAAACAAGTTGTGTGTACATTGTTTGAGGTATTTAAGTATGTATGTATGTATGTATGTATGTATGTATAATACTATCCTCCATAAATTTGCTTAGATATTTACAAAGATAATTTAGCGCATAGCTTCTGTATTTCCCTTCCAAGTGAATTTCATTGAGAATTTCTGGCAAATGTATTAATTAATTTTAGTACAGAAAAAGAAAATTTCTTCTTTGTTTGAACTTTTATATGTATTTTAAAAATGTGATTATGTAAACAAACCTGTTTGTATACAGTTAGCACCTATTCTATGTGGACACGCACATAGACATACAGTGGCTCTCAACTAAAACGATTCAGTCAAATTTAAAATAAATAAAATTTAGTAAAATAATGGGTTTAATAAAAATAAAATAAAAATAAAAATTTATAAAATAATGGGATTAATAGAAAATAAAATTTACTGTTAACAAAATTGATATGCCAGTTGGTAATGCAAACTTTGAGGTAGAAGTAAATAAATATTTTCTAGGGTAACCGCTTCTGCCAGTAAACTCAATTCTCTTTGAAATCGATTTCAGCAACTTCTTAGTATATTTAGAGCACATTTATTGCCATTCCTTTTTAACGCTTTTTTGAGGTTAGATTGGTTTTGAATTTCACGTTTTCGCATTTTTAAGGTTGTTAATAACATTCAAATCTGACATTTGCGTTGGTGTTTGAACTATATACGGGCTATTCCAAATGAGGCAATTCTATACAATCTCCAATTTCTGCTTCGGCCCATGCAAACTTCAATCAAATTAAATTCAATCACGGCTTACTGAGGGCTGTACGCCCCTGGAAATACGTTTCGCACAGAATGGTACTTTTTCCCAAGATATTATTCAAGTTCATTTGTAATTGTTGGAGTGCTTTTGTGTGGATTTCCACTCTTCGCAAATTCCATCTAGTATCACTGCAATTGAAAATCTTTTTATTCTCAGTTTTAGCCTTATTTTGCAAACAGTTTTCGCGAGCAAACCATTCAATAATCTGTTGAAAAGTGCGGAGACTTAATTTACTCATTTCAGCGACTTTTCATTGGCTTTTACCATCCTTACTGTCATTTAATACTATTGCACGCACTTTAGCAAATCACCCATTTTATATACAATAATTTCCCTCACGCGTGCATGATCTTTTACTGCTAAATGTGATTGTGTTTGTCCTGGGCACTCATATCAGTAGCTTCCTTGTTCCAACCATCAGTAAATGTGCGGGCATCATTTTGACGGTGACTACATATTTGAGTATAAGTATATATTTTACGCGCTAGAATTTTCCTCCAAAGTACATAAATATATGAAGTTAAAAAGTTATAGCGAAGAAATATTTTTGGGGTGAATGCTTGCAAGTTTTTCGCTTAATTGTGCCAAAAGTGGTTGCTGCATCATTTCGGCTGTGAACCACTGTACACACACATATGCTAGAAAGTGCCCCGCGTGCAAATCTACAAGTGCTCAACTAATGATTCATTAGTTCCTTTCATAGCTCAACTAGTTCGCTTTTATTATTGCCACTTTCCAATCAATGAATATTCCGGCCGCAAGTGATTTATTAAACATAACTTTTAGTGGAGTTGCAACGATGGGACACTTCTGAAAGTTATGTACCGAAAGACCGTCCGCATCAGTTTGGGATGAGTGCTTCAAAGGTAAAATTCCAACTGAGATGTAGAGAGAATCACACTATTAAAATTTAAGTACGCAAACTGACCAGATTGGGGAACTGCATACGAGTCACCATTGTCATGGACTAAGTTTGATTGAAAAAACTGGGCCAATAAATTATCCATCGCAAGAGGAAAGTTCGCTACTTTATCATCCAGGCGAAAAGCAGTTGGAAACTTGCGCAGGTCTAGTTGAATTTTATGATTTTATTTTTATTGTAACTAGTCCAACAGTAGTCACTTTTGAACTAGTATAAATTCAATCGGTAAAATGTGGTACAGTCACCAAAACATTTATTAACAAGTTCAGATATTCACTATAGGGACGTATTCAAAGTGGTATACCTAAATTACGCACATACATAGGGCCATAATCTAAATTAGAAGGCTTAGAAACTAAATTAAAAATATCAACAAGCCAATTAGCACGAAATCTGAAAAGCCAACTGCTGACAAGAAGTCAACTAGGCAAATATCTACCATAGCGGGCAAAATACATAGAAAGTGGAGCTCCGTTTAAAAGCGAACTGAGAGTTCATTGAGATGGCAGTTGATAAATGGGATTTCTTACGGACAGGTGCTCAGACAACTGGAACGGTTTGATTTGAAGTTTTGACTATAAATAAGAGAACGATTTTTTTAATTTTGTTACCTTCTAAAAGAAAAAAAATTGATTTTGAGGCAAAATGGCGGAATGTGTTATGAAAAAACGACTATCGGTTATTCTACAAGTACGTTATGAGTTGTGTTTTTGGTAGAATTTAAGAGTTAACAAAAATTTTGTTTTACCAAAAGTGCACTGAGTGAAAGTCTGGTTAATTAAAAATGTGTTGTTAATGAAATGAAGTGAAAACCGGCAAATACTCTGCGAAAGTATTTACCAAAATCATAGCATCTTATAACAGCTACATTATCTTTGAACTCATTCCACTGAAAAATAATCAACAATACATAATATCAGGCAAAAACGTACAAAAATACTTAAGTTCGCGCAGAACATAGTTAGGTATTTTTGTATGACATAAACTTAAACGGGTAAAAATGTTTTTAAGAGATGTGCAAGGTACCGAAGGAGACATGAAAAGATTTGAGAGGTGTGGATAATGTCAGAGCGGAAGAATCAGCTAATTGGCTTAAGTCACTGGGGTTATGACAGCGTTTGTTTACGAAAAAATGGAGGTTGTGTTGGTGATATACAAAAAAAATCAACCAATCCTACACTTAAACGGAGTAGTATGTCGTCTGATTAACAGCTGATTGGACGAGTATGTGAATACGTAATACGTGAAACGAAAACGAAAGGAGCCGGCAGAATTCTGCTGGCGAGTACCCGATGACGTGGCAGACGAAGTTGCTCGCACAATCCCTTATCATTATACAAATACGTGTATATATATAAAAGGCGCTTGCACCACTTTTCCTTGGTCGAGTTTCCCCTCCTATGTGTGGTGTGCGTCTTGATGTTGCTCCACAAATGTGGGGCCTATAGTTCTATGCCACCTCCAAGTGGTAGATGATTTTTTAAGAAATAATCGTGGCATAGTGGCATAGGCATCAGTGGTGATCACTATTAGAAAAAACTTTTTCCATCATTTGATGTCTCGTTTCCGAGGTTTTGAAGCCGTGCACTTCCGAATGGTACACTGTGTCCGGTTGCAGAACTAAAAGCTAAATTAAAAAAGAAAAAAGTTTATTTCAATAACTACTACAAGAAAGGCAAGTGCGAATTTTTTTTGGTTTTAATTATTCCTTTTAAACGTCGATCGTTACGCGGATACACTCTTGGAATCTGGTATCCGTACTCCGTGCCACTTGCTGGAGGAGTGGTGTCGGAATGCCATTCACCTCACGAACGATAATTTCTTACAGTATTGAGATGGTCTCTGGAACACAAAAAAAAGCCCATAGAGTTAAGATCGGGCCACCTGGATGGCCAGGATATGTCGCCTAAACGGCTTATTAGTTTATTAGGGAAGAAATTACACTCGAACATTGTCTCGCAGAAAATTTTCCGGTAATTGTAATTGTTAGGCTAAAGCGCTTGCACGATTTGAATTTTGAAGGAATGAAGTCTAAGATCCTGCTCAATGAATCATGCATAAAAGTTTTTGGAAGTTCCAAAACAGTAGCTCTCTAGCGCACGGACTGACGCAGACAAACTTGTAGCGACGAGTTTTTTATTTTCATTTATTCTCGATGTCCGGTTGGACCCCGCCCGTAGGCTGTTTGCCATCGAAGTTATTGTCCCGAACCTTAAGTAAGGATAGTAATAACATTGAAAAACAAAAACATTAAAAGCTGAATAGCTCATCTACTTGCAAGAGATTTCTAATTTATAAGAAAGCAGTGAGTGTTGTAAGATGAAAAGTTCGTGCGCCTTTGAAACTTGTGAATGCTCGCTCAATTCTGTCAGAGTGAGAGGCATAAATTGGATTCCAGATAAGAGAGTGGATCCAGTTCTGATCGAAGTAGAGAATATAACGGCGCTTATCAGGTATAGAGATACTTAATGACTGCCGCATAGTGCATTGAAGTAAGTAGTAACAAAATTTATATGGTTAAACTTGAGTCAAAAAGTCAAATAAAAAAAATTAAAAAAAATGAAATGAAAATAAAAAAGGGTAAAGAGACTTTACATACTTCTTATTTAATAAAATTTATGTAAAGTGGTTCCAAATTTTCACCCGACGTTCCTCTTCTTATATGTAAGAATCTTAATAGATATTTTAAAACGTCTTGGAACTCTAGAACGTATAAGTAAATCGCAATATCTTTAAATACGCGCCAGCAAACTAAAATTAAAGCATATATTTTCAGGTGATATCCTGTGTATGCCTTTTCATCGATTCAACATCTGCTGCCTGCAATGTTTGCCAAACAAATCAAGTTGCCTGCATTAATTCAACATCCTTCTATCTCTGCTTTGGTGGTAAGCACAACATCGCAATACATTTCTTTACAATAATCAGAAGTAATAAGTTTTACTTTCCTTAGAAAGCGACCCCAACATGGATACGCTGTATCATTGTAAGGAAGGATTCGAGTGCACCGAATATACGGCCATCTGTCTGCAAGCCAGTGCAACACGTGCGCCAAGTTGCGGCTCCACTTCACTTTGCGGACAATGTACAGCTCAGAGCAATGCCCTCTTCGCTTGCATGAGTCGCTCGACCTTCCAAATGTGCTATGGTGGCTTACACCCCACCGGCCAACTGGGCTATTGCCCCAGTGGATTTGTTTGCGATGCAACCAGCGATGCGGTTTGTGTAAGTGAGGCGGCATCGCCCACTGTCACCTGCGATGTGGTTGATCCTACTGAGTCGACCACCTCAAGCACAACAACTTCAAGCACAACTACTTCAAGCACAACCACAACCACTGCCAGTTCAACCTCATCAAGTTCCACCACGGAAAGTTCCACTACTACACGCCCATTGACACCAAATGAGGTTTGTGCACAAAAAACAACGACTGGTCTCTATCCGACGGTGCCAGAGGATCCATATTGCAAAAGGTAAACAAAGATCAATTCACTGTTTGTACTTGCGAAGTCACCATGTATGTGTGTATGGAAATATCAATATTTATCTATCTTTCAGATACATCCACTGCCGTCGCAGTAATGGTGTTATGAGTGGTATCGAGTATACTTGCGCAACGAGCACCTACTACAACGTGGAGAATGCTGTGTGCACCATTTACAAGCCAGCTAATTGCATTTGAATAAAATTTGTATTTCGGCGTGCGAGTTTTTATTTCCAAACATTTGTGTGTTGCTTTTTTTATTTAAGAAAAAGAGCTGAAAAAACATTTTCCGAAAAGGCAAAAGAGATCAGCTAAACTCTGTCATCGAATCCTTGAAGTTCAGTTGCCGTATGCAACATAACCTCCAATTATTTGAAGCAGATGATATTTGTCCCACCAGAACTAAAGAAAATATAAAGATACTCGTCATAGCAAATTTAAAAGGAGGGTAGGGTTTGAAAAAGAAAATAAACATTTCCAATCAAAAGAATAGGAACGGTCTGAGCTAACTCTAAAAGGCATTTATACTCTATATCATACCCTATTACCCCTCTTATAACCTAAGCATTTATACAATATCTTAATTTTTCCAAACTGCATAAAGAAGCAAAGCGAATAGGTTTGGTGGTGAACGAGGGCAAACAAAGTACCTCCTGTCATCAAACAAACAGTCCGCGCACTCGCGTATCGGCACCCACTTCACTGTTGCAGTAACAGCCTTAAAATCCAACGTAGAATCTCTCTTGCCAATAAGTGGTACTTCGGACTAAGTAGGCAACTGAGTAGTAAAATCCTGCCTCCTCGAACAAAACTAACACTCTACAAGACTCTCATCATGTTCGTCCTCTCGTATCGAGCAGAGTGTTTGAGAGAAAGATTCTGTGCAAGATTTGTGAACGTTTGTACCTTGCTGATGGCGAGTATTGTAAGCGATGAAGCCATAAGCTGTATGAGCTTTACCGCGACATAGACATAGTGCAGCGAATAAAGATCAAGACGCTCCGTCCGAATGGATAAAACCGATCCAGCTCTGAAAGTATTTGATGCGGTATTAGCTGAAGGGAGAAGAGGAACAGGAAGGCTTCACCTACGTTGGAAAGGTCAGGTGCAGAAGGACTTTGCTTTACTTGGAGTGTCGAGAAAGAACAAAATTTCATTTAAATCAATTCATATTCGCTTTACTTTTTCATGATAAACTATTGATATAGGTATGTCCCAAAATTCTTTCAGCTACTAAAGATTGATTAAATAGCCAATGCCATAAAATCAAAAGACCACAAAATCTACATGATGACATCAATATTCACAAAAATCTGAAAGAAACTGCAGGGATTCGTAGCACACAAAGTTACACAAAAAGCCAACGATTAGTCCAGTCATCAAAGCACCTTTTGAATATGTTCGAAGAGATCTTCTTCAGCTCCTTCAGCGAATTCTTCTTAATGGCCTCTATCGACTCAAAGTGGCGTCCGTGGAGTGGCAATTTCAGTTTTGAGAAAAGGAAAAAGTCACAGGGTTCTAAATCCGGTGAATGCGGTGGTTGTTCTATGATATTTATCGAGTTTTTGGTCAAAAAAGTGTTCACAATATGGGCCTTGTGAGACGGCGCGTTATCATGAAGTTTTCTTTCCACAAATTGGGCCGTTTCTTACGCACATTCTCTCTCGAACATCCCATAACTTCGAAATAATGTTCTTTATTTACCGTTTACCGTAGAACCATTTGGGATGAATTCCGAGGGCACAACATCATGATAATTAAAGAAAACGAGTGGCAGAGCCTTCACTTTTGACCGAGTTTAACGTGGTTTTTTGGGTTTGGCTCATGTGGATAGCGTCATTCAGCCGCCTGTTGACTGGTTTGCATGTCAAACTCATACATATACCCACGTCTCATCACCTGTTATGATGCACTGGATGTACGTTGGGCTTGAATTCACTTGCTCAAGCGTGTCTTCAGCCACCTTCTTGCGATGAATTTTTTTTAAAGAAATGCAATACTCTTGAAACGAGTCGAGCAGTCATGCGTCTCATGCCCAATTGATGGTGTAAAACGTTGCGAATTGATTCGAATGATGGTTTTCCAGCACCGAAGCAAGTTTTCCACGACTTCTCGGCCCTATGCAGAAGCCTTACCACTCGTAGACCCGTGTCTTTGATAAAGCACACTGGCTATAGGCTCTCTGCAACATTGCAATGATTCGGCACACGAAATCCCGTTCAAAACACAACATTTAAGAGAAATTCTTTCGGGAGGAGTTCACTTGGTTGCTCGACTAAAATCGCTTCAATTGTTACCCAATTAAACATAAAGAATGAACGTTTTTAACTTTTTGTATTTCCTTATTTATATGCACTCTGTACAATTATGCTTTGCAATACTAGAAGTCATCTATCGCGTTCTAATTCCAACCAATACCCAAATCCACGCTTCTCAGTGACAGCACCTGGGTTGTGCCAAGGCAACGTGCTGGCACACTTGCAGTGCAATAGCGGGATGAACTGTTGAAATAAGTGGCGCCAGGGCAGTAGTAAAGAGCTCCACTCCATACGCCACTGTTCACGAAGCAGTAAACGTACCTTACGAAATCAAAGAAATTCTTGTGAAATATGACTTGACACTAGAAGTATTTTAAATACTAACTGTTTGCAGGTGGTGGTAAGATCATTGCCAACTGGGAAACGTCCATTTTGTTGAACCGTTGCACAATATTCCGCAGGGTCTGACACAGTCGTCGAGGGTGCAACAGTAGTTGTGACTGTGTCGTCAATACTGGGGCAAGTAGCTTCAATCTATTGACAAGGCGAATGGAAAGATTATTAATACTCCAGGAACTTTGAATTCCTAACTTCATCATGGATTCATAAGTGGATATGGATAAGTCGCTGTTATTAGTAAATGGAATTGTGTGTGCGCCATTAAAAATTCTGCTAAAAAATAGTTTTGACGATTTCGCCTTGTACTCACTCCCAACGTCGCATTGCCACAAATGTATTCATAATCGATGCTGCACACGTGGTATGGCGCGCAGGTGCCACCCAAATCGCTAACTGTGGTTGTGCCAAGACACAAGGCGTACGTGCGTATTCCAGTGCAGGCGAAGGTTTTGGTAGCATCACAGGTGTTGCAGGCCGTACAATCGCCTACCACACCATCGCCGCCACTGGCCTCACAAATGCTGGTGGTCTTTGTGGAGCAAACGTAACCTGTGGGACAGCTGGCCGCCGTACCAGTTGGTGAGCCATTGACGCACACTTTGAATTGCGTCTCTGAGACACAGGCCAGATTATTATCAACAGAGCAAGTGTTGCAGCTAGCAGTGACAAACATTGACCACTTGGCGCTGAGCAGGAGCACACACAACAACAACTAAGTAAATAAAATAAAATAATTTAGAGATAGGGATTATAGTAGGAATCACTTGTTTTCACTTACATGCAGCGCAATAGATTTGGACATGGCGATATTCTTCATAACTCTAAGTTTTATATAATTTTTAAAAATTTCCTCTTTCTACTTGTGATATTTTTAGTTTAGTTTATATCTCACTCGGTATTCTTTTCCAACTAAAAACTAATAACAAATGTTGTCGTATTTAAACTAACAATGCATTCGCCACCAGCTCAAGTTATCTTATCAGAGAACCTACAGAAATTTAGCGTACGAGTATTATTCACCTTAGTCCTTAGACAAATGAATAATAAATAATTTCTTCTAAAAAGAAGGCAAATATTAAAGTTTTCATAAATTTTATTTTAGCCACCGAACAAACGCTGGCCGTACGAGGTCATTGCGGCACTTGCTGAAATGTTAAAGAGCTTGCAATACTCGTGCATTATCTGTCGGGCAGTTTGTAACACTTTCTACTACATTTCAAACGTATTTATGACGCATTGATTCAGCGCCAAGTCACTGGAGGAAAAAAGCAAAGTGGCCTGGAGTAACAGACCTGTGTGGCTTACCGGCTGTTCAACATAGTGAAAGTGCCTGCGCTAGTAACGCAGCAGTTAGTATCTTGAGTTGGTGCCAGGTCCTAGTCGAAATGCACTTAATTACAACTTCATCAATACAACAGACGTTTGAAAATTTCGCACAAAAATAAAAATACTAATACAAATGCTTGGAGTAAACTTTTTTTTACTTTTCGGCATAGTTTCCTTTCAGACCTTTACACTTCGTCCAACGCTCTTCTAGTTGGTAGATCCCTTCCGACAAATAGGATTTATCCAAGTGTTAAAAATATCCATTCGTTTCTGCAATCCTCTTCTCGTTTGAATGAAATCTTTTTCCCGCCATCGATTTCTTCAAATTGGGGAACAAACAGTAGTCCGAGGGTTTCGAGAGAGCAAATTCTGGATAGCAGGCGAGATGTGAAACGAGCTGAAAACCTATTTCCATTAGTTGTGCGACTAAAACTGCTGAGCCGTGAACTGATGGGAAAGCAAAATAAACCGACTTCCTCGCTCAAACGAATACCAAAACACAAAGCAACAGGCCGATCTGACTGAAACTTATTGTGTGTTCTTTCAAGAGATGCTACTAACTGAACATAACCAAAATACGCACCAGAAGTGCCATCTCTCTGCTTTCACACAAAAACTTTCCATCCACATTCGCACATTTTCTCATTTCGAGTTTATTTTTTGAGCGAGTAACTTTTTCGACGTGAGCGGTGTCGATCCTTATTAGACGTAAAGGCACAATAGTCTTATTGTGTTGATGAGTATAACCGGCTCAAAATTATTCCGGGATGTTCAGAGTATTGCGTGGAGTGCGGCATAGGCAAGAGAAGTTGATGGTCTCGCCACGAAAAAGTTAAAGAGGTAAAAATTTACGCGGGAGACATACCATACCTCAGACCGCTAACCGGAAAATTTGCACTTGCTTAGACCAATTAAAGGCGGAAAAAAGGCATTTCCTAAGGGAGACGTATAGTATACGTCAATCAATCCCAAGCATTGCCACATCCGCTTCGCTGCTTGCTTAAATCCAGTAATGCTTGTTTCTGAAGTTGTGTTGCTGCTGTACGAGGTATGGTAATTAAATTCCGGGAATGATAACTTGGAAATTGGCAACACTGCAACGTTCATAAATATATGTCTGGAAAAAGGGGGTTCTTCTCTAATTCCCGTCGAAGTTTAAAATCGATTGCTCGTTGGTTTTTAAAGAAAGTTCTCCGAAAGTAGCTTATTTAGTGGCGTTGTGGAAATGAGGATCTGCAACTTGACAGAATTTGTTGTTCCACATCCAGAGCGTAGGTTGAGATTTGATAAGTCAGGTAGTCGCTAATCGGGTTTTTCGTTATCCGAGAAGAACATGATCCTTTATCATCGCAATGCGTCGGCTCTTACTCAACAGATCGGCAAGGCTCAGAAGTTTGCATATCCTGGTAGCCGATGGTTTCACCTTAGCCGATATACCAGCTAGATTAATCAAAGCAAAAGCGGTCTTTGGTTGCTTAGTAACGTGTGGACTCCAAACCGTTACAGAAAAAAATAAAATACGAATTTTGAAATCATATGTTAAATCTGTTTCATTCTACGGCTGTGAGTCCTGGCCAACATCACCGAAAATAGCATCCAAACCACAAACTTTTTTAAATCGATGTCTGCCTACAATAATACTTGCTGTTGGCCAAAAAACTGGATATCAAACATTGGTTTACATAGACGCATGCAATGAGATTGGAATCAATATTGAAATCTGAAGTAGGCCTGGATCGGTTATACTCTCCGAAAACTAGCGCAAGAAATACCAATGATGACCTTAATGATAATGGCGACCCAAAAGATCCAGGCGACGCAGCTCTTACGAGGAATTATTCAGCAACAAGCTCACCTGGAAACAAGCTAAACAAACAGCAAACGATAGAAGAAAGTGGAAGTAAGGATTAAGTAGGAATAAGTTTAGGGATTAATGGAACCACAGTTTCAAGCCGACTCCGAACGGCAGATATTTTTATGAGGAACTTTTTCATGGCAGAAATACACTCGGAGGTTTGTCATTGTCTGCCGAAGGGCGACCGCTATTAGAAAACTGTTTTCTTCATTTTGGTCTTTCACCGAGATTCGAACCTATGTGAACAAAATTATAACACCGTTTTGCACAAGTGCGCGGATTTAATACCAATATTAATGATACGAAAAAATGGACTTAAAGTTGCTTAAATTTCGATCAGTCCTATAAGTATATGTATCTACATATATTATATGCATACACATATTTGTGCTTAGGTGTATTTGAGTAAATGTGAAGCTTTGGAAATAAGTAAGCGAACATGCGAAGAAGAGCAGAACAAGAAGTGGCACAAAAAGGATGTTTTGAAAATGTTGGCATTTGTTATACCCTGGGTGCACATGCACACACACACACATACACACACATAAAAAGGAACATAAAAGCTTGCATGCACGCTGGTCTATCATTGAACTCGCATTAAACTAACGAGAGTATCATTTTTCATTTCTGCTACTTCTTATTATTTTGCGAGAAATTCTTAAACCTTATGATTTATTTATTTGGCACAGAACTGGCAATTGCGATGAATAAATGGATAGTAAGGAGATGATATTATATTTCCTTTCCATTTCATTATTATTCGTTTTTATTTTTCTTCTAACACAAATTTCCCATGAACTCGCGTTTTGTTGTTCGCCCATTCAACTGATTTACTCCATTCAATGCAGTGTTTATTAGCATGTGAAGCATATTCTTAGGCGCTCAACGCTTAACTATTTTTTATGTACATGCATATGTCCGCTGCAGCTATGCAATCAGAAAAATGCGACGTGGTCATTTTGCCTCCATTCTTGAACGAGCTGTATTTTATAGACATGCAAGCCAAAATCTTTCGTAAAATTGTCCACCTAGCCGAAGGACAAAGGCCAACAACGACGACGAGCCGACATATCAGCGTCTTTCGCAAAACTTTGCTCTATGAACTTCGTGACCAGATTTATTTATTTATGTTTTTTTTTTCACAACAAATTTCAACATTTTGGAAGCGTTGTACTGGCGCGAAACAAATCTGAGGGCATGCCAAACCTTACTGAATAGAAATTTTGGCAAAGTTTGTCATTCTCAGCAGTCGAACCATAGTTATCGATGTCGATAATCATTCTGTCTCATGCATTCTCTCACGATATTACCCAAGTCTCAAGCTTAGAAAAAATTTATAAAAATTTAAAAATTTGTACAAAAATTTCAGAATTTTTAGAAAAGTATCGAGCTCAACACCCCATTAAATTTTTAAATTTAAATAAAGTGCGCATTTGAAGTTATCAGAAAATTGTGTAAAAATTTTAAACATTTTCCTCAGCGGTGTTACGCTTTTTCTTCATATAACAAATCTAGGAAATTATTTATTATATGGAGAAATTACGGACGAAAATTATATAAAATGAATGAGAATTCCAAAACTGCACACTAGACATTTTTTTTAAATTCTGATAAAAAATATGAAAATTTTTAAGAAAATTTTGAACAAAGTTCGAAATTAATATCTGTAATATTTTTTATAGAATAAACTAATTCTAACAACTTCAAAACTGGCTGCCAGATATGGTTTACTGATGGGTCGAAATTAGAAGTTGAGAGGGAAGGGAAAAAAATCAATGGGCCTGCATTCAAAAAATCGATCCGAATGGGTTCCTACCCAACAATTTTCCAGGCAGAAAAAAATACACACCATCCAGATATGTGCGAGAGAATGTCTTCGTAGAAAAATGAGAGGAACCTACGTTTACAGACTTTGAAATAGTCGGCTTTGAAAGACTTTCCGATCAACTGGAACCACCTCAAAAATGCTAAATGACTGTCTGACTGACTGCCCTTTTTAGGGAACTTCAACTCGACATAAGACATAAGCTAAAAAAAGGGCCTAGAATGCCTCTCACTGGTCCTGAGCACTTCTGTGGACTTACAAAAAAAAGCCATATTAACGAATTTCTCAGAAAGTGGGAGGAGAAAAATATCATTGAGCACTGGCTGATTTCTATCGAAACATCTACTAACGCCGGACAGCGGAAAACTATTTTCGCTCAGCGGAGTATACTAAAGTCTTTTAACTGGTTACATACCAGGCCACTGTAGCCTGAGATATCACTTAAACAAATTTGGAGTCATAATCTGTCGGTTCTGTGAAATATTTATATGATGTTGTTCTACAAATGGAGAGACCTACAGTTTTAAGCCGACTCCGATGCGAGATATTTTTTTATGAGAAGCCTTTTCAAAGCAGAAATCCACTCAGCTTGTCATCGCCTTAGAACAAAACATTTTCTATAATTTTACTGTTTCGTGCACAGAGTTTCGAACCTTCTTTCACCGAATGGTAGTCACGCGCCAGTCCATTCGGCTACGGCGGTTGCCGGTTCTGTGAAATGGATACTGAAAATTCAAAACCCATTATTTGTGAATGCAGAAAAAGGCTGCGCAACCTTGGGGGTATTGCCTTGAATTCATATAAATTATGACACAATAGGACCCAGAATGCGCTCAAATTTTCCTAAAATATAGGGTACCTCAACAGGATTTGCTCAATGGATCTCTTTTGTTAACAGCGCGCATTAGCTTAATCATAATAATAATATATTCATAAGGAAATCATTTGAATTAAAAACTAAATAGTCAAAATGTTGAGACGTTATATATTTTTTTCACGAGCTCTATATACAGGGTTTGATTGAAAAGTATAAAGCCGCGGAGCGTCTGCCAAGCGATCAACCGAATCGGCTGGTGGGGGAAAATGATCGTTGGACCTTCCCCTTCCACTAGAAATCGGTCCCAGTTCGCTGGCACCAGCGATACAGTCAACATCGCTCCGCGCGTGAAAGCTGTTTTAAAAGTGTGTTAGGATTTTGCAGTGGCGAAAATGCAGCGATCGTTGGAGCAACGTTACCCGATCAAATTTTGCGTAGAGCTAAACAAAACGAGTACCGAAACCATTGGGCTACTCAAGGAGGCTTACGGGGACCAATCTCTGTCCAGTGCCCAGGTAAAACGGTGGCACAAGTCGTTCAAGGAAGGCCGGGAGGACGCCGAAGCCGAACAGCAATCTGGAAGGCCTTTGACGACGCAAACCTCTTAACCTCTGCATTGGCCAAGATGGGGGTTCCGATGCTTCCCCACCCTCCCTACAGCCCAGACCTGTCCCCTCCGGACTTCTTCTTGTTCCCTGAAAAGAAAACTGAAGGGGAGGCGTTTCTACTCCATCGAGGCGATCCAAAAAACTGAGACAGCCGAATTGAACGCGATTCCGGCGGATGAGTTTAAAAAATGTTTCCTGCAATGGAAGGACCGCTACCAGCGATGTACTGACGCTCAAGGGTCCTATTTTGAAGAATATTAGTTGTAACGGGTGATCAATTAAGAGGAGTTTTTTTCGTTTTTTTACAGATCGCGCGCGAGTTGTGGCAAACTGTCATCGTGGATTTGTTGAACAGCGTTTGGCATTTCATCATGGAAAGACTCACACCGCAACAACGTCTACAAATTGTTCAACTGTATTATGAAAATCAGCGTTCTGTGACAAATGTTTTTCGTGCGCTTAGACCGCATTATGGTCAACATAATCGGCCTGCCTTAAACACTATTCGACATACCATCAACAAATTTGAATCCGAATATTCATTGGTGGATAATTCTCGACCGAATAGACCACGTCCAGCAAGAAGCATTGAGAATATAGCGGCAGTAGCAGAGAGTGTACGTGAAAACCGCGATGAATCGATTCGGCACCGTTCTCAGCAACTTGGACTGTCGTATGGCACAACTTGGTCAATTTTACGGAAGGATCTTCATTTAAAAGCATACAAAATACAGCTCGTACAAGAACTAAAGCCAAATGACCTTCCTGCACGTCACCGTTTTGCTGATTGGGCTCTTGAAAAGATTGAAGAAGATCCGCTGTTTTCGAGCAAATTTTTGTTCAGCGATGAGGCGCATTTCTGGCTCAATGGTTACGTCAATAAGCAAAATTGCCGTATTTGGGATGAAGAGCAACCAGAACAGGTTCAAGAGCTACCTTTACACCCAGAGAAAACAACGGTCTGGTGTGGTTTATGGGCTTGTGGAATCATCGGTCCATATTTTTTCAAAAATGATGATGGCCGCAACGTAACTGTGAATGGTGCTCGCTACCGTACCATGATATCGGACTTTTTGCTACCTGAAATTGAATCTAATGATCTCTACGACATTTGGTTTCAACAAGACGGAGCCACTTGCCATACAGCTCGTGAAACAATGACTTTATTGAGAAGTCATTTCGGAGAGCAGCTGATTTCACGTTTAGGACCTGTGAGTTGGCCACCAAGATCTTGTGATATCACACCTTTGGACTTTTTTCTTTGGGGATTCGTGAAGTCCAAGGTCTATGCTGATAAACCAGCTACGATTGAAGCTCTGGAAGCCAACATTATGCGTGTTATTCACGACATACCAGTCGAAATGCTCGAACGAGTGATTGAAAATTGGACCTTCAGAATGGACCACCTTAAGCGTAGTTGCGGCCAACATTTGAATGAAGTCATATTCAAAAAGTAAATGTCAAAGAATGTCCTTTCAAATGATAAATAAAGGTTTTGAACATAATTTACATTTTTGTTTTTTTTAACTATTGAAAAAAGCACCTCATGATTGATCACCCGCTATAAGCCAAAAGGTTTAATAAAACTGCTTAAAAAAAATAAGGCTCTGTACTTTCTAATCAAACCCTGTAATTAGGAAAATAATTCTTTTTTTCTATTAATTTAATTTCAGTGAATTTCGGAATTTAAACATCTGAATATGTTTATTTAAGCGCACTCCAACATTCTACTTTAAACATTTTTTGGCGAAATTATGCAGCAATTCACTCGCCAAAGAGGCGACGATTGCAGTGGTAAATAAAAACTCACACAAGGACACTTCACATTTTATACGAGTGACTAATTTAGGTGATATGTAGGTTACTCAGTGTTTGGATTATAAAAACAAGGTTACATACTTCAACTGACATCAGCATTGAAAAGCAATGAAATGTTTTCTTCAGACTTTTTGGCACACAAAATTTCCACTTTTTTGCAGAACGAAAAAACAAAATAGAATTACTTTTTGCTCTTTTATTATACAAGGATGTGTGTGTATGAGATTTTCAGATGAAGCAGAGCAAGTGTCCATATGAACAACTAACGAATGGGGCGACAGAGGTGAGTAACTATTTAATTGACCACTTTTTTTTTATTTTATTTTTTTTAATGTGGGACTACGAGTGGTGGGAGGAGATCCTAACCCTCACCGCGTTACCAACAGTTCAAAAGAAGACCGCCCCTTCTAAAGATTGAACATCCAGTGCCCTAAAAGAACCGACTAACACTCATTTAAGTGACTACGCCACATTCCCAATAATTCAATAAATTCACCACCACTTCTGGACCGCAAGATCAGCGCTGGACTCTGCTTTCCCAATTTCGTGTACAATTCTTATAGTTAAAAAACAACCCTTCCACAGAAGATGGTCCGAATACCTGAATAATCTTAAAGATATGAACAGAGCGTTAATCAACACTTGTCACACAAATAAATACCACCAACCTTATAAAGTCTGTCTCAGAGAATAAAAGTCTTGGATACTACAACTGAATCAGCCAAAGATCCACTCAGTTAGACAGACTCCTAGCCAAGAACAATTCACGTCCATCATTTATTAAGAAGAACATCGGAGAGTGGATAAATTCGTCTGCTGGATCCTTAGGCATACTAGTGAACGCCCATTTTCCAAGTAGTACAGAATATACAAAAATTGACGAAAACCAAACCATTAGGGATCAAGTAGACAGCATTGCCTTAGCTCAATCATTTCATTTTTATCTAGTGAAAATATTCGCTGGGCTATAAAATGTTTCAAACCAATTGAAGCACCATTCTCAGATGGGAGTTTTCTGTGCATTGTTGTGGGACCTAGGGCCTCTATTGTTCCTTGGTTTTTTTTTCATGAAAACCTTTTATTTCTTCAAGAAAAGCATATATATCTTACGCTATACTCTACTCAGATGGAGACAGGTAAAAGTCATATTTATCCCCAAAGCAGAAAAACGGAGGCATGAAGAGCAAAAAATTTTAGGCCTATAAGCTTAGCGTCGGCCAAACACCGAAAAAGGGTGAATGCGTCAATTATATATATAAATTTAGGGTCCTTCGCTCTCAAAACACTTGCACAAATAAAAAAAATAGGCAGATATCTTAGAGAAAGGTTGGGAACTTCTTTATTATCTAACTCCCAACCCGCCTATCAAAAAGGCAGGCCCACAGAAATGGCACTGCATGCGGTAGTGAGTGCCCTAGAAAAATAAATCGAACACAAGCAATATACTCTGGCCGCATTCTTAGCCATAAAAGTACAGAAACAAATGGTCAAGAAGATAAGAAGAGGCAACCAAATGTCAGCGGGCGTACAAACTTATACCAAATCTTGAAGGATGGATGAATAGGAAGCATGGTGATGTCGCCTATTACTTAACTCAGATATTCACCGGACCCGGCTGCTTCTTGGAATACCTACACCGTTTCCAGCTGACTGACAGCTCTTTTTGCCCAAGTTTATCGAATACAGATGAGAGTGCAAAACACGTGACCTTTCATTGCAAACGTTTTAGTAAAGAATGAGCAGTGCTGGAGAGGGCATCCGAACATCGACCGTCTCACACAAAATACTATCGATGGCGTCAATAATATTCTCTCCACTTCCAATCAAAATGGAATAAGATCAGTATATGTGACCTGGTCTACGAAAAGGTACCTTACGTGCGAAAACAAGTTTTCGAGAAAACAACAGTTAAAGTTTAAACTTCTAAAAACCCTTGTAACTTTTTTAAATATTAATATTTTTCAATCCGGTTTGGCTTATTTTCTTCAGCATAGATCACAGTATCAATAAAATTAAAGAAGCAGTGAAAAACATTTTTTTATATATAAATAAATAAGAAAAAGTTAATGCAAATCGCAGAAATCGTTTTATAAAATAAGTTAGCTTTTGTATTTTCGTATTTGTACTTTTCGTTTTTTTTACTTTTAACAAACTTTTAAACAAATTATGACTTTCTGGTTTTCACCATTTTAAAGAGCCTTCCACACACTATTCGAATCAACAAAAAAGTGAAAAATGATTTTTTGACACGTAAGGTACCTTTTCATAGACCAGGTCACATATAATGAGCGAAATTATGGAGGGTGAATCGGTTACACTTAGAGATGCGTCTGAGTGTAAAACCCAGACAAAAAATTTAACTTCTGCACTTCATTATTAAGGCCTAGGCACCAAGCTTCTATTTCTTCAAGCTGAATGGTACCACACTATCAGCATAAGCCAAATATCTTGGCGCAATTATCGCAATCGAAATTTAAGCTACACCGAGAACTATCTGCAAGGACCATAATTTGCTAACACCATCACCGATTGCCTATCACCAAGCCTGCACTTCAATAAAGATTTCTTTGTGGAATTTTCACCTAGAGGAGATTCGAGAAGGAGACGAATCTATAGAGTTTTCAATTCAGAAATCTACAACCGAAGAAGCGAAACTCAACTCGCTACGTCAATGTCTCGATATCGCTGTAGTATGGGTACACGTCAAAGATTTATCGAGGGTAACGAGAATGCAGATGAGCTTGCTAGGCTAGCATCCTTCTTACGATCGATCGAGCCGAAACTGGAGTACCACTACTACAGCATTGCAAGTAGACGATGGAAGGGCCCATCAACCTGTGTAATATTCAGGAAGACAGTCAGGCCATGTCTAGCATATTGCATCAAGTACCAAACAACTGTTTGGGTACGATCGACCCAACATCTCAAGACTCACTGTGGTTCCCTCAGGGCACTGGAAGGTAGAGGAGCACACGGCGATGTTGAATATACCACACAGTAATATATACCGCAGTCGTGGAGAAGTGTTGGCGAAGGAAACTGCTGCTCGATATCTATGCAATTGTACGGACTTATCAAGAGTAAGACTGGGCGCTTTCCGCAAACCATTCCTCAATAGCAATAGCAGAATAGCAAAAGATTGTGATATTAAAACGCGCTAAATGCTAATAAAGTGTCACCCAGTTCAGGAAATGCAGGCACTCAAACAACAGCAACACCAAGTAAACATAAATCTTTCACAGAAACTTAATCTCGAATACTTCAAGGACCCCAAATCGGATGTTGTCATCGTTCAAGCATCTTTACGTTCTGGGAATTATGGGAGATTTGTGAAGTCTGGGTTTAGTTGGTGTGAGAAATTCTCCGTTGAATTTCAGTTTATATACATATATTCGGTGTTTGGCGTCCGTCTTGACCGCAACGGTTTTTAGTGAGGAGCTTTTTAATGGCAGACATATACCCGAAGATTTGCCTTTGCCAGCCGAGAGGCGACCGCTATTACAAAAAACTTTTTCTATCATTTTTCTGCTATTCGGAAATTCGAACCTACGCACTTCCAAATGGTAGTTACGCACCAATTCATTCGTCTAAGGCGGTAGCAAATTTTCGAATTTTTTAATTTCAATATTAACAATATCAGTGTTGATGCAGACTTTCAGCTAAAAGAAATCCCATCCACCGAGACCCGAGTACTGTGACTATTTAAATTGTAATAGGAGGTGTTTCGTCTTCTTTTCGTTCACAACAAAACCCATTTTGCTTAACTTTGGTATACAGTATGAAGAGAGCAGCACAAAAGCCATGGTAGGCAAGTAATAGAGTTCTACGGCTTAGACAATCTTTTCCAGCATCAAATTAAAGAAGCCACACGATAGGGAGTAACCTTTGGCATCCAACGACTCGAAGATTTCCTTCCCAATTCTGACTCCAGCTGCTCCAGTTGGTGCTGCTCAACATCATTTCACACGCTCGCATTAGTGGGGATACTAAATTCAAAAATTTCAGCTTACAGATGGAGAGTCGGAAATACGCCTATTCTTCCCGATGTTGTTTGTAGTTGCTGAATTTTCGAGGTAGTGAAGCTTCCATACACACGCAGAAACATATGCAGCAAATCCTACGAATTTCAAGTATGTCATTGAGATGCAGCTAATGGCAAAAATGGCAAATAAAAAATGGAAATGGTTACAAATGATGCGCCACTCGCGGCACGCACCTTTGAAACCGCATGCATACCTAATACCTGCATATCGGCTATGTGTCACTGAAGAAAGGTTTTACATGGCAACATCTTTGTGGCAGTACGGCGTACAGAGTACAGTGCACTTTCATGCTACCTACCGAAGCGGGCAAAAAAAGGGGATTTGAGTGGAAGCGATTGAAGTCAAATTGGATATCCCTTTGATGATGAATTTGCCTGCTTGAGCGCAAATGCAAGTTAGTGACTTCAATAAGAAATAATTGCACGCTTTTGTGCAGCCATGTACATGTATATGTGTATGTAAGCGAGTGTATGCGCGTGTAGTGGTGCACTCTTACGAATCCAACTATGCAAGAACAACAATTGCACGTTCTTCAATCGATGCCCTGCAATGAGTTGCATGATTTAGTTGTGATTGCCTGCATCTTTCCACCAGCTTCAACACATGTTAATACATACATACACACATACATATACAAGTATATATGTGATATTTTCGCATGCCAGCATTTGTATGTGCATTTATGCTCTTTTATTCATTTGCTATTCGTAGTCCTCTACACATGGCCTCCGCAGTCCATCTGTCCGTCCGTCCGTTGGTCGGTTTGCCCGTATAGTTGCCAACATGTACAGCGCTCCCCAGCCACATGTACAATCCTTCTTTTATTGTTGGTCGTCCACGGCTACCTTGGGGCTGGTGCCCACTGTCGTCCATTGGTCTGTGATCGAAGCTGTTTCGTTTCTTTAACGTATTTTGCATTGCATTGCAAATTCTTTTTCGGTGTGTTTGTTGTCTGGTTGAAAGTAGCATCAAACACAACCACAAGTCTACAGGCCAAATGAAGCCGAATGGCATTGCTCAGGTGAGATCTTGAAAATGATAAGACCAAGAACGCATTCTCTGTTATACTGATATACATATGTATGTGTGCATGGATGTATGCATATATGTGCATGTGTATGTGTGTGTGCATAATCGTCATACTTGTCGGCAACTTTGTGGCAATGAGCGGCTGGATGTGCACGTATTCGAATTATGTGGGGTGCTAGGCAGCCTGTCGGTCGGTTGCGTTGTCTGTCTGAACTGCTCCTTATAGGAACGTGCTGCACTTCGGTTCAAGGTGGCTTTGCATAGTTGAATATCTGCAAATGCTAAAAATAAAATTGCACAGTGGGTTGCAAAAATTAGAACCACCCGAATCACCAATAACTTCTAGAAGTGGTATTCTGGCGGATTTATTTTGGCTCGAGATAAAAATCATCAAATTCTAAACTACTTGGGAGAAGATTTTGGTCCAAAATATTGAGAGCACAAAATTTGAAGTTCGAAACAACCGAATTCTGCATTTTTGATGTGAATTGTGTAAAAATTGAATACATGTATATGTATATATATATATGTACATATAGAGGTTCCTTCAACTCCTATCTGGAGCGTAGGGCGTCAACTACTCCTCTTTGCCAACGGACACGGTTATTTGCTAGCGACCCCAATTCGTTCGATGTTGGCCGAGATATTTCATTTATGCCTTCGTAGAGTGTCGCAATTTTCTGAGAAATTTAGAGAGCGTACGTTGTTTTTACAAAATGAATTCCGCGTATGAATAACGATTTGATTGTGTTCCTATGTATACACCCTAAAGCATCAAAAATGTCATGAAGAAGTCGAAGGATATGCAATGGTATACCGCAGTGAAAAACGTTGATAGTCTCCTCGGACGAGGCCAAAAAAAAAACATACCTCTCCAAAGCAAGATCAGAAAATCGTTTATTTCTTTGTGACAAAGCTGAACTTATCATTGCGTGCAGTTGAAGCAGTTTTATGAAAAAACGGTGTTAATGTTTCTAAAGATACGATTCTAGGACGTTTACGTTTAGAAGACCTCCAATTGCGTAGCACATTGAAATAACCGCTGCTCTCATTATCACACACTGAAAAAGGACTTGCATGGGCGAGGCGAATTTAGAACGGAATTGGACATACGGGATATTCATGGATGAATCTTCGTTTTGGGCAAAAAGTTGCATAAGTTGCAACAAACTGTTAAACATCCAGATAAGGTTCATGTTTGGAGCTGCTTGTAAAATTTAAAACTAATTACCATCGTCAGCTGAGAAAATGTTTGGAGAAACCAGCCAACCTTGTGTTTTACAAGAAGACAAAGATCCTAAGCATTAATTCGGAGGTGTGCAGAGTGGAAACAGCAAAATGAGATTGAAATGTTGGATTGGCCTTCACAGTCGCCTGATGTCAACTCTATTTAAAATGTTTCGGCAATAGTTAATTAAAAATTCAAAGGAAAACAAATATGGACGATCAAGCAGCTATCAAGGCGAATTCGGTTGATTTAGAGTCAATTACCTCTCTAACTTAAATGACTCGAAGATGTGAAGCCATTACAGCTGATGGTGGTGACTATATATTTTATTGAATGCATCGTGTACAATAAATATTATAAGTATAAGCCCATACAATGCAGTTTGTTAGGTCGTTTCTATAAATTGCTGCTCAGCATCTCGCCCACCACGCGGTCATAAACAGCACTTTTTCTAACGAATCGGCACGGGAGATGAGAAATGGTGCCTGTACATTAATATGAAGCAAAGAAAGGAGTGAGTGGCACCAAGAGATGCGCCAAAGCCGAGAGTCAAGCCCGATCTTCATCGAAAGAAGATCATGATATGTACTTGGTGGGACTGGAAGGGCATCGTGCACTGGTAAATGCTCGAAAAGAATGGCACAGCTAACAAGGAGCTCTACCAGCTACACCACATGAATGAAGCGATTTGACTGAAATGATCTGATCGACATGGTTAAACCATACTCCTTCACGACAATGCCAGGTCCCATGTTGCACAAGTCGCCAAAGCCGCACTCCAAGAGCTCGAATGGGAGATCCTTCAGCAACCGTTATATACTCCGGACCTTGCACTGACCGATTACCATCTTTACCGCTCCCTGTCAAACCATATGAAGAACATTACCGTCGATAACAAAGAGGTCTTTAAAAACTGGCTCAACAATTTCTTTGATACCAGACCAGGCGATTTTAGGAGGAACGGCATCAACAACTTTATCGAGCGGCGGTTAGAGGTGGTAAACAGCACCGGCGAATATCTAATTAGATTAACTCATTGATATAATTATTGTTTTTTGCTTAAATAAAAGTCTGCGGCAAAAACGCTACGAACTTATTCCCAACCGACTACTTTGGCCCACTGTGCGACTATCTTGACTGCATAAGCACCTAAAATTCACTGATTTATTTCTTATTTTCCTGCGAGCTGCAATTCAGTTTTAGCCTCGAGCGAGAGGCGGGTGTGAAGACAAATGACATCGGTTGTGTGCAAAGGCGCACATTCTTGCTGATGCAGTATAAGCATCGCCAGCAGCAGGCAGTGAACGACTGAGAGTGGTAATCGCACCAAAAAAGGCAGTAGAGTTACATATATTATTTCAGTATTTGTTTGTATATTTGTATGAGCCACTGCTGATCGAATAGCGCCGTCTGCATTGCTTCTAAAATTAGTGCAGCGAAGTTGCAACAGTCAAGTCGATTCTGATCTACTGGTGGATGTCCATTCCATATCGGTTGCCACGGAGCATAGTTTCTTATTATTTCATTATTTTATGCCTACGCTAAGTCAACGAGTGGTCGAAATGTGGTAGAAGTGAAAACTACAGACATACTTACAAGATGATGCTCCACTCACCGCGTTTAGGGTGAAGAATGGGGTTGGTGTGGTTTGGAAAACTTGTCGGCTTAAGCGTGAAGAAGGCTTGCGCACAAGGTAGCAATTAATGCGCAGATATATGGAGTTTAACTGAGTATTAATAACGGTTAAAATCTAAAATCTTTTTACTTCGAATTTTGTAGATACAGGGTCTTTCAAGTTGCAGTTTCTTTACTAAAGTCAAATCAATCTTCTGCAAATGTCTTACCTGCACACGCTCACAGGTGCCGATTTCCTAATTACTTTGAGGCATAATTGTGGCTCTAACTCAACAACCTCAAGCCAAATGTTATATCTCAAAGTGTGACCTTTGCGGTCAAGTGATCTTTTGCGGTTATGTATTCTTGCTGGGAATCTCTTTTGCAATACAGTGAAACCTACCCTGAACAAACACTCACCATCCGCCCAAAGTGTCCGCTCAAGCGGAGGGTAGCTTACTTTAGAACTTTAGGGTGAGGTGCTGCGTTGTCAGAAAATGATAGTACTGAATTAATTATTTTTTGTTTGGAAAAATTACGTTTGCAAGATTTGTAAATGCGCCCGCTCAACAGAGGTTTTTGTTTGATTTGTTAAAAAGAGAAATCTTAATATCCTTTGATAGAGGTTCGCGTCCGCTCAGTAGAGGCTTTTCTATCAATTTTTGAAAAATAACTGTGCGTGTTCGGCCAAGAAAGTGACCGCTTTAGAGTGAAAAATTTGTTCCTAAATGTATACTTAAAACTTGGTATAGGAAAAAAGGAATGACCACTCCATCCCAAACCTCGGATTTTACTGGAAGTAAGAGGAATGTGTCGTTAGCAAAAGTAGTATCGGGTGCTGGACCTAGCACACTGCCTTGGGGAATTCCAACTCTTATCTTCCTTAGTGTTGAGCTACCATCATTGACCTTGGCATTGAAGTATCGTTCAGTAATAGTTATAACGTTTTAGAATTTGAAAATAGATTTTTGGCAGTAATCGTTCTAACTTTCACAAACGACCGTTGTGCCAGACCTTGTCGAATGCCTTTTCTATGTCAAGATAAACTCCAATGCAAAACTTCTTACTGTCAAGGCGAGATAATATTTTATGGGTGACTCGGTGAATTTGCTGGACAGTTGAATGTTTGCATCTGAATCCAAATTGATGGTCAGAAATCGCTTTTTTGTTGTCAAGTATTGACCTTAGTCTGTCGATTAATCATTTTTCAAATACTTTCCTCATCGCCGGCAATAAGCTTATAGGTCTAAATGATGATGGAATAGTAGAATCTTTTCCTGGTTTAGGTATGGCTATGACTTCCCGTATTTTCCATAGTCTGGAGAAGTATTGCAGCCGTAGCAGAGAGTTGTAGAGATTTCGGAAATATTGAAGACCTTTTAAAGGAGGGCGCCGGTTATCTGATCATAGCCTGGAGCTTTATTTTTCTCTATTTTAGTTTTACTTCATTTTTTTATGTTGTCAGTTGTAATTTTTTGATAAGTAGTTGTTGTATCAGAAGATCTGTAAAGGTCCATGCCTGTTGGACTAATTATAATCGCATTGCTAGATGAAAAAACTTGTTCATAGTAGTCAGCTAATACATATATCTGCTTTTTGTCTATTCATCCCAGAACTCAAGAGCCATCAACTTTCCGAATTGCCGGCTGATGAACAGTTTTATTGATCATTTTTCTCGTGTCTTTCCATAGCGAATAGTTTGCATCTATTGTGGGACTCAGTTGTTGAAGATATCTTGAAATTTTGGTGTTTTCTTTAAGCTTAAGTACCCTTTTTAGTGCCCTTGCAGCTTTGTTCAGGTTCTTTTTGTCTTCTGGTGCTCGCGTCACTTGCCATCTTCTTCTCGGAGATGCCTTTGTCATTATTAATATTTTTATTTTTGGGCAGCCATTAGAATATGATGGTCTTGACACGGTTGGCGGAGTAGATTTTAGGGCTGCTGCATGTATGACATCATTCAGGTATATTATAGAGCTTTCAATGCTTTCAGCGTCTTTTAATGGTACATTTAAATTGAGGTTTTTTTTCAATATACGCTCTATAAGAATTCCAGTCTGTTTTGCTGTTATATATTGCGCACCGTGTAGATGCCTTGTCGATTTGGGTTAGGTACGTAAGCAATAATGGAGATTGGTCAGATGATCGGATTTAAAAATTGGAATTTTTTCATTCCATTCCAATTTTTGGGTTGGAAATTTGTGGAATTCAATAAAAATGTCAATAAGAGGATAGTTGAGGGCAACTTATTCAGGATTCATTGAAACCAATTCGGGGTTCTGTCTGCCGGAGCGATGTGGTTCAGTTCGGTACAACCGAGGATTCTCAGCAAAGTACTCAACAATTTAGAACTAAGTACTAACGCAAATGAATGCAAAATTGTTTTTCTAATTTGATATTGCCATTTTTTATTAAGACAAGAAATGCCCTCATTTTTTTCATGTGCTAAAATTGCACAGATGAAAATAAATTACGACAGTTTGGTAAATCTGCGTGAGCCAAGTCTTCAATTTGTTAGCTGAAATGAGTTAAGTTAACATCCTGTAATTCCCTCACAAATCTGGATTCGCATCAAGTTTATTGACTGCGAACCTCTGCCCCTAATTATTTTTCACACAACTGTGTCTATAAGGTAAACATTTTATATAAAAAATGTACCAATTTACACCTACCAAAATAATGCAGCACAGAGATTTGTAGATCCAGTCTAACTACTGACTTAAGTGAAAACCCGTACAGCAACAATGTAGGCGAATTAATTGTCCTCGCCGCGACGCGCCATGGATTTCCTGACCAGGCTCCTTCGCAGTGTACCATAGTAAGGCACATATGCACCAACAACAATTGTGTACGCAAATAAATACATATACGAGCACTTTATATATACATGCGAATATATGTATGTGCATTTGTTTGGTGGTTTGTATGAGTTTGCTGATGGGAGCCATTCGCGGCCGGTGCCTAATCCCTTTCCAGGCTCATTGCGAATTTTGTTGGCTGAAAATACATCGGCGCTGGCTGCAATGCAAAAGCGACTACAAAGCAACAATAAAAATAGCAATAACAACACCAAAAACACACATTTTCATCACAATGCCAACTGCCACCACAATAAGCATAAAGTTGACGCCACGTACCGCTCCCCTCGCTGAACACTTCTCCGATCCACTAACCCCCATCTCCCCTAATACATTTCATTTTCCTTATATCAAGCACTGGCAGCGGATGCTGGATGTTAAGAAGGTTTCGCGCTGGGTAAGCTGATTGCGGCGCAACGCTGCTGTGGGCGTCCGTTGTGCTGTTGCTATGCAACAAAATTGTGGAATTTTTCTTCACCGTAGTTGTTCTTGCTGTTGTTATTGCTTTTTAATAAATACTAAACGCAGTGTTATGTAAAGTTAAAGGCTTTGTGTGTAGATCGTTTTTCCTTTAGCTTTTGATTCGCTGTGGCTAGCTCCGTTCACAGCTTCTGTAGACCTGGTCATTCTTCTTCGTCCTGGAAAGTTTCCTCTTTTTTGGTGTTTTGTTCGCTGACAAGTTTTGCATTTGAAAGCCGGTGTGATTATTTATTACTTGAGCTGCTTGAATGCCGTCATTTTTTTCTTGTTCATACTGCCGCGGCAAGGTTTGGTATGTGACAACAAGATTTTGCGCAATTTCTGCGAAATGTATACAGCCGGAGAATAAACAATTTCGTTTTTTGAGGTATTCTAGTAATGTGAGAGAAAATCTAATGAGTCTATTTGTGGTATGTTCAATGCCATATTTCGATGATTTCGATCAGTGCGGTTGCAGAATTTTGCTTTGAGACCGGATTTCCAAGCATCACCTGCAGCAATGAGCTGAGAATCACCATAGAGGTGCGCATTTGGTTCCAAACAGATATGCATATTCAGTTCGGCGTTTGTGAATAGTTGCTTGTCAAAAAAATAAATATTCGGGGATCCTGAAAGTCAAATAATTAGTCAATATTAACATCTTCATGTTCTGCCTTAACTTCGGGAAGGAATGAGAAACAACGACCCAAATTGTAGAAGGGCATATCAAGCATATTCTGTCTAGACAAAGCGTCAATTCATCTCCCTTAGTCTGTTAAGACGTTTTGAGCCAAATACGACATACCGCTATTCAAACATTATTCATACGTGACTTCTATTAGTTCCTTAAGGTGAAATCCGCATTAACAGACACTAAATTTGAGTCCATCAAAGCTGTGAATGATAGAGCGACATGCGCCTTGCTACCTCTCAAGGGGCATGGAGGAATTTTTGAGCAGTTAACACCCCATTTATATGAACTTCGTATAGATTTCCATCTGCAAACTGGAGTTTGAAGGCCATGCAAGGGTAAACTTCCTAAGTAAGCAGGATTGGAAGGAGGATAAAATTTGTACAGACGCTGGTATCACTGACGGCTCCAAGATAGAATCGGAAGTCGGAGCAGAGGTTTTATCTAAATCAGCCAATTTATCTATTCGATTTAAACTGCCAAATACTGCTAGTGTTTTTCAGACAGAAATCTTTGCGATACTGCAGACATGCAGAATGCATTGGGAACGCGGGTGCTAGGCAGATTTTAACACTTTTTCCGATAGTTAAGCTGCAATCATGGCACTGACGCGTATGGTGCAGATACAAACTGGTTAACTTGAAGGAGGAGATCAAATATCCTGGGTACTTCTCTGATCTGATTTCCAGAGCATAGATACATAGAGAGAAATGAAATTACTCATGAGCTTGCCAGGAAGGAGTCGCATGAATTGGTCTCATAGATCTCCTACTCAGGCATTAGTGGGGTAGTTGTTAAAGTGGAGTTCCACAACTTTTTTCTCAAAAAAGCGCTCATCATCCATTTCTTCATGTGGTATTTCGAAAAACCTTTAGAACCAGAACAATAGACGCAAGATACAGAAAGTTCTGGAGATCTCTTCAACTCGCCATTCACTTTCCAAACTCGTAGCTGTGCTTACCGGTCATTGGACGATCGGCACACACGCGAGAAAGCTAAGTTTACTCTTTAATCCCCATTCCAGAAGCTGTGGGGACCTTTCACGAAAGGAGACTGTTAAGCACTTTCTCTGTAAATGCAGCGAGTTTGGCAGCTAGACTATTAAGGCGACAGCCTGGAGCAATGCTCCAACCTAAGTCCCATCAACCTTCTGCGTTACATGAACCGCTCTTGTTTGCCCTAGGCTTCTACCCTGGAGGTTCCAAAATGGTACCAAAACGACGCTTTAGTGCTACTTCGAGCATTTCCTCTACCTACCCACAATAAGAATTAGAACAAATACTACAATAAAGTGGATAAAAAAAT
Organism: Anastrepha fraterculus; assembly: GCA_037575425.1. NCBI lineage: Eukaryota > Metazoa > Arthropoda > Insecta > Diptera > Tephritidae > Anastrepha > Anastrepha fraterculus. The sequence goes on from JAYXIM010001881.1 coordinate 477,777, forward strand.
TTCAATTATTACGCCAGTCAATTAGCTGATTCTGGCAAATTCCTGGAAAGCAGGTTAGTGGTTCGCAAATATCGCCACCAAACAAACTAGTCCGACTTATTGGTAAATCGCAACCGCTTAAAGCAGATTAATAAGTACAGGAAAGTACTTAGTACTTGTACTTGTAATTACTTGCTGTTGTTTTCTGCTCATGGAGTTTGTATATTTCTGACAAAGAATTGATACATATATAATATAAATGCATCTGCCAAGAAACTTTTAGCAGTCGTTAGAAAGGTTTTTCATAAGAAGCTTTTTCATGGCAGAAATACACTCAGAAGTTTGCCGTTGCCTATTAAGGGGACAACACAATTAAAGAAATATTTTGTTCCGTCATTTGGTGCTCCAGACCTGCAGTAAGTATCGAGCCCTGACCTGCCGAATGGTAGTCACACACAAAGCCATTAGACAATGGCAGTCGCTTCAATTACACTTGACTAATTTCCTTTTTATTTCAATCAAAATTGGTCAATGGAGGTCATGAAATCTGAACGCATTACAGCGAATTCGTGTTATTGAGAATCACTCGCTCGGCTACTATGCCTGTCATGGCCAGGAGCGCACAACCCATCATAGCACAATCAACCAGTCATTGACAACATGGACACAGAACAAAATATACACAAAGAAGCAATAAAATCTGCAACGAACGTTTACGCCGAAAGAGAAGATCATTTGCTGGTGGAGATGGGCTTGCATCAGGCTGATTGATTTTCAAGTACTCGTAAATGTGCCTACACATCGACAGGGGCGTATTGCCTGTCACGATATTGAAGCTCCAAATGTAACCGATAACTACCCCGCGCCTGGCACTAAACCAGACTCATAGACAACATCAATCGCACAAATAGATGAGCGATAAGAGCAGCTGGAATGATGAACTTGATTGCAGGGCGAGTGCTGTTTAAGATTGGTGAACCTGATGAGCAAGCAATCGATACATTGACAAGCACAAAGCTGCAATATCCTATATCAGATGCACATGCACACATCTGTACGCACGCGGGCACGTGTATAGCAATTTTTATAAATTCACGCGGATCTGCGGCCAGTCCGAAATGCAACAGAATGGGGTCGGCAGACAGCTACATTTGATGAATTAAAGCGATTACTATACGCGATTGTGCGATTTTGCTTTCGTCTGCACCGGAACACATGAAGTTCCGCATATTGATGCATGCAACATGGTTTGCTGCAAGTGCGGCGGCTCAAACGAGATTACTGATGTGTCATGGTTGGTCAACTAATCGCATTGATAGGTGGTTGTCGCGATGAGTGGATGTCGGTTAGTGTGAGATTCTTTTGTTTCTGCGGCGATGAGCTGAGGTATTGGGTGGAAGGAGTTTAAACGTTTGCATATATGTAGACATGTAGAGAGAGAGTTACTCGTAGTAATGCAATCGATGTCTGCATGTTGCGTACAATTCATTGATATCAATAATTTCGGGGTTTCGGGGAGCATAGCATCGGCTTTTATTGAACGATGACGAGCATTAACTCATACAAAGACACAAATTAAAAGTGGAGCTGGGATGCATTATTTTCATATCAAAGTACACTTCGGCGAGAGCAATGAATTGAATCCTCAGCTACCATGAAGAGCGAAAGTTTGTGAAAACAGGTAACAAGGCGGGGTTGAAGAACTAATTTCGTATCACTTGCATAATAACTGTTAAGAAAGTAAATAGTTATTTACTCCGACAGTCATGCGGCGATTTGGGCCAAGGGCTCAATTACGGTGGCTTCGAAACTGATCATAAGGCTAATCTGGGTACCTGGTCATAGCGACATTGCGGGAAACTCCGAAGTGGACGAACTGGCCAAACAAGGCACCTGTGATGCATGTAGTTTCCTCACGAAAGGAGAGGATTGGGATCCCCTTGACAACCTGCGCTTCACTCCCGAAACGATGGACCTCGTGTCAGCTCAGCGAGCGCTGGGCAAGTACACAAACTTGTAAAGTCGCGAAATTCTTCTGGCCACGTGTGGGTCAGAAGTGTTCGGCAAAATCTCAGCTCTCAAACTTCTTGGATGTGCCGTGAGACTTGGATTTACTGCGAATCCGATGCGTTTTGCGTCAGATGCGTCTGACTATACTGTGGGCAAAAAGTAAGGTGAATTTGGTGGTAAAATAAAAAATCTTTATTTATTCTTGTAAATCAATTTCATCCCCTTCAAAAGAATCCCCTCTCGATGAAATACACTTATGCCAACGATTTTTCCAATCCCCGAAACATGCCAAATAGTCCATTTCCGGTATATCAGCACCTTCTTCGATTCAGCTTTTATCTCCTCAATCGACCCGAAACACGTTTCATGGAGTGGTCTCTTGAGTTTTGGGAATAGCCAGAAGTCACACGAAGCCAAATCAGGCGAATACGGTGGTTGCGGAACGATATGCGTGGAATTTTTGGTGAAATGGTCACGAAGAACGAGTGCAGTGTGAGACGGTGCATTATCGTGATGCAAAAACCAAGAGTTGTTGGCCCATAATTCTGGTCTTTTTAGACGAATTGCTTCACGTAAACGACGCATAACGCTCAAATAATATTCCTTATTAACAGTTTGGCCAGGTGGAAGGAATTCATAGTGCACCACACCACGAAAATCGAAAAAAATGTCATCATGACCTTTATTTTTGAACGACTTTGACGTGCTCTTTTCGGTCTGGCCTCGCCTTTAGCACGATATTCGCTTGAGTGGTCGGTTGTTTCAGGGTCGTAAGCATAAGCCGAAGTCTCATCTCCCGTAATGCTGCATTTGAGCTTGCCCTGATAGTCTGAAAGCATTGTGTCGCACACATCAACGCGACGACTTTTTCCAAGAAATTGAGAGTTTTCGGTACCAAACGAGATTTGACTTTTCGTAGGCCCAAATGGTCTTTAAAAATAGTTTTCACAGATCCTTCTGATATTCCGATCATATCAGTAAGGTCTTTAACAGTCAACCGACGATTTTTGAGCACTAACTCCTCACTTTATTGACGTGTTGGTCATCTGTTGACGTCGATGGTCGTCCGGAGCGCTTGAAGTCTGTGTACCACTTATAAACATTTTTTTGCGACATGGTCGAATCCCCAAATGCCTTCTGCAACATGCTAAACGTTTCCGCAGTCGAAATTTCATTCCGCAAACAAAATTTGATGGCACTTCTCTGCTCAATCAAATCAGACATTGTAAAAATCGAAAAATGCACTCTTGGTCGTTTGGTAAACACAAGCGTAAATATATTACTGATAATGATATTCACATGAAAGTTGGCCCAGATGTTATTAACAGTGCTGCCAACTCATAAAAAAATAACTAGAGCGAAATTCCCGCGAATTTTTACTGGCGACTGAATTTGACTTTTGAGTAAAAGCTTTTGCATTAGAATATGGCAAATAACAAACTGAAATATGGCTTATTCAACTAATTTTATTAATGTTAGAGGCTGTTCTTAGTAAAAGGAAAAAAGTAACTTTTTTTAAGCAATATTATGAAATTGATTTCTGCATATTTTTAGATATGATTTTTCTCGTAGATGTTACTCTACATCAACACTAAGTTTTACTACGCTAGTTAATATTATTTATTTTTTACAAATTATCATATTAAATTTATTTTACGCAAATTAAAGTAAAAGCATTAAACATTTATATAACTAATAATTCTTATTTTCTGCACAATTTTCTGTCTTTTTACCTGTAATCGTTGCAATTCCGCTTAGGCCGAGTTTACAAATGAAGCGTTAATTTCACACATTGCAACGACTCACACAAACACGCACACACACACATATCCGTACGTGCACACATTACCAAATGACTGCTATCAAGAGCGACTAACATCAAAACAAAATAAGTGCAACACGATTTGTTGAAAACAAGAAATATTTCAAGCCTCCACCACTTCTCAACCCCCTCCTCCTGCAATCAACCACCTATACAATTACACCAGCTTCTCCAATTTCAATAAAGAAGACAGCGAACAGCCACTTTGGCAGCCAACAGTTAGTCAACCACAAAGCAAAAAGGCCATAAAGCTGAAAGTGAAGAAACTTAAGAAAAATGAATAACAAACAACAAAAACAAAAAAACGATGGAATACACAAAAATGCAATGCAAATAAAATGAAACTAACTACAATGTCCACCGCCCCTCCCTCCGTTCATGCCGCTGCCGCTTGTGCTTTTTATTCTTCTGCAGTCCGCTTCAGGAATGCCAAAACTGAGAATCATCATCCCAGTGTGCAGCAGCCAGCCTGGAACCAGTTAGACCAGAAAACTTTGAATATTGACAAAGACACACACACACACACATACATATGTATATGCATGTGATTGCAAATGGAATATACGCTCAGGTGAACAACGGAGAGCGCCTTGCTTTACCTTAGGGTCAGACCTTGGGACACGTAGGTTTTGGTGTGAATGTAGAAGTGGTATGAGGCGACTTACTAGTTGGTAATACGAATCGCGCTCGCGGCATAAAAATGCGAAATGAGATCGGAAAGGAGCGTAGCACAAGAACAACATGGAACATTTTTTCTGCCTCATGCCTTTGTGCTTGAATTTTTTTTCTTTTTCATACTTTGTTGTGAATCGCGGGCATTCATAAGCGGATGCATATGCACTTACACATGTGCGAGTATGTGTGTGTGTATGTGCATATGGATGAGGCCAAATGTAATAAGTTATTTAAATCAATATATGGGTATGCATGAGCGAGGATACTTCGGATGTGTGCGGTTAAAGTTTATTTAAAGCGCAGTAGAAGCGGCAGGCAAAAAGCCTCATGCATCGAAATAAATGAAGACAATAAAAACTTGAACGAAATAGAAGAAATGAGAGCAATCCCATATTTCTGATGGCCCAAAAGGATAGAGTTTTTTCCCCATATGAGTGTTCCACAATTATGGATCACTAAAGCTGAAATGAAAGATTTCAAAAGATTTTGCAGTAAACCCTCTGAACGATCTAAAGCTGAAATGAAAAAAGAGGTTGCAGTAGAGTAAGGATTCAGCATTTCGAAATGCAAGTGCCGTTGCTTCATTCCATTTCTAATGACGATACATCAACTCTAATACCAGTGGAAAACCCCAGCAAAACCATTTTCTGATCCACTTGCTCTTTCTACAGTCAAGGAAAAAGCACAGACTCGCTGAAATAAAATGAAGTTCTCAATAGAGGTAACAAAAAAAGGAAGAATATTAGCTTAAAGTTTACTCTCAGTGTGCACGAGTGGCAAGAGAGATTAGACAATACGTTGGTATTCAGATCGATTACAAGATTACGACAACCGTGAGCGTATTTTTGGCTATGACGACACAACAGGGAAGAGCACGCCTGAATATCGCTTTTAATGAATAAAAATAAAAAACTATATATGTACACATATATACGTATAATTGGCGCGTACACCCTTTTCTGGGTATTTGCTCGAACTCCTCCTCCTCTTTGTGGTGTGCGTCTTGATGTTGTTCCACAAATGGAGAGGCCTACAGTTTAAAGCCGACTCCGAACGGCAGATATTTTTATGAGGAGCTTTTTCATGGTAGAAATACACTCGGAGGTTTGCCTGGAGCAGTTGCTCACAGGCGAAAAAACGACGTTCAACATCCCTTGATTTTAACTCATAAGGAACCCAAGTCTCTTGTTTCTGAATCATTCCCAAAGCATACAATCGCTAGGAAATGGATTGGCGGGTAACTCTTAATACTGAAGTAAGCTCTTCTTGCGTTTGACACGGATTCTCATTGAGCAATGCCTCCAATTCAGCGTCTTCGAAGGTTTTTCGCCTTCCTTCACGCGAACGGTCGTCAACATTAAAATCACCGTCTTTGTCACTTACAGCAGCATCCCCATAAACTTTTTGTAGCTCTCGAGGCGCTTCAGCCGCCGTTTTCTTCGAATGCAAGAGGAAAATCAACACTTCCCGCAAATGACGATTATTCTGCACACAATCAGACATTTTCACAAAACCAAAAGTATTTGGTACCAAAACAAAATCACTAATGTGTCGAATCAGTTCGTTTACCATATGTCTAAGCTTGGTTTATGACGTTTAGGTTATGGTAGAATCGGCTAGCACACACTGCTGGCGGCATCTATTGACAAACAGCGGAAACTTAGCTGCGCACCTAATATATACACAGTTATATGTATATACTCTTAGTATATGTGACTTCGAAAAATACGAAGAATTTTTCCTAATCGCTAAATTTTTGAAGCTTTAAAACTATTTTTGACATTCATAGAATTTCTCACGCGTCACCGCCTGTTAATCACCTCGTTTACGCTTTATGAGTCTGGTTTAAGTTGTTTTGCTTATTTTCCGGTCCTCTTCCTTGCTACTCTTTAGCAACCGCGGAGCTTCACTTAATGACGCACTGCCATAGGATTGCAAATTTTTTTGTTGTTATTCATTCCTAGTTGCGCATGTATGCTCTTGCCCATGGACATCACACCACAAAACCCCGGCCAAACATTCAACGGCGAAAGAGAAGCTTTGTTGCATTTAGAAACGGGCTGGTATACCGAATACTACATTTATTCGTATATGTATATGTGTCTGTATCGCGCGTATTCGCCACTCCAAAATAGGCCAAAGCAAAACTAGCGAACTTAACGAAGGTAGTGTGAGAAAGGGTTTCATATAATAAAATATAGGTTTATCTTAATGGCGATGGCAGCTTTTTAATTTCACATCAACTTTTTGATGTTTCCTTCTGTGGCCCTCAGGGCTCTGTTTATTCCAGTTTTCATTTTCTTCCTTCGCGCCTTCAACCTTGCTTATGGTTGGTTAAATAATTAAGAAATGGAAATAGTTGGTACCAAGTGCATACATACACACATACATACATACATGCATACACCCATTCATGTGCATAATCTGTGATTACTCACTGGTGGAGCGCGAATGGTGTGAAGTTCGAAACAAATCGGTAAGGAATGTGAGGAAAATGCGGCTCGTAAGTGAAGTGCGTAGATATTGAAAAAAAAAATACATTTTCGTATTTTACCTTGCGGTTTCACGGTTAATTTGAGATTAATATTCGCAATAAGAGGCGATGCAATTTTGTGTAGAAATTGTGAGGATTAAATTGAACTTTGCTGTTACAAATAAATTAAATTATTAGGGAAGACAGTGCGAGATTTTTTTTTTTTTTTCATTCGAAGGATTTCTTCTGAACTACCATATTTCTAGGAAATTAGCAAAATTGCATTTTGCCCACTACCAAATTACAAAAGAAATGACTCACAAGTTCAGCGATAATGGAGTAACTAAATGAAGTTCAACAATTGATTTGAGTGGGCCCTAGTCCAATAAATTTGCATGCCAGTTTATTAATAAAATGTGTATTAAGTCAGTTTGGATGGTTCCGTGTGTAGAAGTGGGGCAAGTCCCTGATGGCCATTCACTTAGGAGCGGTCAGGACGATTCTTTTGCAAACGGTCCAAGCAGCTCACAACTTCCAGGCTTCACACAAGTATCCTCAGGGTAGCTCCCGAACATCCGTTTGAGAGCAAGCTAAGGTGAGTACGCGAAGCATACCAGGATATCTGTTTGTGCGCTGGGTTTCTGACACGCCAAGCAAAAATAATTTTCCATTGAACACGACAACAAAGTCTCGGAGGAGAACTGCTTATTCTAATGACGAACCCTGCTACTATAATTTGAAGGCATGCAACTGGAATGTCCGGTCCCTTAATGGAGAAAATGCCTCTGCCCGACTAGTTGATGTCCTCTTGAGAGTAAAACCTGACATCACTACCATTTAAGTAAAGCGATGGATCGGGCAAGGCAAGAAGAGCATTGCATCTTGCGATGTCTCCTGCAGCTGCCATGTAAAGGAGCACAAATTCGGTGTTGGATTTATAGTGCGAGATAGACTCCGTCGCCAAGCACTGTTGTTCGCTACGGTGGACAAGCGTCTCGCAATAATCCGTATCAAAGCGAGATTTTTCAATATTTCGCTCATTTGCATCCATGCACCGATGGAAGAAAAGGACGACGCGACCGAAAATTCCTTCTATGAGCGCCTGGAACGTTCCTATGAGCGCTGCCCGCGCCACGACATAAAAATCGTGATTGGCGACTTCAACGCCAGAATGGGAAAAGAGGGAATTTTTGGTCGCACAGTCGGAAAATTCAGTCCGCACAACGCAACATCCGGTAACGGACAGAGCTGATCTACTTCGTCAGGGCCAAAGCATGGTAATCTGCAACGCTAGATTCCAGCATAAAAAATACACCCAGCTACGTGGCTATCTCCTGATCGAAAAACGCGAAACCAGATAGATTATGTTGGGATAGATGGAAGACACGCCTCTAATGTTCAACCAAGCTACTCACACGCCTCTGTGCACCAAAAAAAGCATTGAAAATATATATTCCGATAAATTCTGAGTTGTAGGTTGTAGTAAAGTTGAATAAAACTTTCAATTTGTATTTTTAGATGTTTGCGAAACCCCACATTATAGTTCTAAATCATAGGCAGTAAAAAAGTTGCGGAGTTTTGGTGGTACGGCAAAAAGTACACGCAGCTTTGTAAGGCTCCACTTACAAAAGTTCTAAGCGAATAATTCTTTGAGGCAGCCTAACTTTTTTAATTCAGTGTTCCTATTTTGTAGGTGTAAGTGTATTTTTCGCTTTGCGATGTGTACATAACAAGAATTTATCAATATGAAAAAGACAAAAGCAAAAATTCGTTTTCCCAAATACGAACTCTCTTAGTTTTAAACCAATATTGGTCCAAAAGCCCGTTTTTTATCTCACAGACAAGTCTCACACAGTCTCTTATCTTTCCATTTGGCATGCAATTTTATAAAGAAATATTGACACAAACGTTTCTGATGCTCCGAGTCTGTTCTTTTAGAATTTGACACGAAATTTGTGCTAGGCTTTTATGTAGAAAAGTCAATATTTTTCATACAAAATATATGCAATATTTATGATAGACTAAACTGTTCACTAGACGGGGCTAGTTTACTGGGGCGGCAGCCCTTGGTCGGGAAACCTCCGAGTCATTCCGGTAACGTAGAACCGGCTACCATGGGAATGATGCGATATTTACGAGTGCATCGGGTTCCAAATACATTTTTTGTATTGAAGTCGTGAAGGAAAAGTTACGGTTGGTAAAAAATCTAGAATTTGGGGACGACG